>QXTE01000391.1:756054-768610 GCA_003942145.1 Platysternon megacephalum | reverse complement strand
GGGGGGCTGGATTGGTGAGGGGTTGGGTAGGGAGGGGGATTTGGAGTGAGGAGTAGGATGTGGGGGGTGGGTGGGGGAGTGGCTGGGTTGTGCAGTGAGGGGCAGTGGGGGTGGGGTGAAGGGGCTGGGATATGGGGGGAGGGGGTATGTGGGGGCAGTGGGAGGGCTGGGATGTGGGGGGCTGGATTGGTGAGGGGTTGGGTAGGGAGGGGGATTTGGAGTGAGGAGTAGGATTTGGGGAGTGGCTGGGATGTGCGGTGAGGGGCAGTGGGGGTGGGGTTCGGGAGGGGCGGGGCTGGGATATAAGGGGTGGGGGAGGGGAGGAGACGGGACATACTGTGCCCCTCCCTCTCCCTCCCGTGACGCAGCCCAGGCTCCTCCCTTTTCTCTCTCTTCCCGCCCCGTTCTCCCCCTCCCAGCCACAAGAACACCCGCCGCAGCCAGCTCGCCAGCCAATCAGCGGGCAGGGAGGAGCCTCGCGCGGCGCCCAATGGGGACACGGTTCTCGCGCCCACCAGAGAAGGGTACCGGCTCTCCGCCCTTCCCGCTTCCCCATTGGCAGGCGGGTGGCCAATGAGCGCGGCGGGAGGAAGCGGGAAGTTTCGACTTGAGACGGATCGAGCGGGTTGCGGCGCGGGCTGACTGGGGGGGGGGGACTCGGCTGGCTGGGAACGAGACACACACACCCCCCCCCCCACCCGTGCGAGGCGAGCGGGCGGGGCTGAGAGGAGCGGGGGGGGGGAGAAGGAGTTGGGGGAAATGTCGATATTGTTTGACAGCGTATCATGCGGACAGCATGGTGTGGGCGGCGGCGGGGGGCGATGCCAAGGAGCCTGCCCCTGTGTGTAAGGGGGCTGTAGAGACCAGGGGGCCCTTGCCCACTCCCAGTCGGGGTGCTGGAGCCTCGCTGGGTTACACGCGCCTGGAAGGTGCAGAGGCGAAACCCACATTTTGTCACATAGTTCGGGGCCCGGGCTCTGCACTGTGGCTGTGTGACCAGACATGGAGACCAGCCTGAAATTGAAAATATATGGAGATAGACCCTATCTCATAGAGCTGGAAGGGACCCTGAAAGGTCATCGAGTCCAGGCTCCCCCCGCCGCCTTCACTAGCAGGACCAAGTGCTGTTTTTTCCCCCCCAGATCCCTAAATGGACCCCTGAAGGATTGAACTCTCACCCCTGGGTTTAGCAGGCCAATGCTCAAACCACTGAGCGATCCCTCCCCGCTGGACAGGAGTTCTGTTGACATTTCAGGATATGGGAGAGAAACGAGGAATGTGTGTTTCTTTTTTTTAATGGGTGAGGTACAGTAACGCCTCACTTAACGTAGTTATGTTCCTGAAAAAATGCGACTTTAAGTGAAATGATGTTAAGCGAATCGAATTTCCCCATAAGAATTAATGTAACTAGGTGGTGGGGTTAGGTTCCAGGGACATTTTTTTCACCAGACAAAAGACATCATATGCGGTTTGCCTCACAGCTGTGACTAGGTAAGTGAATATCCTCTGGCCCCAGAGCTCTGGTGAAGGTGTCGGCCAACAACACCCCCACTCCTAGGCCTGCAGAGTCCTCCCCATGCAAGCTCTGCAGGTTTGGGCATGATACGGGAGCCTGGCAGAGCAGGCAAGCGGCAGCACATAGGCAGAGACACTGTTCTGCATCCTTCCCCAGCACCCGATAGGGATGTCTCTGCTGGCCTCTGAGCAGTAGATCACACAAATGCCTGCTCCAGTTAGTCACTGAACGCCTCCCTACCCCCCGGGATGCTGGAGAGACCAGTCGTCTCCTAAGGGAACCAATCTGCCAGGTTGCATGGTACGCTCGGGATACACAACGCAGAGGCACTGGGTCTCTAGATACCTGCAGAGCTGGAGACAGCCATAGGCTTCTGGGGCCATAGGCACTGACTTTTCAAACTGCTGGGGGGTGCTCGACCCCCAGCTCTGCCCTGGGACCCGCTCCCACTCCACCCCTTCCCCTAAGGCTTCATCCCCACCCCGCCTCTTCCCGCCCAGTTCCGCCCCTTCCTCCGAGCGCACCACGTCCTCGCTCCTTCTCCCTCCCTCCCAGCCTCCCTGCACGCCACAAAACAGCTGATTGCGGTGGGCGGGAGGCGCGGAGAGGGGAGGGGCAAGGCGCTGATCCGCAGGGCCCGCTGGCGGGCGGAAGGCACTGGGGGTGGGGGAGGGTGTTAGAACATTGCACAACTTTAAATGAGCATGTTCTCTAATAGAACAGTGACTTAATAATGAAACAACTTTAACCGGGACGACTTTAACTGAGGAGTTACTGTAATATATTTTATGGAGCCAACTGCTGTTGGTGAAACAGACAAGCTTCTGAGCTTACACACAGCTCTTCGAGTCTTTTTAATGTATATATTTTTTTCTTTAAATAAACTTTGCGAGCCTCCTCAGCACCCCTGGCCCTTCTTTACCTATCATCTGTCCTTTCAGGTCAACTTTAAATACAAACTGATTTGGTAGCAATATTGCCAACCGCAAACATTCAGACAGCGTGAGTCAGGCCCCCAAATCATTAGATTGGCTTAAAAATCATGACATTAAAAACCCCTCCCAATTTTTTTTTATTTGTCTTATGAGGGGTATGAGCCTTTGGGGTTCACATTTTCATGCTTTCAACACCAAATATCAAAAGAGTAGTGGTAATAGTGTGAGGTGGCAACACAACAGGAAGACTTGTTGTTAACGTACCCTGTGCTCTCCTTTATAGTGTGCCTTCTCACTTGGCTGTCTCCAGACACTGAAAACTGTCTTTTACATATTCTCAGTTACATCTGCTTTGAGCCAATATGGGACCCAAGAAGCAAGCTGTTGGGAAGAAGCTCTCCCAGAAGGGAAAATCAGGCGGCGATGGAAATATCCGGAAATATTTTACGGTATATTAATATTGGCTTATTCTAAGCAGCACTACCCCATCCCAACCTTCAGTAACCGTACAACAAGAAGAGGGATTGGTATACCAGCCGCCCTTCCTCAAATATGCACACATAGAATGCAGGAAATGCTACACTGGATCACACTAGTGGTCTGTCTAGCCCAGTATCCTCTTTCCAACACTGGTGTATACTGGATCCTTCAGTAGGAGGTGTAACTCTCCCCCTCCACCCATAAGACACTTGTCACAGTCCTAACCACCTGCACCTGTGCTATTCCAGCTTTCTTCTCAACTGTACATAAGCACTGTTAAGTAAGTTGCAAAAGAAGAAATGAGTTTGTGCCTTTATAAATGATAAAGAAAGCCTGAAGGGTTATTCCCAAGATTTTTTTTCTGTTTTATTTTATGTTATAAATTCAGATCCAGTTGATGTTGGAAAACTTTGTAGTGACTGGAAAACTAGAGAAAGTAGAACATCACAAGAGCCAGGAGAATGAAAGAAAAGTAATTAATACAAAGGGGTTCTAAAAATTCCTTCCTTTATTGTTGTCAATTCTTAACTTAAATAACTGACTTTTTGGATAAAGGAAGCCTTGTTTTTTCACCTAAGATATGAGCAATAGAAATACACATGCTGTAAGAGTCCCAATATTTCTTCCAGGAAAGACCGAACTTTACATTTTTGATTTTTCTAATCAGGCTGCCTTTGTGAATCCTAAGGAAGCAAAACAAAAGTCCATTTTTCTAAACTTCCTCTGCAGGTCATCATTAAAACTGAGTTCTTTAAGAACTGAGGTGTTTCTCAAACTGTACTTTGATTCTTGGATGCCAGATTTATTTTCCACTGCAGTGAGGCGGTGCCAGCAGCACAGGGAATGAGCAGTTGAATGCTGGAGTCTTTCCGTGCTCAGTGCTAGCTTTTCAACAACCTTGGATGTTCTGCTTATTCTTTTTGTCCCTTTCCCTGCCTCAGCATGTTCTGTGGCTCCCCCACTCCATATATCTCACAGTACTTCTCACACAAGAATCTATGTCTACAGCCATGTTTGAGGATTCCTTGAGCCCGGGCTGGCTTAGACTCAAAACCAGAGTGCCCAAACTCGTCCGGTTGTCCCCTCCACTTACCAGTAATGGAATCTGTCTCCCCCCCGCCCCCTTTTTACTGCACAGTTGGCTCAGCAGAGGAGCTTGGGCTGAAGGCAGAACTGGGTGCAGGGCTGAAAGGGAATGAGGGCTGGGCGGGGGTCAGAGGCAGAGCTGGGATGGGTGGCACTCTCTTCCCCCCCCCACCCCCCCGTGGGGTCTGGGCCAGGCCCGGCCCCGCTGTGCCTCCCCAAACGTTCCTTTGCGCCCCCTAGGGAGGGTGCATCCCACAGTTTGAGGACCACTGCTCAAAACACAGCTTAGCTGTAGTGTGGGCAAGGCTTGAAAAGGGATATAAATGTAGATATACACACATGCACTCCCCCAGTGCTGTCAGTCAAAAGATGGAAAAACTTAACAGTTCCCCATTTATCCCCAGTTTCTCTTACTAGGTTCAAATGCTGCCAAGTCCCTGTTATTACTAGGTTCAAATGCTATCCAAGTCCCTGTTATTTTTAAAAGTACTGTCACAGGGACACATGAGGCTCTCATGGTTCCTTCCCCCAGCTGCTCCTAGGTGGCGGTGGGGTGAGGACCCTGTAGCTCCATGTGGCTGGGCAGGGGGCTATTTGATCAACAGTTTTGGGATGGAGTTTTGGGCAGTTTTGGGATGGAGCCCTTACCAGGTATACCCACAAAAAGGTGCTATTTCAGTTATTTTTGCTCTGTTTTGTTTAGCCCAATGAGAAGAATAAGCAAAACTCTCCCTTGAAAAACCCACCTCCCAAAAGGAAGAGATCTGTGAACAGCACACCTCCTCTGGGTGACATCAGTAAGAAACAGACAAGAGAGAGCCTCTTAATCAGTAAGAAATCCACTGAAGGAGCAAGAATTCACCGTCAACTTGGGTGATGGTGGCAAGGATCATGTGGTGACAGGCAAAACCCATGACAGCAAATACAAAGTCCTGACGGCGCAAGCAGACATCCATGCTCAGTTGGACAAAGAGAAGGGCAAGGAGATACACCTACTGGGGAAAAAAGGGATTGAGGGGTATGTTAACTTGGGGATGCCTCTCAAGTACATTCCTGAGAATTCCCACTTTGAAATGAAATTTTACAAAGTGAATAGGAATCCAAAAGAAGGCGTGGTGGGATACCGTCAGTTTGAGAGCAAGGGAAAGAAGTGCGTAATATTTTATGTCTCCTCTTTTGGCAGTAGATGGGAGAACAATGCTCGATACAGAATTATTTGGTGCCAGCAGCTTGTTAAAGACCTGAGCAAGTTGTGTGTCTTTGCTCCAGAAGGGGAGACCATCAAGGATGCCTTATGCAAAGATGGCCGGTTTAATTCTTGCCTGGAGAAAAAAGAGTGGCAGTTGGAGGAGGACGGAAAGTGCAGAACTAGCGATCACTGTGTCGATAATCTAACCAACAGGTCATTTGAGGTGGTGGTTAAAACTAAGCAACCTTCCAAGGCAGGGGATCGTTCAAGGAATGACCAATCCTGCATGGCCTCCGAGGAGGGGCAGGGGAAGACTTACCATTACTTTAAACGTATTATCCTGGACCTGTATCCTGACTTGAAGAAACAAAGTACAGTGGTTGATGAGCTATTCGCAAAAGCCTTTGCAAAAGCCTTGGAGGAAGGGAAATCAAAGCGTGCTGTGTTCAAACTGTACAGGGAGAACTTTGGGAAGGAGACTAAGAACTCCACTCTTATTAAGGTGCACAAACGCCTTGGTGTTCTCAGTGACTCTGTGGGGTTTATAGAGTGGTCCAACAACGGAAATGATGGCTCTGCCACTTGCTTTGTCTTGCATGATAAGTACGTACTCACCTGTCATCATGTGGTAGGGCATATTGTTGGTGAAGGAGTGGAGGAGAAGGACTGGGCGTTGATAATCAGTCACTCTGCCCGTGTGACTTTCTCTTATGAAGATAAATATCCAAAGGAAAACAGCTGGTTTTCGCTAGCTCCTTGGTTTGAAATATCTGACAAGGATCTTGATTTTGCTGTCCTGAAACTGGAAGGAGATAGAAGCTCGTTCCCAGCAGGTCTAGTGCAATTTTCTCACCCATTGCCATTTAATGGTCTAATCTATATAATTGGCCATCCGGATGGGCAAGCGAAATCTGCAGATGGCTGTACTGTGGTCCCTGTATTTGAGCGGAAACAGGAGTGCCATTGTCGTATCCAGCGTGATCAGAAGGAAGTGTGCAACAGTGTCAGATGTGGCCCAGAGGACAGGCAGTGCATTCACATGTTCACCCAAAGAAGTTTCCAGGATGTGATTAACAATCCCAATGTAGTCACCTATGACACCAGCTTCTTCTTTGGGTCTTCTGGCTCACCGGTGTTCAATGCAGGTGGCCAGCTGGTGGCCATGCACACCGCTGGTTATAAATATGAAAAGAATAAGCAGCTGCACAGCATTGTTGAGTTTGGCTTTTCCATGGTGGCCATCCTTGCAGCAATTAAAAAGAAGTATAAAGCCTGGTATGAGTTTGAGCTCACCTCCCTTGGGGAAGATGCTAGGTCTTGTCCTGGTGAGCATGAGGATTTCACCAGTGTTTACACCAATGACATAGAAATGGAAACCTTGGAATAAAATCTCCGACTTCGAGAGCCTCCCCAACACACTCAGTGCATTTCACCCTTCATGTTGATCTCCATGCTTTGAAGTCTCCATTGTTCCTGACATGAATTTTCTTTGGTTGGTAATTTCCTACCAACTGCAATCTAGTTATACCCCTCTCTGCTTTCATTATTCTTATTGAAATGGCTGGTGACAAACCTTGAAATAACTTTTTATTTTGAATGAAGGGTGGTTAGTATGATGGGGTCAGTACCTTGAGTGTGGGATTCTTTCATAAGAAATGCATAGTCTTTGGACTTTAAACGCTGAGCTAGGGGGAGGAGTGGTTCTACAAGTAATTATCAACCATTCTTAAAATATAATGGTTATAAATATAAACATAATAAAGACAAATTATATAAATAATATAAATATGTAATAAATACAAATATTCTATACCGTTTTTAAAAAATACAAAAGCTACTTTAATGCCACATTAAATTAGCACTGTTTGAAAATGGTCAAAGGATTCCACAACATTAACTTGCACCCCTGCCCCTTGTGCAATATGTGTATTTTGTTATGCATTGAACATATAAAGATTACATTAAATAGTGGCCACAGAGGGCCTGCTTCTTTTTGAAGTTAATGGGAATGGGCCTTTGAAGAAAAGAGGAAAAGAAAATACTACATATATGCAGTATGGCAGAGGTAACACTATTGTAGAAGCCTTCATTTTTTGCCTTGTCTGACTGATTTTTAACTTCATTATTGCATTAATGTGGTAATTTCCTACCATTAATGTGGCCTTTTGCATTTAATTTCCTAGTTTTCTCTCTCTTTAAAAAGGGGAGCTGGGTGGAAGCGAGAGAAACACTTCTACTGAAACCACTGGGAGTTGTTGTAAGTTCTGCACAGTTGCCACTATTAATTGCACTCTGCTTGAAATATGCACGTGATCTGGTACCCTTGAAATGTACAGAAAGCCAGAAGATCTGGGTTCAATTCCCAGCAATGCCATATACTTCCAAAGTGGCCTTGGGCATGTCACTTCATCTCTCTATGGGTATGTCTACACTACGAAATTAGGTCGATTTTATAGAAGTCGATTTTTAGAAATCAATTTTATACAGTTGATTGCGTATGTCCCCACTAAGCGCATTAAGTCGGCGGAGTGCGTCCTCACTACCATGGCTAGCATCGACTTACGGAGCGGTGCACTGTGGGTAGGTATCCCACAGTTCTCGCAGTCTCCGCTGCCCACTGGAATTCTGGGTTAAGCTCCCAATGCCTGATGGGGCAAAAACAGTGTCGCGGGTGGTTTTGGGTACATGTCGTCAGTTGCCCCTCCCTCCGTGAAAGCAACGGCAGACAGTCGTTTCGTGTCTTTTTTCCTGGGTTACCCGTGCAGATGCTATACCACGGCAAGCATGGAGCCCGCTCAGCTCACCGTCACCGCTGCTGTTGTGAGCAAGTCTACTGTGGAGGCTGCTGTGATCCAAGTAGCCAGTGCAATCATTGACGTTCTGTTATCAAGGGTAGCATCAGAGGCTTTGAAAACCAGTTTAATGACTGTCCAGGCTTCGGTGTGACAGTTGTGGGTGTTTCTCCTTGATGCAAACCCGCCTTCTTTGTTGATTTTAATTCCCTGTAAGCCAACCACCCTCCCCCCTTCGAAATAAAGTAACTATTGCTTTGAAACAATGCATTATTTCTTTATTAATTTTAAAAAAATGAGATAATGGACAAGGTAGCCTGGGTGGGGGAGGAGGGAAGGACAAGGCCACATTGCTTATTGTAGCCACACTAAAAATCAAACTGTTTGAATGACGCCTTCTGTTGTTGGGCCATCCTCTGGAGTGGAGTGGCTGGGTGCCCGGAGCCTCCCCCCGCGTTCTTGGGCATCTGGGTGAGGAGGCTATGGAAGATGGGGAGGAGGGGAGGCGGTTATACAGTGGATGCAGCGGGGGGGGGGCGGTCTGTGCTCTTGTTGGCTTTCCTGCTCCCCCAACACATGCTTCATCATGTCCATTTGCTCCCCCATTAGCCTCAGCATCGCGTCCTGCCTCTGCTCTTTGCGCTCACTTAATTCTTTCCTGGCCTCTGTCACTGAATGCCTCCATGCATTCAGCTGTGCCCTATCAGTGCGGGAGGACTGCATGAGCTCGGAAAACATGTCATCACGAGTGTGGGTTTTTTCGCCTTCTAATCTGCGATAACCTCAGATTAGATGGTTGATAGGGGGAGCGTAGAAACATTCTACGATTCTGGGGGGACTGCATGGTCACCTGTGTTGCTGAGTTCGCCACGCTGACCAAACAGGAAATGGAATTCAAAAGTTCCTGGGGCTTTTCCTGTGTACCTGGCTAGTGCATCGGAGTTCAAAGTGCTGTCCTGAGCAGCCACAATGGAGCACTCTGGGATAGCTCCTGGAGGCCAATACCATCGATTTGCGTCCGCACTACCCCGATTCGACCCAGCAAGGTCGATTTTTAGCGCTACTCCCCTTGTCGGGAAGGAGTACAGAAGTCAATTTTAAGAGCCTCTTAGGTCGACGGAATGGGGTTGGTTGTGTAGATGCAGTCATTTTTAAATCAACCTAACGCGGCTAAATTCGACCTAACCCCGTAGTGTAGAGCAGGGCTAAGACCTCAGTTCCTGTTGCTAAAACTGGATCCTTTCTCCCACCCTTTGTCTGTCTTGTCATTTTAGACTGTAAGCTCTTTGGGGCAGGGTCTGTCTTTTACTATGTGTATGTAGAAATCCTGGCCTGTGGGACCCCAGTCCTGGTTGGGGCCTCTAGGCACCACAGTAATAACTTCTTAGAAGGATAGTCATAGTAATAGTTAAATTGTAACAATCGTAACTTAAAACTTCTATAGCTGTGCATCACGTTGATTGTAACCTATAAAGCCCTAAATGGTATGGGACCAAGTTACCCAAGGGATTGCCACTGCCGCAGCTGAGGTTGATAGATAGATTGACTCTAGCTTGAGCTCCTCTCCCTACTCAGTTTAAAAGGTTTCCATGAAGGCACCTCGGTTTTGGGAATTTCAGTCCTCCATTTGTTCCATCAGAGCTTGGACTTGTTAATTGTTTTGGTCTTGCTGCAAAGTCTGTCTCTTTATGTGGGTGTTAGGGATGGAGGGTTGGTGGGTTAGAGATTCAGTGGGCTTGGATCTGGAGTGATGGACATAGGTGCTGACTCCATGGGTGCTCCGGGGCTGGAGTACCCACAGAAAAAAATTGGTGGGTGCTCCCCACTGGTAGCTCCCCCCCTCGCCCCCCCCCGCTCCAGCTTGCCTCCGCTTCTGCCTCCTCCACGAGCGCGCTGCCGCATCCTGCTTCTCCCCCTCCCTCCCAGCGCTTGCACCGCGAAACAGCTGATTTGCAAGGCGGGGAGGAGGGGGAATGTGGCATGCTGGGGGAAGAGGTGGGGCCGGGGTGGGGATTTGGGGAAGGGATCCAAAAGGGGCAGGGAGGGGGCAGAGTTAGGGTGGGGACTTTGGGGATGGGGTTGGAATGGGGGCGGGGCCAGGGGAGGGGAAAGGGTGGAGTCGGGGCGGGGGGGAGCACAGGCACCCACCGGTGCCAGAGAAAGTTGGCACCTATGGTGATGGATATACATTTTNGCGGGGGGGGGCACGGGCACCCACCGGTGCCGGAGAAAGTTGGCACCTATGGTGATGGATATAAATTTGTATAAGTATTTCGCTTCACCCTTCAAGTAAAGCCAGCTACATTCATGGAAAATTAAAAGTACCTAGAATCTGAGAGAGATGCTGGGAAAAATGCATAATATTGACATGAGTCCCTTGAAATTAAGTTAATCTTTCTACTGTGTCTGCTTCTCAGAGCTAACAGTCACATATTAGCATGCACTAAAGTTCACACTTATGACATGTATGTGCAACCGATCTCTAAATCTGCCAACTCTAAGGCAATAGCACTTCATGCTGTGCTTGCTGGAGTACTGTGTCCAATTCTGGATGCCACACTTTAATAAAAATGTGATCAATTGCGGTCCAGAGGAGAGCAACAGAAACGATAAAAGGTTTAGAAAACCTGACCTATGAGGAAAGGTTTAAAAAAAAAAAAAGTAGGTGTGTTTAATCTTGAGAAAAGAAGACTTAGAGGAGACCTGGTAACAGTCTTCAAATATGCTAAGGGCTGTTATAAAGAGGATGGTGATGAATTGTTCTCCATGTCCATTGAAGGTAGGACAAAAAGTAATGGGCTTAATCTTCAGCAAGGGTGATTGAGGTTTGACATTAAGGAAAACTTTCCAACTATAAGGATAGTTAAGTTCTGGACTAGGTTACCAAGGGAGGTTGTGGAATCTGTCATTGCAGATTTTTAAGAACAGGTTGGACAAACACCTGTCAGGGATGGTCTAGGTTTACCTGGTCCTGCCTCAGCTCAGGGGACTGCGCTTAATGATCTCTCAAGATTCTTTCCAGCCTTACATTTCTATGATTCATAGATGTGAAGGCCACAAGGTCTGAATGTTGCATATTGATCAGACATGGTACAAATGATCAGTACAGGACCAAACTAATACTGTGCTGTGCAGGAGATCTGGCCAGATTATCATAATGGTCCCTTCTGCCTTAACATCTATGAGTCACTTAATTGTTGTTGTTTTTCAGATTTAGTCATGGATGTTCATTTCAACAAGGACTATTTATGTGCTAAGAATCAAGCCTATATGCTTTTTTGTGTAGTTAGTCTAGATATCTTTTTTTCCAGTGAGGGAAAAGACCCCTTTACCTTCATATGACTAGAACAACAAAGGTTTTTTCCTTAAACTTTTTCTCATCGCTCTCTTTTGAGCAGAGGCAAAGAATGAGGAAATTTGAGACTTTTTGGTAACTTATGAGCAAGTAAAAACAGGGTTGTAATGTTACCTCCTTAACTATAACAAGTTGTGACTGGGCAAATGCTAAATTGACTGGCTTGTTCATTTTCAATGGTTGCAGATGTACCATCTTAGCATTTATCAGATCTCAGATTCTAAAGAGAGCCAGTTTAGGCTGATACTTAAACATGATTATCCATGTACAGCTGGTAGTAGTGTGGGTAAATCAAGTGGCTCTCTTACTTCTTCACTGCCCTTGAGATAGGGGGCTCTGTGCTGGCAGAGGTGCTGTTTTCTGGAAGAAATATGAAACCAAGACCCCAATCAGTTGCACGAGCCTTGCTAAATTGTTCCAATGGCTAGTTACCCTCACTTAAAAATCGGTGCCTTAGTTCCCATTTGAATTTGTCTAGCTTCAACTTCCAGCCAATGGATCTTGCTAAATGTTTGTCTGTTAGATCAAAGAGCTCATTATCAAATACTTGTTCCTTGTGCCATGTACTTATAGATTGTGATCAAATCACCCCTTAACCTTGTCTGTGTTAAGCTAAATACATTATGCTCCTTGAGTCTCAGTATAAGGCATGTCAAGAATCAGAGGGGTAGCCATGTTAGTCTGGATCTGTAAAAAGCAACANCTTTCGTGGGTGAATACCCACTTCGTCAGACGCATGTAATGGAAATTTCCAGAGGCAGGAGAAAGGCCCCTTCCCTGGAGTTAGCAGCTGCTGCTGCAGGGAGAGGGCTGGGGGGAGTCCTCTGGCCCCAGGGCAGCCTGCCTGCACCCCAAACTCCTCATCCCTGGCCACACCCCAGAGCCTGCACTCCCAGCCAGAGCCCTCACCCCCCCGCCCCGCATCCCAACCCTCTGCCCCAGCCCTGAGCCCTGTCCTGCACCCTGAACCCCTCATCCCCAGCCCCACCCGGCAGCCCTCACCCCCGCACCCCACCCTCTGCCCTACCCTGGGCCACCTCTCACACTCTGAACCCCTCAGCCCCACCCCATGTGGCTCTCACATTGAAGGTTTTTTGCCAAAGTGGCCCCCACTTCAAAAATAGTGAAGAGCACTGACGTAGGGCTACAAAAGGGAAACTGCAGCTGTTGTTTATTCACACTATTTTTGTTGTTGTTGTTGTT
>QXTE01000391.1:692858-754256 GCA_003942145.1 Platysternon megacephalum | reverse complement strand
CCCCCCCCCCCCCCCCGCCAAACAGGATGAGATCCAACAGTGGTGCCAATGCTCTGAAGGACATTGGTAATACGCCGATGTCTACTGAGAAACCTGGAACCCAAGACCCTGAATGCAATGCCAGTGAGGATAGAGAATTCACTATTAACTTAGGTAAAAATGGAGGGGAGTATGTGGTGAAAGGCAAAGCCAGTGACAGTATTTACAGGGCCCTGATGGCTCTGAAAGATATCTAAACTCACATCAAGAAGCAGCAGGGCAAGGAGATGCATCTGCAGGGGAAGAGAGAGATTAAGGGGTTTGTGAGCTTGGGAATGCCCCTCAAGTGCCTGCCTCAGAAGTCCCACTTTGAAATGAAGTTTTATAACGTGAAGGGAGACCAGGGAGGTGGTGAGCAAGGATACCGTCAACTCGACAGCACAGGGACTGAATGCGTTGTATTTTATATCACACCCATTGGAAAGATGGGGCACAAATTCAAAAAATAATGCGCCAGGAGTTTATAAAAGAGCGCTGCAAGATATGCATCTTTGCCCCGAAAGGGGAGACCATCAAGAATGCTCTGTGCAAGGATGGACGGTTTCTGCCCCTCTTGGAGGAAAAGGAGTGGTATCTAGTGGAGAACAGCGAAACATTACACTATAGTCACTATTCTGTCGATGACTTAGACAATCAGTCGTTTGAGGTGCAGGTTGTATCTGAGCGTGCCGTTAAGGCAAGGAACGAGCAGCGTGGTGGGGCCAATCGGGAGCGACAGGGGGAAGCATTCTATCAGTTTAAACCAGCTGTTCTGGCCCAGTATCCTGAATTAAAGAACCAAAGTGAATTGATCAAAGAGTTCTTTAAGGAGGAAGTTAGAGAGTCAGGCAAACATGTCAAAGCTCTGCTGGAATTGCATAGAAAATTTTGTAGTAAGGAGGCGAAGAACTCCACTCCGGTTCGGGGGCATAAACTCCTTGCTGGACTCAGCAACTCAGTAGGGTATGTAGAATGGGACTACAACGGAAACAGGGGCTATGCCACTTGCTTTGTGTTATGTGATGGGTACATCCTCACCTGTTGTCACATGGTGAGCAATGTAGCAGGACCAGGAGTCGAGGAGCAGCACTGGGCAGAAATTAGTCAGTCTGTCAAGGTTTCTTTCTCTTATGAAAACAAACACCTTAAGGAAGATGATTGGTTCGACATAGAGCCTTGCTTGGAAGTCTCAGACCAGGCTCTTGATTACACCATCTTGAAATTGAAGAAAAGACGCTCTAAATTCCCAAATGGGTTGGCAAAATATATATCTTCACCACCATATAGCGGCCTGATTTATATTATTGGCCACCCAGATGGAAAGGAGAAGTCCACAGATGGCTGTTCTATAGTAACCCCACTTGAGCGGGGCGGGGGAGATGCATTGAACGCCTCCAGAAAGGGCAGGTGGAAGGCCACAGCAGTACCAATTGTGGTACCATCCCTGAGAGCAGAACCAGCCAGTGCATCCACATGTTCACTCCAAGGAGCTTCCCGGAAGTGACTGCCAATCCTAACGTAGTCACCTATGACACCAGTTTCTTCTGTGGCTCCTCAGGCTCACCTGTGGTTGATGCATCCGGATGCCTGATTGCCATGCACACCGCTGGCTATTTGTACAGTTACTGTAAACAGGAGCACAGCATTGTTGAGTGGGGCCAGTTGATAAAAGCCATTTTGTCTGATATCAAAAAGAAGAATCCAGAGTGGTATAAGTCTGTGCTCGAAGGCCATCTGAGAGATACTGAGGCTCTGAGGACACTGCAGAGGTTCCCCATAATAACCATGAGGGAGCCCCCAGCGCTGAGACCAATGATATGATAATGGAAAGTGACAGCGACTTGGAAAATGATGACTTAGTGGCGGATTTAATTCCATCTCCGAGACCCACTGCCTGAATCCTTGCGATGCTTTTCCAATGCCATCTCCCAATGGCCGGTTTGTTGGAACAATTTTATCTCTGCGTTCCATAACCTTTGTCATTCAACTTATTTGTGCTTGGCAGTTCCCATCAAAATTGACCTGTGGATTTACCCACCCATAAAATCCCCATTCAGCTGACTTGGCTTCACTTAATCCACATGAATGATCACTTACACCTTGGGAGGTGGTGGTGGTAAGAAGAGACCCATACCTTCATGGGTCCTGTTCCATCATTTGGGCTGTGTAACACGCATCTTCACTGCCAAGAGGTGCAACTAATTAGTGGGCTGTTAAAATGGATTCTGTAATTTAAGCAATCTTTTAAAATACAATGTTCTGTCTCCCACAGGAGGAACCTTACTCTGAGGCCTTTGTTTCTGGTAATGAAGCAACAGGGTCAGAGTTTAAAATTAGGGAAATTTTAAACCAGAAGTCTAATCCAAAAATGTACGATTTCTTAAATTTTGTCCGTGTCTTATTTTTTAAACTGTCATGAAAATAAGTGTTATAAAATAAAATATCTAAAGCCTTAACCCAATTATAGTCTATCAGGGAGGGATTGAAACGTACTACAGGGTTTTTTGTTTCATGCTGAGGTTTTGTCTACACGAAAAAGTTGCACCAGTTTAAAGGTATGAAATAAACTGATTAGTTCACATAGAGATCTGCACTTGTTAAACTAAATCACTTTCATTTCACATCTTTATTTTAACTGATGCAACTTTCTCATGGCCTCAAAACCAGCTCAGTCTTTACAGAACTGTTCCATGTGGCAAACAAGTTTTATGGAGAGTAGAAACTTTGTGGGTTGAGAGGAAGCAACTAATAAAACAGTTGCTTTACTTGATTAGAATGAAAAGACCCCAGGACAGCAGCATCAGAAGTTTACCCTGATGTGGTTAATTTGACTCGCCAAAATTGAAAGGTGAAATGCAAACCACTTTTAAAACTGTGCTTGTGCCGTCTAATACCTCCAAGAGGCAAAAATATTTGAAAGTTCTTACTTTGTGTGTCTTGAGCTCTGCTGTGTCTCATGGAGATTCATTGTGAGCTCTTGCTCCTTGACTAAAAGGGTGAGGGTGTTGAATCTTCCTTTATGCAAAGGCTTCCTTTATCCAAAATGTTAATCAGTCATTGAAGTTAAATAGGTGTAAAACAAAACCCAAAGCTTTAAGCAGTCTTCACTTTTACAGCACGTTTTTTGGAGCAAAACCAAGGATATTAGCCATGCTATTCTAACTAAAATCTGTCCTTGATCATTAGATTTTAGCAAATAGGAAGGAAAAAACTTGTAATTTCAGTCAAAGTTCTTTGTGTCTCTTCCTGTACATTGTGCTGTGCATTGTCCCTGTTAAATTATGTTTCTCCTTAGCGGTAACGGTGTTTAAGCACTTTGGAAGGGATGAAAGATGCATGTAACTATAGACTTTATAGCTCTGGCATTTTAACTCTTTCTCCTTCTGCCTGTGGTACTCACAGGTGATGGATCTCAGGAATAAGAGTGTATTTCCACGTTGCTTTCTCTTGTAGTCTATCATTTGGCTAATGACTTTTTGCTTTCCATCTCTACTGGGAATAAGCACTCAGGAATCAGGCTTGTCAGGAGAGAGGAAGTCATTGCACTTTTTATTAGCTGCACTAGCACTTAACTGACTCTGAGTCTGCTCAGGATTCTGGAATCCTAGTTCACCCTCAGTACGCTCAAAAGCGTAACACAGGCATTAGCAGCGTCACTTCCATACTAACACTACATTATCATCAGCGTAACTAGTCATTTATCCCTAGCATTACAAGCTCACTGGCAATATATAAAATCCAGTTGTCCCATTCCTTGTGCTTCAGGGCATGAAATGATCACCCATGGTGGGGTCTGAGAAGGAATTTCCCTCTTGTTTGACACTACGCAGTTGGCAAGGTGCATTATGGGGGCTTTTTGCCTTCTGCTTAAGCATCTAGCGTTGGCCACAGATGGACTGGGATTCTGAACTAGATGGACCAGTGCTCAGGTTTTATAGGAAATCTGTTCCTCTTTGCTGTTTGTTCTTTCTTCCAAAACCTCAAGTGATGGGTTATAGTTGGATTTAATTTTATATCTAAACAATCAGTGGTTTGTGTGTGTGGCTGAGGAAGAGATTTTTCTGCCTTGTAGACTGGGAGTTGCATGAAATTTGAGTTGGTGCAGCAAACTCTACATACAGGGAACGACATGCACACTTATAACTGAAATATTGTCTTTAAACTGGGCCACAGAATGACACATCCTTCTTCAGTTTAACCTGACAGATTCCTTTTTATCTCAATGCCTGGGGGAGGGGGGGAGTTTCCTGCTCTTTTTATTCTTGCTCCTGTGAATCGTTTTAAAGTAAACAGTGCCCTACACTGCTGGCAACCCAGAGGTTGCAGCCTTATGTTACCTCATATGAACTGCAAAATGAAACTGACTCGTCAGTTTCATTGAGCAAGTTGAGACTTACACAAAGAGTACATCAAGGTCATAAGTAAATAGATGAGTGATTTGTTTTTTTCATCTCTAAAATGAAGTTAGTCACTAGATAAAGGAAATAAAGGCTGTTGAATCTGAAAACGTCTCTTAAAAATTCTTAATGGGATAAAATGTGTTCATATCTGTGTATTGATGCTCATGTGCCAATTACAAACATACTTGCTGTGCCATGTATCTTTACTGTTAAGTGCTTATGTATCAAATAGCTATGCAACCTGTCAATCTTTAAATAAATGTTTTACAAAATCTCATGTTGATGTGTTCCTTGAGTTTTTATTAAGCCAGGAAGAAACCTCTACCATGTCGTATGTGTATTGGGGGCGGGGAGCGGTCAGGAGTGGAGTTTGGTGGGTTGTCAGACGTTGCAGAGTCCAAAAAAGCCTCCAATGGGATCACCTTGTGCTGGGACCACGACAGTCAGCAGCACCCAAGCCAGCTCAGCGCACGGATAAGAAGTCTCCAGGGAAAATCACTGTGCTGTAGGAAGCGGTGTCATTTCAGTAGGGGGCGCTCTTCTCCCTCCGTGCTCAGCCAGCCTGGAGAGCTGCAGGGAGAGGTCAAACACAGCCTGGCTCATTACAGCCTATGACCCTCTAACCCTGGTGCCCCAGGCAAATGGGTCCTAGGTCTGCAAAGCTGTGGATGAAAAGGCTTTGCCAGTGAAAACTCGCCTACCAGGGCTGACTCTTCCCTCTTCCTCGCTGGCTGGAGATCTCATGGCTGCAGCAGTCCCCTGCAGGGGCTGGTAATCACACACCGCGCTGTGCTGGGTGTTACTGGGAGAGCCAATGCCAGGAGCTCAGGACACTGATGGGTATCCGTGCAATCCCTCCAACCACGGCTCTGCCTCCGCGTCACGGAGCTCAGCGCCGGTCGCTAACTTGCTGCCTTTGTAAATCCCAGCCCACGTGCTCAGTTTCAGCTGAGGAGGGAAATGGAGTCACTTTAATCTCCATGCAAGAGCCCAAGGATGCCATCTCCTGCTGTGCCTGCAAGGAAGGGTCTTGTCTGCCGGCCAGGTCTCCGCTCTCAGCCGGGGGGCAGCTGTTCTGGCCAATCACTGTCGCTCTGGGCGCCTTGCCCCTGCACGGCAGGCGCTGGCTCAGCCCTGAGACCTGTGCTGTGCCATTTGCCAGGAGTGCAGAGAGACTTTGTGCCCACAAGGGGGAGATCCCAGCTTCGCTCCTGAAGCTTCAAGGCACTTGGGCATCGGTCCCAGACTCGTTTGTGTCCTCGACTTGGGCCCTGGCCCGGATTCTTTGTGGCGAAACCGAAAATAGACCTGAGGGCTCGTCACGAGTGTTCCCCAGTGGTGTGCCAGGGTAGGGAAGCTAACCCTGCGGTCCTGGCCAAACTCCAGTGGGATTGAGTCAGTGGGTCTTAACCCCCACCCCTGCAGCTTCAGTTCACCATAGGATCCCTTCCTGATGCCTGTGCTAAACACCATGCGTTTGCCACGCTCTTCCCCAGAGGTGGCTGCATCTTGGTACTGGGGGAAGCAGCCCCTGCCTGTAGGTGTTATCAGTCTGGGTCATTCAGGGAATGTAAGACCTTTGCTCTGGGTATTAGCCCTTGAACCCCAGCTGGTGTGAACTCCGGCAAAAGCCTGACATCAAAGGGTTACCTCGCTCCTCCTGAGTCGGAGGTTCGCGCTAGTTCTCCCCTCCCTGCTCTGTCCTTGCTCCCCGGCCCTGCCTCTGCCTCAGCCTCTTGACTGGTGTTCTGCAGCTTCCCTGCACAGCTGCAGTGTGTGTAACTGTGCTTGGGCCAGGCAGCCAGGAGCTTCTTAGGCTCCCGCTGCCCATTGGCTTCCTCGGCTTCTGCCCACCTGCTTATCGGTGGGGAGGTCTCTGGTCCTCTGCCACTTTACTCCACAATGTCCTAACTATGCCCCAGCTGCCCTTACCTTGCTGATCCCTGCCAGGTGCTCTCCATTCACCCCTCTGCCCAATTATTTTTAAATCAGGAACAGAAGAGAAATGAAGGGATTT
Source organism: Platysternon megacephalum (assembly GCA_003942145.1). NCBI lineage: Eukaryota > Metazoa > Chordata > Testudines > Platysternidae > Platysternon > Platysternon megacephalum. The sequence continues at coordinate 747,821 of QXTE01000391.1, read as the reverse complement.
TTTTCTAAACAGGTCTGCCCTCTAATTACCTTTTGCCTGGGCCTGGAAAGCCCTAGCAGCAGCGGGCCAAGCGCAAGCTCCCTGACAGTTTGCTTGCTGGCAGGGCTTTCTGGTGCCTGCCTAGCCAGAACAAACTGGGGTTTGACTGTATCCATTGGAAGCTCACAGGTTTGACGAAGCGAAGGATCCTCAGGATCTCTGCTCGTTACCAACCATTTTCCTTTCCTTCCTCTTTGCTGGTGCTCCAGGCACAGAGGAGTAAATCTAAGGTTGCCTCGTACTAGAACTTTTAACTGAGTTTGTAGCCAGCCGGTTGGCTCTGAGCGTAGTTTGTGCCCGCCCTTCTCATGGTGAGCACAATGGCATGGCACATGGTCAGCTTCTTGCAACCAGGGTCTAATACTGTCTTAGCTGTACAGAGGGGAGGGGAATCTCTCAGCTGTGCCCCTGTCACCGAACCGGCTGAGCTGTCTTTGCAGTACTGTGTCCCAGAATGCATTGCCTTGCCAGTGCTGCGCCGCGTCCTGCGCAAAGGCAGCCTGGGAAAATGGCCTAGATTTTCCCCACAATTCAATGGTTCAAAACACAGTGTGGGCAATACTGGTGCACAAATGTGGTTGAGGGCAGGGTGTGCCATGGGACAACCCTTGCTGTGCAGCTGCAGCCTGGTTGTGTTGGGAGCCAGGGCAAAGGAGTGCATCCCAAACAGCTTATAAAAACGGGGTGGGGCTTGTAAGGCCAAGTCTGAGTGTCTAGCGATTTGGAGGGGGCCTTAATTTCAGGGGTGCCTGGAAAGGGAGACTCCCCACAAAGGCCTGGCTTCCAGTGAGTTAGTATCTCCAGCTGACAAACCCACCTCCCCCACCCCCTGAAGCCCTAAAATTTGCTAATCGCTTCTGAAAACCGTGGCTGTAGTGTAGACGGCCGTGGAACCAGCCAGTGAGTCTATACAATGGTCACTGGCACAGAACCTCCAGGGAATGTAGGTGCCTAACTTCTCTTGAAACCAGTGGGAGTTAGGAACCTAAATATTTTTAAGGCTCAGGGCCTTTGTCCTTCCTCTAAGTCTTCTCATTGCTTCCAGAGGGCTTTGGCTCAGGCCCAGTAGGGGAGACCTGGAGCCCTGAGTGTTAGCAAAGGGCTAGTTCCCCCCTTAGAGCTACAATGCTTGCCTGCCTGCAGACTCAGGACTACGGTGCAGCAGGCTCATGGTTCTAGGAGTTTCCTTTCAACCAGAAGAGCTAGTAACTGTAAAGTGAAATCCTAAATCCTGCAGCCTAGCTATGGAACTTATCTGGGGTGGACCTGGCATGGGAGGAGGAGGGACTGGGGGGGATCCAGAACCCCTGGCCTGAGGGGAGAGGCAGGGGAATGCAAAGTGCCTACAGTAGAGGGGGATAGGTGGGTGGTACCCAGGGAGCTTGTGGAGGAAGGGAGAGATAGGAGCCCCATCCCTGGGGTGTGCAATAAGATCAGCTGACAGACGCTATGACGTGTGGCACAGCTGCAGTACTAGCTAGGCCACTGTCGCAGCTGTAGTGTAGACATGGCCTAAGAAGGTCCTACACTGGAATGCTAAATTAGGCGGCACCATCTGTAACATCTCTTCCCTGAGCATATACCAGCCATACCTGGCAGTGTATTCATGTCCCTTAAAGGGAACACATCTTTGGTAACGCTTTCTCTGATGGAAGCTCTGCAGCCAGTCCATATCTGGGACAGGAGCCTGACCTGCTGGGAGCAGCCCTGCCACCTACTGTGCACGAGGTGTACATGACAGGCCCAGCACCTCAGAGGTATTTAGCTGCCTGAGTCAGCCAAGGCCTTGGAAAGAGTCCAGAGCAGAGCTGGGAAATGAACCCAAGACACTAAACCCACTGAAAGGATGTTAGGCCTCAGCGCTGTAGCTCGGCACTCGCTCATGTCACATAGCAAGGTGTTTGGGGGCACCAGGAAGCGAGGTGTTCTGGGGGCACCTAGGAGGGTGGTGAAGCACTGGAATGGGTTACCTAGGGAGGTGGTGGAATCTCCATCCTTAGAGGTTTTTAAGGTCAGGCTTGACAAAGCCCTGGCTGGGATGATTTAGTTAGTGTTGGTCCTGCTTTGGGCAGAGGGTTGGACTAGATACCTCCTGAGGTCCCTTCCAACCCTGATATTCTATGATCTAGCTGGTTCGTGAAGGAAGGGTGAAGCTGAGATCTTAGCTGGCTCTGACCTACTTTTCAGGGTTCATCACTAGCTCCACAATAATTATTTCCCTTTTTTAGGTGAATGATAATGAATCCAAGAAATTTACCAGTTGCTCCTGCTGGGCTTTGTGGGAATTTCCTAGGGGTATGAGAGCAGTCCCAGCTGTGTGACTCAGAACATTCGGACTTGGCTGGGGGCAGCCCCCGCTACTGTGAAATTATCGGACCCTTGGCTCCTGGCTCGGTGTCTCACGACTGTGGGGGGCAGCTGTAGCACTGCTGATTGCTCCCATCCAGCTGGCATCTGCTCTCCCAGCTGCACCTACCGCTGCTGTGCTAGGGAGTTGCTGGGCTCCATGCTGCTGGGGGTGGGGGGGCCTCTCTCATGTGTAGGAAGCAGGAGGCTCTTGGGCAGGCAAAGAGGAAACCGGGGCTGGGTCTCCTCCCCATGGTTGGGGGAGATCTTTCTCTGGGCAGCCAGCCCCATTGGTTGGAAGAGATTGGAGATTCGTTCAGCTAAATGGGGGGCAGAGGAGGAGGGGGAATCAGTTGGGGGGGGGGGGGAGCAGCCAAGAGTGAGCAGGGTCGCAGTTAGGAAAGAGCTGAGACAGTTAGGGGACAATTTTCCAGCCATGCTATGACCCTAGCATCCCCAGGGAACTGCCAACGTCTTGGTGAGGGGATGCATCTTCTCGACCAAGGCAATTCCCCTCTGAGGAGTGTGATTTTTTTTACCTGTTTAACTCAAAAGCTAAGCGAACAGCTGGGAGAAACACTCGCTGTGTGAAAGGGGCATCAAGGTTTCAGGGCAGGCTGGCTGCAGTTGCTGTTGGCAACCAGTCAGGAAAAGCTATTTCAATTCACAGAGGAGCGGGGCAGTGTGCTGTATGCATAACCCAGGCTAGCGGCACTCTGTCTTCCTCTAGTGGCGACATCACTTATAGAGATTTATGACTTCTACAGCCTCGGGGCTGCAGGAGCCCATCCTTTAGCTCAGGCAATCAAAGCCCCTGCTTTATAGCTGCCCAGAGTCACGGCGACTCATGGGTTCATACCCTGCAGCGGAGCTATCTAGGGTGTCACTGCAATGCATGCGATAGGTGAGACATGCTGGCTTTGTGGCTGTTACTAGATGTGAAGGGCAACAGGGACAGAAATGGGTGATCGTTCCTGGTGGGTTGAACCTTCCAGGTTCCAGTCACTAATAGAATGGTCACTGTTCCCCTTGGGCCTATGCCCAAGTTTCTAGGAAGCCAGCTCCAAGGGAATGACTCAACACACAGGGTTGATACTCAGGTCACTTCTCAGTAAAAGCCAATCCAAACGGCTCTGGCTGTGGGGGGGGACCTGGCATGGGAGGAGGAGGAGGAGGAGGGACTGGGGGGGGGATCCAGTTCCTTTGCAAGGATTTGCACCACTGGCATGCTCGGGTCATAAAGACCCAGACACCTGGCTAGGAGTTGCCTATTAATCAGGGTTTGCAGCTGTTCAAACCGGTTCTGGCTGTGCACAGCTCTGTCTGCAAACACCAAGCAGATTGTGTTGACAAATTCTAAGGATGATTAGGAAGGGGAGTGCTGGCTGGGAGGCAGCCAACAAGCCCTGAGAGCTCCTTAAGGGAGGTTCTAAAAGGGATCCTGCCAGGCTAAAAAAGCCACAGGTCTGATTTCAGAATTGAGTTAGGCATACAACTGCAGAGCCATGTGGGGAAGGCCCGGGCTGGGATGGCAGGGGGTTGCGAGTCAGGATCAAGGGGCACAAGCAGAGTGGGGGGGTGCAAGGCTGGGATATGGGGGGAGTGCAGGTTGGGGTTGAGGGGTTCTGGGGGGCAAGGCTGGGAAGTGGGGGGAGGGCTGCAGGTTTGGATTGAGGGGTTCTGGGGGCAGGGCTGGGATAGTGTGGGGGGGCTGCAGGTTGGGGTTGAGGGGCACAGGCAGGCTCTGGGGGGCAGGCCTGGGATAGCAGGGGGCTGTGTGGGTTGGGAGGGGGGGCACTGGCCCAGCTGGGGGGGGGGGGGGAGAATCTCACAGACACCCTCAGGCCCACCCAGGGCCTGGAGCTTCCTTTTCTGGGAAAACCCCCCAGTCCTCCTCTTTACACCAAAGTGCTGATAAATGGTTTAATCCCCCAGGTAAAATCCCCCTCTTTTGGGGTGAGATGGTTCAACCCAACCCTGCAGCTGCAGTTCCAGCTACGTGGTCAGTAGGTGGCGCCCTGGCGCTGGGCCGGGCATGAGGTAATGTGGTGAGAGTGGGGAGGGGGCAGCGAGGGTCCTCGAGACGCTACGCTCCTGGGAGCTCGCGCTGCGGCTCAGACTCCCCGGCTGCAAAACCCAAGGAAGTTGTTTGGGGCGGGTGCAATAGGCAGGAGGGAAGGAAGCAACTGGGCCGTGCAATGGGGCGCCGCTTCCCGGCTTTGGAAAGGGGACGTCGCGCTGGGTGACGGCTTGCATTCCCCTGTCTGCGTCCGGGAAATCCCGGCCACCCGGATTCCTTCAAAACAAGGAGGCAGGAGAGCAACAGGGAGGTGGAGCTGCTGCTCATCCCGTGCAAAGGGGGGAGAAGGGGGGCGGGGGGAGGAAAAAAAACTAGAGCATGAAATTTCGAGAAGGGCTTGTTGCAGAGAACAGCAGCAGCAGGAGGCGGAGGAGCTGCAACTGGTGTAACTAAACCCCCCGCCCCCAAGAAACCCAGAGCGAGCTAATCCCCCTCCCGGGAGCCCCATTGCAGAGCAGCGCCCCGTGGCCGGGTCTTGGCGGATGGGTGCAATGGCCGGGCGCTGCAGGGGAGCTCCGGGGGGGCACGTTGCAGGGAGGGGGGACTGAGGACGAGCTGCATTCCCCCCCCCCCCTCAAAACAGCAGCCCGGAGACTCCCCCCGATTTGTTGAGGTCGCGGGCCGATGCGGCGCTGAGCCCCGGCCGGCGGAGCCATGCTGCTGGCCTCGGCCGTGGTGGTCTGGGAATGGCTGAACGAGCACGGCCGCTGGAGACCCTACAGCCCGGCCGTCAGCCACCACATCGAGGCGGTGATCCGGGCCGGGCCGCGGGCGGGCAGCGTGGTGCTGGGCCAGGCGGACCGGCGGCTGGCGCCCTACCTGCTGGACCTGCACTCTATGCACCAGTTCCGCCAGGATACCGGTGAGTGGGGGGGGGGCAGCGTGACCCGGATCGCCCTGCACTGCCGGGGGTGGGGCGGTCCCGGCCCGGCCTGACCTGACCTGGATTGCCCTGGGCAAGGGGAGCCCGTCCCGGAGTGTCTCGCCCCTGTCTCGGCTCGTTCTGTCTGGTTTCTGCCCTGGTCCATATCACGCTGTATTGTCCGGCTTGAGGGGCATGGGCAGAGCTGTGGCGGGAGTCCAGGGCTGGGATAGCGGGGGGTCGGCATTGAGGGGCACTGGTAGAGCTGGGGGGGGGGGGGGGGGGGGTNGGATGGGGATACCCCTGACAGCACAGGGGCTCCCGGCTTTATGGCAGCCCCTCCCTGCTTTGTTATGAAGCGGGGAAGTGCTGCCTCTTGGCCGAAGCTATGCCGCTTGAGAGGGCGGCGCAGAATCCGGCTGTTGGCATAGGGAGGGGCGCCGGCTGGGGCTACTATGGGGCCACGATGGTTGGCTCCTCAGCTAGCCTCTCCGGCACTCTCAGCTTGGTGCCCTGTGCGGCCCCGTAGATGCAAGGGTATAAGCTGGCTTTGGGGGCAGCACTGGAGACATCAGTGGCTCTTGCCAGAAATTAGGCCGCAGCGGTGGCATGTGCGTGGCCAGACATGATGCTGGGGAAGATGGGCACCATGCCGCTCGCCCTGGATGTTCCCAAGCGGGATGGATCGTGATCTGGCGCCGCTCTTCCCGTGGGTTCCTCTCCCCCTGGGGCGCGGCTCAGCTCCCTCTCCCCATCCTTCCCGCTGGCCCTGTGTCTCCTCGGTCCAGGCCCCTCCGAAATCGCCCCACTCAGTGGGCTAGTCACCATGGAGACAGAGGCAAGTTGTCTGTCCAGGTTCATTGGGGCCAGATTTTCCACTGGAAACTGTCCAGAATAACACCCACCCACCCCGCACATCCACCCACCACTACCAGTGATGGAAGGGCCAGGGATCCATTGTTCACAGTCTTTCCAGAAAGGTGACATGGTGAGCCAGCACAGAGGAGTGGGAGGGAGGCGGTGACCCCCAGGGGGATGCCTGGGAGGGAGGCGGTGACCCAGGGTGCGGGCAGCCCTTCTGGATGGGTGCTGGTTTTGCTCTTGGCATGACGCCCCTTCAGAAGCTACAGGTGTCCGTGGCTGGGGGCTGTGGTCCGAAGGTGATTGTGCCTGTCCTCGGATCCCTTTTCATTTCCTGTGTGGCTGGGGAGGGTGCCACAGCCCTCCAGGTGAACTGCCCCTTGGGGGGCTGTTGCTCCTGGCACAGAGAGTTAAGCCCATCCCACGCCCAGCTCTGAGATCTCCCCTGGGGTGATAGGGGAGGGGCTCTCCATTTTTGTACAGGTCTGAGATCTGCAGACAGCAGGGCCCCCCATCTGCTTCGGTGGGATGGGGAGTCGGTTTCCAGTGGGGGCACCCCTACATACATGGGGCTCCCAGTGGGGACCACCTCTTTCCCCAGGTTCCAGCTGAGAGGAAGGCGGGGAGTAATAGTGAAACAGGCTCTGATGGAGGGAGGGGGGTGGGACGGTGGCGGCTAGAGGGGGCCCCTGCCCCACCCCCCAGCCCTGCCGCTGGGCTGAATGGGGAATTGTTCTGCCTCTGGCTGGCTTGTTCTGAATGTTGTTATTTTGGGTCATTAAGGGGCTCTGATGTGGGGGGTCATGACCCCAGCTGAGCCTTGAATAGCTATTGTCCCTTTTCTTCCCTTCTTGAATGGGAGGCTGGTCGTGCGTCTCTGGCGAGGGGAGGGGAGGGGGGGACTTTCCCACAGGATTGCTGCATGGCACTGGACCTGCCAGATGCTGAATGCCAGCACTGGCTCCTTCCCCTTCTCATCTGGGATTATAATAAATTACAGATGCTGTTCGGAGCTTGATTTCTCTCCCCACCCCTCCCCACACACAGCTGCCTCGGCAATTCCCCCTTTGTCCCCCACACGTCTCATTGTGTGGCCTTTCTCGATGGGAGAGGGTTAAAATATTTTTTTTACTGAAAACTCAGACTAATTGGCTGAGGAATTCTGTCAAGTTCGGAGTTCGAAAAATCAGGTGGGAAGCGGTCGAACTCCCTTCACCTGCCGTGTTAATGTGCACAATTAAAAAATCCTAGCGTGACCTCCCATGGAGATTGAATGAAGTGCTGGAGCTGACAAAGTGGGGGGCTGTACCCCAAAATTGTAGCACTTTAACTATATACCGGTGCTTATGCTGTGATAGCTGTTGCCATTTGGGAAGAGGCAGAAGCTATACCAGTATAAACCGTGCTAGGGGTTGTACTGATTTAAACGTTAAGGTAGAAGCTCACTAGAATAATTACAGTGGTACCAAACTGGCATGTGGACCAGGTCTGAGACTTCCTTGTGCTTTACAGCATGCTTACGGGCATGTTACGGAGCACCGTATGTAATTAAAGTTAAACTCCAGTTTATCCTTTCTTTGTTCACATGCTGAGCTGCAAAATTCAGTGTTTTCTAGTCTACTTCCACCATTGCAGTGTCTGGGTGCCTCACAATCTCTAATATTTATCCACACGCACCCGTGTGTGTTTCTGCTTTACTGATGTGGAACTGAGGCCCAAAGAAACTAAGGGACTTGCCCAAGAACTTGCAGGAAATCTGTGCCAGAGCAGGGAATTGATCTTGGGTGTCCTAAATCCCAGGCTGGTACCCTAACCTTTGAGCTGTCCGCCCTCGATGGGATTTTTAATGGGAATCTGTCATTAGTATTGATTAATGTGGTGCTGCTGCTGTGGTTTTTTTTAAAGTCTCTAGAAACTTTTTATTTTTGGGAACTCCCTATCTCACAAAATGCAGGCTAAAGGTTAGTTTTTTCATGAGAAGTTTGGTCCTGCAATGTCGAAGTCAGTGGAGATTGTGCTGCCGACCTTGGTGGCGTCAGGACCGGGCGCAAGAGGGGAAACACAACAGAGTGGTTATGTGCCACAGAAATCTCTCCCTTCGATCTCATGCTATTCAAGTCCAATTCAACGAATGTCATTGCTGCAAACAGCATTTGGAGATGGTTATGTTTGGGAGGAAATCAAAACCAAGGGGACAGAAAGCTCAGGCTTCCCTTTCTACCCTGTTGATTACAATACACCTTGTATCTGTAACCTCCAAATCAGCAGCAGACTCCAAAGAGAGGTGGGTAGGGAGGTGGGGTCAGAGTTAAGGCCGTCTGTGGAACCATGACTAAATTTTCTGTCTTTTACAGAGTTTAAAAAAATAAATTATTGTTTGTAGCCCATAAAGGCCCTAGCTCCAATTGGGCCCCATGGTGGTGGGTGCTGCACAGACCCTCAGCTTGTCTATGCTCCCGAGTTCCATTGGTCTCACTTAAATCGGTTTAGTCAAATGAGTGCAACTTCTGAGTGGACTCGTGTACCAGCTTAATGCTGGGTATATTTGTTTAGCTTGTGCTTGTAAATCTACTGATGAGGGACGAACTACTACCAGATAGATTAAGGCCTGGTCTACACTTATTTGCTGGCATAGCTATGTTGATTAGGAGTGGGGAGGGGAGGGGGAATCACACCTCTAGTCAACATAACTGTGCTGGTAAAAGCTCCAGTGTAGATGAAGTTACACTGGCAAAAAAAAGTCCTTTTGCTGGTTTTGTTCAGAGAACAGATATAAACTCTATACCAGCAGAGGAACTCTTGCTGGCATCAGCAGGTGTCTCCTGTTTGCCAGGATCGCTATACCTGCAAACGCTTTCCTTTGTAACAGTGAGGCTAATGAACCGTTCGAACAATTTAGAAAGGCTCACGGTGGATTCTCCATCACTGGTCATTAAAAGTTCTGCTCTGGGAATTGTTTCGGGGCAGGTCTCTGGGCTGTGTTAGACAGGAGGTCGGACAAGATGATCACAATGGTCCTTTCTGGTCTTGGAATCTATGAATCTAGTGTAGACGAGGCCTGATGGAAGAGAGTCCACACGCATAGTTGTGCTGATAAATAAACTGGTATAAAATCAGCCCTTCCTCTTAAGCTGATGCGACTTTGTTTGAAGTGCAAGAAACAGTCTTTGCCCCTAAGAACTTAAGTCCAGATCCCTAAAGGTACTTAGGTGCTTAATTTCCATCAATTTCAATTACAGTCTAAGGCAGTGGCTCTCAACCTTTCCAGACAACTGTACTCCTTTCAGGAGTCTGATTTGTCTTGTGTACCCCCAACCTACACCTCACTTAAAAACTACTTGCTTACAAAATCAGACATAAAAATACAAGTGTGTCACAGCCACACTATTACTGAAANCAGACATAAAAATACGAAAGTGACACAGCCACACTATTACTGACAAATTGCTGACTTACTCATTTTTACCATATATATAAAAAAAATCAATTGGAATGTAAATATCGTACTTCCATTTCAGTGTAGAGTATTTAGAGCAGTATAAACACATCATTGTCTGTGTGAAATTTTAGTTTGTACTGACTTGGCTAGTGCTTTTTATGTAGCCTGTTGTAAAACTAGACAAATAATGTTTTCACCTCTCTTATCTAGATGAGTTGATGCACCCCCTGGAAGAGCTCTGCGTACCCCCAGGGGCACACGTACCCCTGGTTGAGAACCACTGGTCTAAGGCTGTGCTATCTTGCTTTGGGCTGGTTATGTCTTGTATCCCCCAGCTCGTACCCCCATCCCCTCCCATGGAGGCGGTGGGCCCCTGGCTCGTAACGCCTGTCCCTTCCCGGGGATGTTCTTGGGGAGTGGGGTATGGGCACTGTATGTAGCCTGGCTACCACAGACTCTTCTCATCTCTCTGTTTCTCCCTGCTCTCCCCAGGCACCATCCGCCCGGTGCGGCGCAGTTACTATGACCCCTCCTCGGCGCCGGGCAAGGGCGTGGTGTGGGAGTGGGAGAACGACAGCGGCTCGTGGACGCCCTATGACATGGAGGTGGGCATCACCATCCAGCACGCCTACGAGAAGCAGCACCCCTGGATCGACCTCACCTCCATCGGCTTCTGCTACGTCATTGACTTCAGCACCATGGGCCAGATCAACCGGCAGACCCAACGCAAGCGCCGCATCCGCCGACGCCTCGACCTGGTCTACCCGCTGGTCACCGGCACCCTGCCCAAGTCCCAGTCATGGCCGGCCAGCCCCGGCGTTTCCAGCTCGCCCCCCACCCCACCCTGCACCTGCCCCCAGTGCCTTCTGGTCATGAGTGTCAAGGCGGCGGTCGCGGCCGGGGCCAATGGCGGGACTGGTGCCGCGGTCCCCCAGCAGCAGCAGCGTAAAGTCTCCGCCCCGTCGGGCGGCCCCAAGCCTCCCGTCCCAGCACCTGGGCTCAAGCCCCCGGATGGCACGGCCACCACGCGTGGCCCGCTGAAGACCCTGGCCTCCCAAGTGAGCCGGAGGCAGGCGGTCAGCACGCCAGCCCTGAGCTCAGCCAGCTCGGCCACCAGCCCACCTGCCGCCAATGGGAAGGTCTCGCGTGCCAGCCTCAACACCCTCAACCGCACCCACCTGCAGCGCCTGGCCATCGCCCAGTCCCGTGTGCTGATTGCCTCCGGGTGAGTGAGCGAGCAAGCGAGGTTCCCCCGGGGTTCTTAATAATCAGCCTGAGTCCAGGGTACCCACATCACCCTGCCCTCCAATAGCTGGTGCTAATCGGCCTCTTAGCCAAGGGTCAGTGAAGTGGGCTATGGAGGCTGTTGGCAGGACTGTGCATGGGGGAGGGGGGGAACGTGCCCTGGGTAACCTGTTCAGTACCCACGCTGGGAATGAGCTCCAAGGGCTGCCCCGCTGGCCCTTTCAGCTGTGTTCAGTTAACATCCATTGAAAGGAGAGTCTGCATCAGGGGTCCCGCTGTTTGCTTCCGGTGCCCTGCACCCTTGGCCGTGTCCGTGGACATCTGTGCTGCCCCTATAGCAGTGGCTCTCAAACCCCCCCCCCCTTATAAATTAAAAACGTTTTTTATATATTTAACACCATTATAAATGCTGGAGGCAAAGCGGGGTTTGGGGCGGAGGTTGATAGCTTGCGACCCCCCCCATGTAATAACCTCACGGCCCCCTGAGGGGTCCCGACCCCCAGTTTGAGAATCCCTGCACTATAGCATGGGTCCGTCTGTCACGGGTACCCATCTGGGACCGTGCATCCGCTGCTTTGATCTCACGCTGTGTCTGTACTTTCATAGAATATTAGGGTTGGAAGAGACCTCAGGAGATCATCTAGTCCAACCCCCTTTCATTTTGGTGTTGCTGCTGTTTTGCTTTAAAGGCCTTCGGCAGTCAAGACACCAAGCTGGCATGGGACGGGAGGCCAAGTGTTGTCATAGATCAAAATCTGGGTAGGAGTCAAAGCAAAAAGTAGGGTCCAGTGGTCAGTTCTCATCCCAGCAGAAGGTGAACAGAGGGATATAATTTCCATACTAGATCCTGTGGTATTTTATATATTTATTAGTGATCTGGAAAGGAGGGTGGACAGGAAAATGTGCAGAAGACACAAAGGTATTTAGGTTAGTTAGGACCAGAGAGGGATCTGAGGAACTTCAGAGAGACCCAAACAAGCCTGCGGAATGGGAAACATGATGATAAATGAAGTTGTCAATAAATGCAGTGTAATGCACACTGGAGGGGAAAATTTAAACCACTTGTGCAATGTACATTATTCGCATCAGCTCAGGAATAAGTTGTCATTATAGATAGCTCAGTGGAGACCTCTGCTCAGTGTGCGGCTATGGTCAGAAAAGCAAAAAAGCTGTTAGGATGCTCAAGGAATGGGATGGAGAATAACACAGAGACTATTGTAGTGCCAATACATCAATCGGTGGGGTGGCTTTGCCGGGATGTCATTGACAGCACAGGTCACCCCGTCTCCAGAAGGATGATGTAGATTTCGAGGGGTTCAGAGAAGGGCGGTGTGAATGGCTAGGGCCTGAAAAAAACCTTCTATGAAGAGAGATTGCAAAAGATTGGGATTGTTACCTTAAAGAGGAGCTGTGTAAGAGCGGACATGATGGAAATATGTAAAATACTGAGTGGTCTAGAGAAGGGCGATCGGGAGTTGCTGTTCTCCCTGTCTCATAACATAAGAACAAGGGAGAGTCAGTGAAATGGAGAGGGGGAGAATTCATAATTGATTAAAGGAAATACTTTGCCACACATTTTGTCATTAGCCAGTGGAACTCACTGCCGCAGGATGTTGTTGGGGCCATCAACCTAGCAAGGTTCAAAAAAGAAACTGGACATTTTCACCGTTAACAAGAATATCCAGAGTTATAACAGTCAGTGCTAACAAAGGTAGTGGGGATATTAAACCTCCCGCTGTAGGGGTTAAGCCAGCCTCTAGTAGAGACCAGGATGAGACCTAATGTGAGGGGAGATTATACCATGTCTGCTCCTGTGGGGCTCTTATAGCTTCTTCTGCAGCATCTGGTGCCAACCACTGTCAGAGATAGGAGATTGGGCTAGCTGGATCTGGGGTCTGATCCAGACTGGCAGTTTCCTTGTGAGTCCCAGCCCAAGTGTGCAGGGCGTGTTTACGCCAGGTGACTGGGGTCTACACCACGTCAGCCAGTCCCAGCGTTTCAGCCATTAAGACCTGGGAGTTTCGTTAACAACTGGCCTGGGGATTCCATAGTGTCTGTGTTTTAGCTGCCGTAAGTGGAGGAAACCCCAAGGTCCAGATCCCAGCTGATGTAAATCAGCTGTAGCTCCAGTGGAGTCAGTGGGCCAGATTCCCAGCTGGGCTCAATGGGCCATCGCTCCACTGACTTCATCTTCTGATTTACACCCGCTGAGGATCAGGCCCAGAATCTTTGTGGTGGCTATTTGTCACCTCCAAAACTGTACGGCACAAACCTCCAGGGTGGCGGGAAGTCCCGAAGAAAGAAATAAAACCCCCTGTGACTGTAGCCCACACCACAGCCCCTCTCTATCCCCCTCTTCTCATCCCAGCCCCTCTCTTTCCCCCTCGACAAATACCAGAGACCTCTTTAACCATAAAATGGGGGAGGCCCCGCAATCCCCTTTTGAATCTTAATGAAGCGATGGGACATTCTTTCACTCGGCCCTGCAGGGGGAGGGGGGCGCTATCAAAAGGCCTATAGAAAGCTTTTCATGCTGCTGCCTGATGAGGAAAACATCTCGCCCCCCTCCCCAGAAATCCCTTTCTTGGCCATTTAATTAGCGTGGTTCTCGCCCTTTGTCTGGCTTTGCCATCGGCCTTCTGTCGCCGTTCGCCCGAGCCTGTGACCCCTCCGGGAAACTTTCCCATGATAGGGAGTGGGAGGAAGGGGCCACGGGAACAAAAGGGGCTATGAATGGTTCGAAGACTCAGGCAGGGTTTCTAAAGACTGAGAGAAAAGGGACGCGGGGAGGAGGGGTGGGGGGCATGTCTCTAGATTAGAGGATTCTCTGGCTAGGCCTTGGTCTGTCGCTACGGCAACTGTTGTCCGGCTAGGAAGGTGCCCGGTTCTGGCTCGCCCTCCTCCGTTGCTGTGGTGCCACCCCCAGGAATGAAATCGATCCCCCTGCTTCCCCCCCGCCCTAAGCCGTGTCAAAAGTCCAGCCAGGAAATGGCACATTCTGACTCGGCCGGGCGCGCCGGTGCCCTGGCGTTGTGCCACCCGACCCCTGTGTCTCGCCGGGGAGCTGTCTCTCATTCCGCAGCCTCACGCGGCCGTTTGTCCCTTCCACGGCTGCAGAATGGGACCCGGGCCTCCCCCTGTGCAAAATGTGGGGGGCTGTTTTGCCATCGTCGCCCCCTAGAAGCCCCACTTCTCCTCCTGGCCCTCCAACGCCACTTCGCCCTTCAAGGGCATACGCATTGATGGAGAAAGTGGGCAAAGCAGGCCTCACTGGGACACTAGCAAGAAGCGCAGGGCATGGAGGGGAGAGAGAGGGACACCCGTTGGGGGCTCAGCTGACCCCACTGGCAATGAGCGGTACATGCCCAGCCAGCCGTCTGCGACGGTGCCTATGTCTGCAATTTCCTGGGCTCAGCAGCAAACGCTGGACACGAGAGTGGGTGGTGTAGTGGGGCCTCTGCCCGCTGGGTTCTGCCTTGTGCCCAGAGCCCCCCATAGTGGTATATTTCCCCGAGTCTTGTTGCAGCGTCGTCATTTCCTCTCCGTCATTCCATCTCAGGTGGTGCAGTCGTTAGGCTCGGTGCCGGCCCAAAGCCTTGTGATATTCAGTCCCGGCGCCGTGGTCCGGGCCAGAACAGCACTGCTGCCCCCAGAGCTTGGTTGCGGTTCCAGGTCTGATAGATTGCAGCCCCGCCAGCCCTAGAAATGATCTCTTGAATGAGTAGGAGATGGGCATATAAAAATCCCATTGCCCGGATTACCATGGTGCTCTTGCTGTGTCAGTCCTGGTGGAAGAGCTAGCCCCGGAAAACAGGGCTGTGCACCATCTGAGCGTAACTGGAGCTTTCTGCTGCTGTCAGGCTGCCATGGACATGTCTGAAGTGCGTGGGTGGGTGGAGCAGTGGCCTGAGGTGATTTTTAGGGCCAGGTGCAGAGCTTAGAAACACGCTGTAGGGTCAGTGCAGTTGTCATCAGGACAAGGACATTTTTGGGGCAAGGCCTTGTGGGGACTAGAGATCTCTAGCCTCTGCCCCACGCTCCCCTCAGCCTGGCGTTGTCTCTGGTGGCTTTATTTCCAGATCAAGTGATGAGTGTCTCCCCCACCCATGCTCACCCCTCTAACTCTATGTTCCTACCCAGATTGGGTGCACACCCTGGCTCACGTATGCACATACTGGCCCCTGCCAGACCAGGTTGGCTCACAAGGTGTGTGAACTGCAGGATGTTTGCCGGAGGTGAAACCTGCTGGTCTGGTTGGGTCACGTGAACAATAACAGCTCCCATCCCCTGCAAGGTGCAGCCTGGAGAGGACAGGTGGCTGCGGGCCGCCTGGTGGGAGCTGGGTGCAAGGCATCCTGGGAAAGGGAATGTGCCATGTGCCCTTGCTGTGCCAGCCCCCTTCTCCAGTGTGTGTGGGGGGCGTGTCTTGTGAACTTGGGGGCCCAGCCACATTTGCTCCCTGGTTTGCTGAGCCCCTTGTGTGGAGCCATTCTGGCTGGCGGTCCTCGGATCGCTCCGCCTGCCCCAGCCCATGTTCCCTGCTTTTGGGGTTCTCCGCTGTCCATTGACGTTCCCGCTCCCTCTCTGTTTGGAGGACTCCTCGCTAGCCCCCCCACTCTCTAGCCAGGACTTCCGTGGTGGGGGATGGTGGCCTGAGACAGGGGAGCCTCTGGGAATCGGTGGTCCATGCATTGCACCAATCAGTGGGGCAGGAGCTTTCTCCAAGGGGATGAACCCACAGTGAATTCTGACCCCCCAATTCCTTCCCCGCAGGGTCCCCACCGTCCCAGTGAAGAACCTCAACGGCTCGAGCCCTGTTAACCCCGCGCTGGCAGGTGAGGGAGCCAACCGGTCGGGCCAGCCTAGCGTGACTGAGCAATAAAGACCTCCGGGGGCAGGGGGGCAGACCCACGCTTCTGGGGCTGGTGTGGGGAGTGGGCTTTGGGCAGCACCTGTGTAGAAGGGGATGGGGGCTGCTGGACAAGCCTGTACCCTAGAGGAATGGAGACAGAGAGTGATATTGGCCCCTTCGTTGTAAGGGGTGGGTGGGGAGGGTCCCTGTTCTAGGTAGGGGATGGAGAGCACCATTGGAGGGCAGGACGGGGGGTTCATGTGCTTCATATGGCAGCAGGAGAGGGGACTCATAGGCTGCTGTTTAGGAGCGAGTGGGGTTGGGGTGTCTGCTCTATGAGGGCGCTGGGGTGTGGGGGATTCACGGGGTGGGTCTGGGTCTGTTAGAGGCGGGGTGGGGCTTTGGGCCGCTGGCCAGAAGGGCTTGTGGGGGGTGCCTGGGGTTCATTGGAGCTGGCTTCTCAGGGCCTTTCCCCATCTCTCTCCGCCAGGGATCACAGGGATCCTCATGAGCGCGGCGGGGCTGCCCGTCTGCCTCACCCGCCCCCCCAAGCTGGTGCTGCACCCCCCACCCGTCAGCAAGAGCGAGATCAAATCCATCCCGGGTGTGGCCAACACCTGCCGCAAAACCACCAAAAAGCAGGCCAAGAAAGGTGAGCGCGAGCCCTTAGCCAGAGCCTCTGGGCGGCCGCACGCCCCTAGCGGGAGCCCCTTCCTCCCCCACGTCCTGCCAATCTCCCCATCAGGGGAAGCCCTTCCCATCTGGTGCCATTCACCCCAGCCTCACTGCTCAGCTCCCCCTCCCCACAGGGCTCTGTCCCCACCCATCCCTCCCTGCCCCGCGGCACCCCTTTCCTAGGGTGCCTCATGTCTCCACAGACACGTTCAGGGCAGTGTAACTCTTGCTCCAATGGGCTGGTTCTCTTCCTCCCGGCCCCAGGTAAAACCCCGGAGGAGGTGCTGAAGAAATACCTGCAGAAGGTGCGTCATCCTCCGGACGAGGTGAGAGCACGGTGTGCCAGGTTGCCGTCTGTCAGGGCGTAGGGTCTGTCTGTCTGGGGCTAGGTCTTCACTGCCAAAATCTCTGTAGACCTGCAGTGCATTAGCGCTCTGGCTGTACAATCCTGGAGAAGACAAGGCACAGGTAGATTTGACCTCAGTGTAGCTGGCCAAAGTCAATGCGACTCACTCACTCCCATCCCATCCCATCCCTCGAGTGACCTCCGCCAGCTACAGCGAGATCAGAGCCACGTCTACACCAGGATCGTACAGTGAGCTGGAGCTGTCCCGGGTTGGTTATCATGCCATGCAAACACCCCCTTTTGGGTGAGTTGTGAGGAAAGGTTGCTCACGCTGTATGTGAGGGGTAGGAGGTTGCATGCTGTGTGCACGTTGTCTGGGTGGGTGTAAGCACGTGGCGGAGTTGCACTCGGGGTGTTGCGTAGCTGCTTGCTTCTGGCTGTCGGTGTGTCTTCGGGAAGGGGATCCTCGCGCCGGCAAACAGGGCTAGGCTGATATCACTGGAGCTCACATCTGCCTGTCCTTCCGCAGAGCAAGGCCAGCTCTGGCTTCCCCCGCCAGTGGGCCCTGACCCTACCCTGGTGACGGGGCTCTGATTCCTGGTTAGCCTCGCCTCGCCTCCCCACTGAACCTGCATGGTGGTGATTCTTGCCCAGTGGGACCTGGGCTGAGACATGCACTCCCCTCCCCCCCAACTTGGCTCATATACATTGGCCTGCATGCTCAGTCACTCTGAGCCTGGGCTGGATTCAGACCAGGTCCGTGTCTCCGTCTGACTCGATTTTCTCCTCTCACTGCCTCCTCCTCGTCCGCCCCCCCAAGGACTGCACAATCTGCATGGAGCGCCTCTCCACCCCGTCTGGCTACAAGGGGCCCCAGCCAGCTGTCAAGCCCGACCTAGTGGGGAAGCTGTCCAAGTGTGGCCACATCTACCACCTCCACTGCCTGGTCGCCATGTACAACAACGGCAACAAGGTGCGTGGTGGGCTCTGGGAGAGGTGGGCGTGTGCTTGGCCAGCTGCCACTAGGGGGCCCCAGCGAGGCCTGGGTCCTAGCATAGAACTGAGGTTGTACATGGGGTTGGACGCTGAGCCAATCAGATCGCTTGCCTGAGGGTGACTCCTCCCGCTTGATAGGCTGTAAGAGCCCAGGGTTCTCTCTGCCATTTCTCCTGGTGTCTCCCATTGGCTCTGTGGGACAGGAGGACTTTGCTTAGTCACTTTGCAGTTAACGCTGATTGACCCTTCCCGAATGCTTTGCTGTCTCTGTAAACATCAGCGAGTCGAGTAGAAACCATTCTCAGAGTGGGTCTTCCTCATATCTGGCCATCCCTGGCCCAGAAGGCCTCTTCCATTCTCTTCCCTTAAAGCGTCAGTGAATTTTACACAGCTTACCCATGATTTTATCCTGTTTCATTAAGACACATGTCTGTGCTGCAAAGATTATCTGGTTTGCTGCCCTTCATGTGCTGGGCGTGAGGCAGTAGTTAGAGATACAGATGGGGAGTCATGAGACTGTTGCTGATGTGCAGATATGGTTGGAAAATGTCCCCTCACCTGCTGGAGAATTTTTGAGTTTTCGGCAAAAAAAAATCTAAAGCTAGAATATCTTGGCTACAATCAAAATATTTCCATTGGGAAAGTAAGCTGTGGTGCCTCCTGGGAGTTACTTTGTGGGTGCCTTATGACGGCATTCTCCTCTACTGGCCAGGCTACCTGGTTGGACTACGTCTCCCCTGTTGCATCATGGTCTCCTTGTCTTGGTGAGGGGAGGCGGTTGCATCAGGACTGGTGTATAGCCACGATGCATCATGGGAGTTGAAGTCCAGCTGAGGACCTCAGCCCATAGAAGAGAATGGGAGCATAAGACAGCTGAAATTCAACTCAAATAAGGTCCCTGCTCTGTGCCTCAGTTTCCCCATCTGTACTGTGAGTAGAGCTGGGTGAATCATTGCATTTTTTTTGTTTTGCTGACTGTTCTGAAAAATAAAATTTAAAAAATGGTTTGGGTCAAGCTGAATTTGAAAATTCTGAAATTTTTGCCACATCAAAAACGTTTGTTTTGGGTCGAATGAAATGTTTTAGCAACCCAAAACGTTTTGTTTCTGTGCATTTTTAAAGGTCTAGAGCAGTGGTACTCAACCAGGGGTTCACGTATCCCTGGGGGTTTGCAAAGGTCTTCCAAGGGGTACATCAACTCATCTAGATATTTGCCTAGTTTTACAACAGGCTACATAAAAAGCACTAGTGAAGTCAGTACAAACTAAAATTTCATACAGTGACTTGTTTATACTGCTCCATATACTATACACTGAATTGTAAGTACAATATTTATATCCCAATTGATTTATTGTATAAAAAGGTAAAGATGAAAAAGTCAGCAATTTGTCAGTAATACACCTCTACCCCGATATAACGCGACCCGATATAACGTGAATTCTGATATAACGCAGTAAAGCAGCGCTCCGGGGGGGCGGGGCTGCGCACTCCGGTGGATCAAAGCAAGTTCGATATAATGCGGTTTCACCTATAACGCGGTAAGATTTTTTGGCTCCCGAGGACAGTGTTATATCGGGGTAGAGGTGTAGTGTGCTGTGACACATTTGTATTTTTATGTCTGATTTTGTAAGCAAGTATTTTTTAAGTGAGGTGAAACCTGGGGATACATAAGACAAATCAGCCTCCAGAAAGGGGTACAGTAGTCTGGAAAGGTTGAGAACCACTGATCTAGAGTCACAAAATGGCTGGAGAAAGGAAGCATTGGTGCCACCTCCCTTAAAAGCTTTTTCCGAGGAGTTAGGACACTCCCCTGGATTGTGGGAGACATGGATTCAATCCCCCTCCCTCCCCACCGCCTGATCGAAAAAAGAGATTTGAATTTGGGTCTCTCACATTGCAGAAGAGTGTCCTAATGGGCACTGGGGCAGGTCAGTCTCTCTCTCTCCTTGAAAACAATTCACGCAGATGACCATTGATCAGTGTGTGTTGGGAAGAAGATGCGTTCAATATATTCTAGGGAAGGTTGAAGTTTTTCTGAAGAAAAATGGCTTTTCAAACCAAACACAAATTTTTGTTTTGTTTGAAATTTTCTGGGGAATCAAAATTTTTTTGCTTCATTTTGATTTCCATTTTTGGGTTTTGTCCCCCCACTGAGAAAAGGGAGGGAAAGGCGTGAGGAAGAAACATGAAACTCAGAACAAAACTTTTCGGTTTTAAATTAAATGGGGGAGAAAAGGAAATTGTTTAGTCAAAAAACCTGAAAAAATTCTATAAACGTTTTTGAAAGAAACAAAGAACGTTTAATTCTCAATCAGTTTATGGGAAAAACCATTTTTGATCATATACTACTTCCTAATCAAGGTGTGGGGGGAGTGTGTGTGGTTCAGTAGAGAGGTGTGCAGGGGGATTGGAGGAATGTCAGTCTGACAACAGTAAAAGTGAAGGATTTGAGTTGGTTTCTTTCTCTCCTTTCTTCCTTCCTTGCTCTTGTTCTCAGGATGGGAGCTTGCAGTGTCCAACCTGCAAAACCATATATGGGGTGAAGACTGGGACTCAGCCCCCCGGGAAAATGGAATATCACCTCATCCCTCACTCGCTGCCTGGGCACCCTGACTGTAAAACCATTCGGATCATCTACAACATCCCGCCGGGGGTCCAGGTGAGACCCCAGCTCTACAGGAGGGAGGAGGCGTGAGTGACGCTTCCCAGAGTTACCTGGGGTCGGGAGGCACTTTGCTACCACCTGCCTTTAGTGTGAGGAAAGCTTGTCTGTACCTTTGGGGGATCATCTCCCTGCCTCCACAGGCAACACACACAATCCCCTCTAGGCCTCGCCGGCCCCCCGTCACTCAATGGCGTAGTGATAGGCACACTCCAACCCTCGAGCCCTCTGAGCATCTCCCTGAAGCATCCAGCCCCTGCTCCACTGGACACTCACAAAAGTCACAGATTCGCTGCTCCCAGTTTACCAGTTCCATCTCCGGTCATGGCTCCGTGAAACACACAGCACTGAGACAAGTGTGTCGTGAAAACAAGCCAAAGTTTATTTAACAAGGCATAAGAACGGCCATATTGGGTCTGACCAATGGTCCATCTAGCCCAGTATCCTGTCTTCCGACAGTGGCCAATGCCAGGTGCCTCAGAGGGAATGAACAGAACAGGTAATCATCAAGGGATCCATCCCCTGTTGCCCATTCCCAGCTTCTGGCAAACAGAGGCTACAGACACTGTCCCTACCAATCCTGGCTAATAGCCATTGATAGATCTATCCTCCATGAATTTATCTAGTTCTTTTTTGAACCCTGTTATAGTCTTGGCCTTCAGAACATCCCCTAGGAAAGAGTTCCACAGGTTGACTGTGCGTTGTGTGAAGAAATACTTCCTTTTGTTTGTTTTAAACCTGCTGCCTATTAATTTCATTGGGTGATCCCCAGTTCTTGTGTTATGAGAAGGAGTAAATAACACTTCCTTACTTTCTCCACACCAGTCATGATTGTATAGACCTCCATCATATCCCCCCTTAGTTGTCTCTTTTCCAAGCTGAAAAGTCTGTCTTGTCAATCTCTCCTCATATGGAAGCTGTTCCATGCCCCTAATCATTTTTGTTGCCCTTTTCTGTACCTTTTGCAATTCCAATATAAGCACGGAGATTCAAATGAAAGCAAGTAGAAATTTTGGAAACAAAAGGTTACATCTAAAGTAAAATCATAATGTGTGTTTGATAACCTAGACTGAGTCAGCTAAAGCTCCCCACAAAGCCCTGCCAATGTTTTTCAGCCAGGCCTGGCTGTGATCCTTTTCCCAGGAGGCAAGTCACACTTGTGTCCTCAGTAAAGAACGCTGGGGGTACCTCTGCCGCCCCCCTCTCCCCTCCCAGATATACCCTGACAATCTGTCATCGGTACTTGTAAACAGGATCCCTTGTATATTTCCTTACTTGATTAGCATCTTGGCTATGTATGCAAATAGATCTGTATTGTGAAGTAGACAACAGACTGTGCTCAGACAGGGAGGTACGGTCAGCCTGGAATGGTCTGAGGTACGTCACCTGTTTACCTGCTGTGACGGGTTCCCCCCGGGGTGCCACCTGGAACTTTGGTACCACTGAGCCCGCCTGATCCACCAGCCGGGGCTCCCTCTCACACTGTGCCGCTGTGACAAGCGGCAGACCCGCTCTCGGTCCTACACTTCCTCCAGCATTCACACAAGTAGGGACACACCCAGCTGCAGTTACATGCAGGCTCTCTGACCAGCCACTGCGTGAACCAACAATAGAGAGGCTACAGCCAAAATAACCACCAGCTTCCCAGCCTAGGAACAACCCCAGAGGAGTATAAACCCAAAATTATACCATCTTCCACTGTAAGCTCATAGGGTCCCCCCTCCCTCAATGTGGAGAGGAAATGCAACAGCCCCCTGAGCTAAGCTTCCCAAACACTCACTCCAAACTTACTGGTTTAGATTAAAACATAAAATAAGTTTATTAATTACAAAAGATAGATTTTAAGTTGTTATAAGTGATAGCAGATAGCAGATCAAAGCAGATTACCTAGTAAATAAACAAAAACACAGACTCAGCTCAACATACTAGAAAGAGAGGATTTGAATTAACAGTCTCTCACCCTGAAGGATGATACAAGCAGGCTGCAGATTCTTAAGGCACAAGCTATACTTGCTTTGCAGCTTGGAATCCCCAGGTTTTCCTACACAGGCTAGAAATCCCTTTAGCCTGGGTCCAGCACTTCCCCCAGTTCAGTCTTTGTTCCTCAGGTGTTTTCAGGAGTTCTCTTGTGTGTGGAGTGAAGAACAACAGATGATGTCACTCCCTGCCTTATATAGCTTTAGCATATGGCGTGAATCTTTTGTCCCAAACTCAGTTTGTGGAAAAACACTGACATCCCCAAGATGGAGCCCAGAATCATGTGGCCTGGTTACCTTGCTGAGTTATAGCAGCCACTATTTACAGGCTGTCTGGAACATTCACAGGAAGGTTAAGTTCCTCCAGGGTCCGTTGTCTTTGCTGATGGGCCATCAGCACTGTCTGGCTTCTTCATTGTTGTACCAGAAGGGCTAGTTGTGGGTGTCACCCACCCAGAGTAAGCAGGATGGAAATACAGATACATAGTCAATATTCCTAACTTTAGATACAAAAATGATACATGCCTGCAAAGAGGATAATCATATTCAGCAAATTATAACTTTTCCATTGACACCTCACATGACCCGTCTTGTACAAAATGCATCGTAATTATGTCCTTATCATATCACTGTGAAGAATATGGGGTGCAATGTCACACCCGCCTTAACTCACATACCTTGATTACATAATTTTCAGTATAGATGCATAACCCCTTAAATATGATCTGTACGTATGTGTCACGGCGATCGTGATGACCAGTGGGCTGCTGGTGTTCTGTAGAGGCCTCATGTGCCACCCTTTGGTGAATTATTATGCAGCTATCCGACTCGGGGATCCCTATAAAACCCTTTGCACCCCCTGTGCCCCCCACCCACTGGCCTCAGGAGATCCCTGGATCACAGCGGATGGGTGTGGAGGGCGCCTCTCGTGAGAGCAGTTGCTGTATTGACGCGTGCGGCTGCCTTGGTGCAGCCGTGGAGAGATCTCTGCGATAACTCCATACCCCCAAGGGATGTCTCTGGTTGTGACCCGGTTCCTGGAGGGGACGATCGCGCTGGCGCAGCAGCTGTCTTGTGCTTGGTGATGGCGCATGCATTAGAAGCAGCCATGTTTGGAAGCGCTGCCAGCCAGGAAGGCTGAGTGGGGAGCTCAGGGGAATGTGTCTCTGCAGGGCCCCGGCCCCCTTGCTGGGCACCCTCCTCTCCCAGCGGGGGGGCTTGTAGCAGATCCAGCAGTGGGTGACGGGGGCACTGGAGCGCCCTGCAGTTGTGTAGCCCTGCAGCTGGGGGTGCTGTGATGACTCAAGATTAAACAGCTCTTATGCACCCCCTCAAGATCCCAAAGGAGGCCATTTCTCTCTCTCCCTCTGCACAGGGGCCAGAGCACCCGAACCCCGGGAAAAGCTTCACAGCCCGCGGCTTCCCTCGACACTGTTACCTCCCGGACAGCGAGAAGGGCCGAAAGGTGAGGGGTGTCCTGCCACTGTTCCCTCTAATTTTTCCCACCCATGTGCGGAATGAATTTTGTTATGTGCCCCAATATGGAGGCAATGTGTGACCCATCACCTTCATATTGATGCACATAACAAAATTCGTGGGTGTGGGGCCAAGGGGTTCGGAGTGTGGGAGGGGGGTCAGGACTGGGCCAGACGGCTGGGGGTGCAGGCTCTGGGGCAGAGGGTTGGGGGCTGTGGGGGTGGTGGGCTCTGCCTGGGGGTGCTGGCTCTGGTGGGGGCTGGGGATGAGGGGCTCAGGACTGGGGCAGAGGGGTGGAGTGGGGGTGAGGACTCTAGGGTGGGGCCTGGGATGAAGGGTTTGGGGTGCAGGCTGCCCCAGGGCTACAGCGGGAAGAGAGGACTCCCCCCAGCTCTTTCTCCCCGCAGCAGCACCTGGGCTGGGAGGGTGGTGGGGGAGAGGCGCCTCTCCCCACCACGGAAGCTCCTGGGCTGGGTTGGGGCCGGGGCAAGGGTGGACTAGCCCGGGTGTCTTTGGATGATGACGGGGATCATAGCCTGGCGTGTGCATCCCCGACACAAGCTCCTCTTAGGAGATGAGCTTTCAGCCCCGGGATGTAGCACCTCCTTTCACTTGGTCTCCTGCAGAAGATCTAAGATGCCAGGAGCCCACAATTTCAGTGACATCTCTAATGGACGATCGAGGCCTTTTCGGAGGCTGTGGGTTCATGCCAGACAAAGCCCCCATATACTCCACAGCGAGCTGGACCTAAATCCAGCAGCGCTCTGTGCGCAAGAGACCAGATACAACGTCAGTTGCAGACCATTTAAAAAACAAACCCCAAAATCGAACCATGGAGTTTTTATTGAATTTTGATATGGAAATAAACTCAGGTTTGTTTTGTGCTGCCTCAAAATTTGCTGATCATAACATGTTGCCGCATTTTGTATGGAAAACTCAGTGCCTTGCAAAATCTGTCATGGGAGGCAGCTGGAGGTTTTGGTTGGGGAGCCAGGTTGGTGGTGGTGGGGATAAGCACATCAGCTGGATGATCAGCTGTGAAATAGTTAACAGCGTTATCATGTTATCTGTCATCATTATGTTTCAGAGTTAACGGCACAATGGGATGAACTGCACCACTCAAGCTTGGGAGAGGCAGACTCCAACCTGTCTTGGGGTGGGCTCTCGGCTGCTTGTGTATTAACCCTTTCCCTCCTGCGCTCCCCCAGGTGCTGAAGCTGCTGCTGGTGGCCTGGGACCGCCGCCTTATCTTCGCCATCGGTACCTCCAGCACCACAGGCGAGTCGGACACGGTGATCTGGAACGAGATCCACCACAAGACGGAGTTTGGCTCTAACCTCACGGGCCACGGCTACCCCGACGCCAACTACCTGGACAATGTGCTGGCCGAGCTGGCGGTGCAGGGCATCACGGAGGAGAGCACGGCCCAGGAGAAGGACTGAGAATGGGGGAGGGGAGGAGATGGCATTC
This sequence comes from Platysternon megacephalum, assembly GCA_003942145.1. Lineage (NCBI taxonomy): Eukaryota > Metazoa > Chordata > Testudines > Platysternidae > Platysternon > Platysternon megacephalum. The sequence continues at coordinate 722,496 of QXTE01000391.1, read as the reverse complement.
CTCTGTGGCGGGAGCAGCGCTTTGCCATGTGGCAGCGCCCCACACTCACCTCCTCCTCCCTGCCCCGGTGCCTGCACCCTCCCCCACCTCCTCCTCCCGCTGCTGTGACGCTCAGAGGGCACCAGTCGCACCATTGAGACGTGTGGCTTGGGGTTGGAGCGGAGGAGGAGGCCCACGGTGCCTCGTCAATGGGCATATCTGTGGGGCTGGTCTCCCAACATGGGCGCTGCCCCTCACCCAAGGTTACGTTAATCTTGTTGCACTTGGCTGGGAAGGGAGGGGGGATTGAACCGCTAAACCCTGTGAAAATGAACTGCCTCTTAGGGCACTACCCAGCGGGAAGTGCTCCCGTCCCATAAGGCAGCTCCGGCACCGTGTGGGCGCCGCTGCAAAGGCCTGTGGGAATGCCAAGGATTCAAACCAGTCGTAGTCTTGCCCGGTTAGGAGACTGGTTGTGTGTTGTCATGTCACTGCTGCTTTCATGTTGTGGGCTCAGTGTGAGTTGGAAATGTGCTGTTTGCAGGTCTGGTACCCCCCTCCCAACCCACCTCACCCTCCCAGGCCTGCCTCCCCGATCCCACCCCACATCGGGTCAGAACCAGGCCTGCTCGGGTGTGAGCCTTGGGGAAATGAGGTGGAAATCCCGTCTCCTTGATATGTTCCAAACTGGGTCAGGGCCAGAACTAGCTGGGTACGAGTCTCCTGGCGCCGGTCCATAGTGAGCTGGAGCAGAACCAGTTCCTTAATGAGTCATTCCAGCCAGGGCCGGCTCCAGGCACCAGCTGACCAAGCAGGTGCTTGGGGCGGCCACTCGGGAGAGGGGCGGCACGTCCAGCGATTCGGCGGCAATTCGGCGGAGGGCCCCTCACTCCCGCTCGGAGCGAAGGACCTCCCGCCGAATTGCCGCTGCAGATCGCGATCGCGATCGCGGCTTTTTTTTTTTTTTTTTTTTTTTTTTTTCTTTTTTTTTTTTTTTTTTTTGCTGCCTGGGGCAGCAAAAACCCTGGAGCCGGCGCTGATTCCAGCCGCTATGTGAACGGTACTAGAGCAGGGGACAGGAATCCGTGATGGATGGATCAGAACCAGGCCCGGTCTTCTCCAGGTCCCTCTTCCCCTCCCACTCTCCCTAATCCATTCTCACCTGGGTCAGAACTAGTCCAGCTGGCTCAGCTTTGTCCAGTGGGGTGTGGGAGAGAGACACCCTCCTGTACTGGCTTGGAACCAAGTCTGGTTCTCCCTGTCTCAAGTGTCGTTTACTCCAGCCCCGTCCAGAACTATGTGAGCTGATCTCCTTGTATCTGTGAAGGAACCGTGCCCCAGGGATGGCTCTGTCTGGTCAGACCTGGTGGGGGTGAGTTGAGTTATGAGGGGAGGGGAGGTCTGATTGTCCCCCCTCCCCACCATAAGATGGGTTCTTTGAACTGTTTGTATGGGGGAGTCCCCCAGATACTGATCTGAATTTATATACCTCATGTTTTGGGGGTTTGTCGTATATATGTACATATATCTATCATGTCACGCTTGAAGATGACGTTGGCGCTAGGACGCTTAAAGGAAACGGTACTTAAGTTAGACCTGGAGGCCAAGTCCGCTGGCACTGGCCGTTCACCACGGCATCGGGGCGAGCCAAGCTGGGTAGCCATCTTGAAACAGAGGCGCCCAGTCAGGCTTGGCCACATTTCAAAATGGCCACTGCACGCCCCTCAGGAAGGTGGGAAAAGGGCACAAATACACACGCTCCCATTAGTGTGACACTGCGCTGTTCGGGGGGGATGGGGGGGCAGTTCTGAGTCCTCCCATGCCAAGATCCATAGTCTCCTCTGGCTGTGGCAGGAATGAGAGGCCTTGGAAACATGCCTGGCCTGGGATTAGCCGCCCCCATGTTGGGGAAACAAGCCCAGTAAAATCTATAGAGCATCCATAACCCTGCTCGGCCTCTGTGGTGCTGCCACCTAGTGGCCTCTTTGCAGCTAGTGAGTGAGGTGGGTCCCATGGGCTATGCCCCAGGTCCCATCCCTGTTGTGAGCTGGGGAACAGGTGGGTGAGGTGGCTCCCTGCTGGGATCCTGACCCTCTCCTGTCTAGTTGCTTAGGTCTTTGGCTCCTTGAGCTTTCCTGGCTTGGGGATTTTCCCCTTGCAGCCCTTGTGAAGTCCCTGTGGGGCAGATGCAGAGGAGATGGGGGCAGGTGATGTGGCTGGGTGGGGGCAGGTGAGGCAGGAATGGGGAGGGATAGGAGTTGTGATTGGCTGCAGATGGGGTTCGCCAGAGCAGTGGCAGGAGTGGGCAGAGGAGGAGGGGAAACCCAGAGGCTTCACAAGGCCTGTTCACGCTGCCCCAGAGAGTTCAGAGCAGCCCCCTCACTGGGATGCCTGAGGAGCTGATCCTGTCCCAAACTGCCTGGAAACCCCCTTCATTGCCACAGCAACCCCTCCCTTTGTGAGGGGCTGAGATCATCCTGTCCTGAGCACCCCTTTTGTCCCCCAGGGGTGCCAGTGCCCCCAAACCCACCCTTTTCTGTATTTCCCAAGCACTCGCTAATGATGGGAGGGGGGAATCCTACCCCCAAACTAGAACTGGGGAAAATTTTTCATCCAAAACATTTTTCAGTGAAAAATGCAGAAATCAAAACGTTTTGTGTCCACTTTGCTGGCTTGTTTTGGGCAAAAGGGGGGAAAAAACACTAAAAAAATTAAACATTTTGATTTTTTTTTACAAGGCAAAGGATGCTTTTTTGCTTCAAAATCTTTCCTTTTTTTTTTTTTTTTTTTTTTTACAAATGTTTAAAATGCTCTAAACTTGAAACAATCTTTTTTTCTTTGAGTTGCCAGAATTTTTNTACCCCCCCAGTCCCGTATTCCCCCTCCTAGCCAGTAAGAGCGTCACACATCACCCACCTCCTACTCGTGCCCTTCTACCCCTGCTGTGCTAGCAAGGAGCGGCCTCCAGTCTGACTTGGTTTCTAGGGTAGGGGAAGAGGCTTGGAAGGGGTCTCCTACAGGCTCCTGTGATTGTTCCTCCCAGGGAGGGGCGGGGTGTTCATTTCCCCCCTCCCCCCAAGCTGTGCTTTTGTTTAATTTCTAACTATGGTTTTATATTTTCTCCAGAAGGACCCGGGTGGGGCAGGGCGGCCGGGCCATGGGAAGGGTCATCCCTCCCTTGTCTTTGTGTGTCCTCGTGGCGTTGGATGCGGGGTGTGCGGCTGGGGCTGGGGTGGGGCAGTGTCCTGCTGTATATTGTGTTCTGTTTGTGAACGGTGCACTGTGCCCGTCTCTCTGGTGTGTTGCCACGCGATGGCGCTGCCCGCCCGTGTAGGCTGGATGTGCCAATTTAATAAACGGAGAGCTCTCCCACCAGGCGGGAGGGCGTTTGCTGTCTGCGTCACCCGGGCCTGTCCATGTGTCTTTTGTTACCCATTTGTGGCAAATGGATACCCGAGAGCCCCTTCTTTCCAGGGGGACAGTCGACCCAGGGCCGAGAGGGAGTTACGGAGTCTGATTCTCGTTCACCAGCAGGAGTTGGTCCCATAAGAGAGATTCCCTCGCCCACCTGCTCTCGCTAATAATCTGGGACCAGCATGGCTGCCACAACGCTGCCAACAATCTACGTATCAGTGAGTTGAGTTGAAACGGTTCTCTGCATTGGTCTGTCCGAGCAGGCACTGCCCCCACCACCTGCCAGAGACCGTCCCCTCTGAGCCGTGAGTGTTTAATTCCCTCTACCCCAAAGATGCTCAGGTTTTCTCCCCTCCCGCATCTGCCTCAAAGCCCATTTAATGCCCCCTGACGGCTGTTTAAATGCAGGGCTGAGCTCAGCAAGTGGTAGAACAGGGTGGATTATACTAGGAGTGACCCCTAAAAACCTGGGGCTGTTTCCCTAGGGAAGAGCAGGGCCAATCTATTGAAAAAACCCTCTTGATCTAGGAATCTGTCCACCCCCTCCCCCCAAACACATGCTGGATTTCATAGACTACAACACACTATGTACATTTTTTTTTTTACAATCTTTTTTTAATGCATTGTCCCCTGTGCAATTAACTGCTGGCTGAAATAAAAGAGAAAAGCTGCATCTTTCTAATCTATTGTAGTAACCTGCCGGAGGTTACGGAGAGAAGGTAGTGGCTGACTCAGGATACTGGGTTCCTTTTCTATATCCTGTTCCTAGGAGGCCGTCTGTCCTTAATGGCATGTGAGCTGACCGTGCACGCTCAGAAAAGGCTAAGGGGGGAGGCTTGGGGGTGAGAGGGGGTATTTTCAATAGAACACAACCTAGAACCATTTTTGTTCTTGCTTTTATGGATGCCCCCTGGGAGCACGCTGGAAAAACTTCCTATGGATGCACAAAGGCCGCTCCTCTCCTCGTGTCTCATGATGGTTGTCCAAGAGCAGGGTCGTTGGCTTTGCGCTGCCTCCCTGGGTGCTAAGGAGGTCTGTCCATCCATTACTACCCCCTTCTCCCGCAGGGTGAACATCATCCTGGCTTTCCAGCTGGGGCAGTGGTGAGGCCGTGGAGCTGTGAACGGAGCTCTCTGCTCTGCCAAGCTGCTGCTATAGCGCAGCAGCCCTGTGGCACCCATCTACGGGCAGAGGAGGGCTAAGGGAGGTCTGGGGCCTGTAGGAAGGGGGAGAAGAGCCTGGTGTGTGTGTGGGGGGGTTCCCCTTGTTGAAGGATGACCCTAAAGCCACCCCAAACTACACAGCATGTGGGCATAGGTGAGACGAGGGGCGTTAAGCCGGTGTGGCTGGACAGCGGGTGCCAGGGATTAGGGAGAGAGGCAGGCTGCAGACTGAGGGTTCCTGGGAGGGGATGGGGGCTCTGAAATACAGAGTGCACGTATTTCCCTGTCCCTTGGTGGCAGCCCCCGGGCATCGCTGCATAGGAGGGTGGGTGTCTCTGTGGCTAGGGGCTCAGAGGGCTCTGAACTCCCCCTGCCGCCTCCCAGTAGCTCCATGACATCCCCTATTCAGACACCTCAGCATTGCAACCCTGCCCTCCTGGAGCTGCTCCCGGAGACTGGCTCCTCCCCTGGCTGGTTATGCTTTTCCCTCTACTCCTGGGCCCAAAGTGACACCCCAAAAGGGGTAGGTGCCAGGCCCATCTGAGTCAGAAATTGAGGCCCACATCGCATTGGGGAGAATTGGCAGAAGGGGATTTGTGGGAGGGGGGGTGTGGAGAGGAAAGGGGGCAGAGAAGCTCTGGGCTGGCCCGTGTCAGGGGGCATTTAGAGTGATCCCTGAATTGGGTAGTGTCTGGGTCACAGCCACCCCCAGCTTGATCTCAACCAACCCACATCCACGGGCTGCTTGTTCCCCACCACCCTGCTGGGTTAATTCCACCCCCACACGTAGGCCCTGGGGGAAGGCCAGGGAGTTGCCCTCCCTGTCTCTGCCTCTAATCGCTGGGCGGTTCAGAGCACAGACAGCACCTGGCTCCACTCCAGGGTCTCTCTGAGGTGGGATCAAGGGTTACTCCGACCTGACTCCTGTGTACACACATCTCTAGCTCCAGGGGGCTGGCCGGTGGGGGCGTGGGGACACAGCTACAGGCTGAGGGAGGGGGGAGGGATCTCGTTTCTGCCCAGCAGAGGAGAGGGCGCTTGTGGCTCTGCCATGCAGTGTGGGGTGGGGACGGGCAGGGGAAGGGAAAGGGGGAGCTCACAGCTCTGGGCAGCAGGAAGCTTGTTGCTCTGCCTGGGAGCGGAGGGGGCTTTCCCCAGTAGTAGCCAGCAGGAGTGGGGGGGAGGGATAGCTCAGTAGTTTGCGCATTGGCCTGCTAAACCCAGGGTTGTGAGTTCAATCCTTGAGGGGGACATTTAGGGATCTGGGGTAAAAATCTGTCTGGGGATTGGTCCTGCTTTGAGCAGGGGGTTGGACTAGATGACCTCCTGAGGTCCCTTCCAACCCTGATATTCTATGAACCTGTCTGGGTCTCCAGGTCTTGCTGGCATCTCTCCCCCAGCTCAGCAGCGGTGCCATACACGGAGCTGTCTGGGGCCAGGCTCTGCCCCATCTCCACTGTGCGGTAACCCCAGGCCTTGTACCACCGGGAGCCGTAGACAGCCAGGGCGATGAGGATGGCCAGGCTGGTGGTGATGGCCACCATGACGCCAGCTGTCTCCTTGCCAACAGGCCCCCTTCACCATCCAGCCCTGCGGCATGGCGCGTCTCAGTGGGATCCCTGAGCCACCTAGGGTGACCGGATGTCCCAATTTTATAGAGACAGTCCTGATTTTGGGGTCTTTTTCTTATATAGACTCCTATTACCCCCACCCCCATCCCGATTTTTCACATTTGCTGTCTGGTCACCGTAGAGTTGCCACAGCGGGGTCTGGGCATCTTTGACCCAGGAGCGCTCTCCGTTGGCATTGGTCACCAGGACGCTGTCAGTGCCCACCAGGGTCATGGCGGGTGTAGGGAGGGAGCTGCGGCAGGAGCAGGGCCGCTCCGGTGAAGATCCCGGACTGGACGCAGTACTCCACTTGGCAGCCGTCGCTGATCAGAGCCAGGTGCTGGCTGAATCCCGCCAGGCAGCGCTTCAGGTAGGGGTCATCCACGGTCCCCTGGTGGGCCCCCACCAGGGGGTTCCCTGTCTCGCAGCTGAAGAGGCCTCCGAAGGGCACGGAGTACCTGTGCCCCATCTCGTAGTCCCTACTGATGCACAGCTGGCGCTCTCTTGCTGATGGGGGGGGTGGTGCAGCGCCAGCTGGGGGAGCAGCTGAGGCAGATGAGTAGCCTGGCCGCAGTCATGAGAATCCCTGTGATCCCTAGTGGTCTCTCCCAGGAATCCAGAGTGCCAGTGGCCTGAGCGCTAAAGGCAGTGGCCTCATGGTGGCAGCACAGGCCAGGGGTCCGGATAGAGTATTGACCAGCAGCAGATCTGAAAGCGCTTTCCAGAGCAGGTCAGCATCATTCTCCCGGTTATACACACGAGGAAACTGAGGCACAAAGAGGTGAAGTGACGCACCCCAGGCCAGGAAGCCAATAGCATAGACCCAGGTCTCTCCAGCCCCAGTTGAGTGCCCTATCCCCTAGGCAACGTTACCCCCTTGCATTTCACTGGGAAAGAGCCTCTGGGAATCAAGATGGCCGAGAAGAGGGGGGGGCACTAACAGTCTCCCCCCGTGACATAAAAGCAGCCCTGAAAGTTGCAGCGTTGGCTTTCACGCTCTGGCGCCAGGGCTCAGCTGCTTCCACTGGGGCTTGAACCCAGGCCCTTCCGTACGTAAAAACAGCCGCAACCGGGACTACACCAGAGAGTCAAATACAAGGAAACCCCATTGAGCTCCTTAGCAAAGGTCACAGCGGCTGCTAGGCCTATGGATGGATGATGTTCTAAGGCCTAGATCTTCAAAGGGATTTAGGCACCTAACTCGCATTAAAAACAGTGGGAGTTGGGCACTGAAGTATCTGTGAAGACGTGGGCCTAAGTACCTTGCTCCACAGCTCTTCAGCTGCTGGAGCCTGTAGGTTCCTTGCAGCCCTTGGAGGCATTTCCCAGCCTGCTCTTGCAGGTAAAGTGCATAGATCCATCTCCGTGATTGGCCGGGGCAAGCTGCAGCAGCTGGATTGCGCAGAGACTGGAAGAGAGCAATAGAGGAAACAGGGGATGGCAAGACAATGAGGCAGCAGGAACCACACCTTGGTTTTTAATAACTGTCCAGAAATGAGGGCACTGACTAAGCTCCCCTCACCGAGCCCAGCTGCAGCTTCTTTCATGGGTCTCCGGAAGTGGAAGACCAGTGCAGGGATGTGTCCTTGGTAGCACAAAGCAGGATTATTCTAAATTAGTACAATAGCTCCTTCTAGTGGTGGTGGTGATCCATGGACTTCTAACCATTCATACACAGAAAGAAACAGCCACAACTAGTGCCAGACAAATTGGCTTCCACCTGGTGTGAATTCCGGCTCTGTTACCTTTGTTTACCAGGACCCACATCCTGTTTGGAACGCTATCAAGTGCATAGAGACATCTGATGTCTGAATAATATACTGCAGGTACATATCATTACACTGGAAACAATACAGCTTTACTTATGATTAGGGTTTACTTAAATTGTGGAGAAATCATATTTTTCACAGGTTGATCATGGCATAAATAGTAAATTTTGTGGATATGTTCATACAGTATATACACAAGTATTGTACTGTACAACTGTAACGTTTGTAAGTCGCCCTGGATAAGGATGTCTGCTAAAATTCAGAGTTGGAGTTAGAACCCCAATTAGGGTGACCAGACAGCAGGTGTGAAAAATCAGGACACAGGAGGGGGGGGGGGGTAATAGGAGCCCATATAAGAAAAAGCCCCTAATATCAGGACTGTCCCTATAAAATCAGGACATCTGGTCACCCTAACTCCAATAGCATACCATGTCACCCTAACTTCTGCGCTGCCTTCAGAGCTGGGTGCCTGGCCAGCAGCTGTTGCTCTCCGACCACCCAGCTCTGAAGGCAGCGCAGAAGTAAGGGTGGCAATATCATGACCACCCTACAATAGCCAGATTTCACGGGGGAGACCAGCTTTCACAGTCTGTGACATGTTTTTCATGGCTGTGAATTTAGTAGGGCCCAATTTATGATGTCATATAATTGTGGAGTAATAAACAATTGTTCCAACTGAACGATGTTAGAAACAGGACAAGGGCAGGGTGTGTAGATAGAGGCACTGAGAAGTCTCTTCATTTTTCTGATTGTGGCTGTCGCAGTTCAACCTGTGGTGGGAATTAAGGCTGCGAAGCGTGAAGAGTGATGCCATATACAATGGGAGCCTTGTCTGATCTGGATGGCAAGGACAGACCAGAAACAGAACAATGCATCTGATGAAATCCAAAGCTTTCAGGATACAAGCACCATTTGTTTTCCCCAAGCCCTAATCCCTAGGGAGCAGGCCACAGGACTGTCCTAATGGGGAATGTATTTGATTCATTCCATTAAAAAATAATACTGCCTTAAGATTGAGCGCTGACAAGGCAGCAGATGCCAAAGCTAAGGGGTTCTGCACAACCTTAACTCTGATTCCTTGGGCATTTGCATGATTGCATCACAGCCTGTAATTACAGGTCATCTAGTACATCTCCTTACAGCCTGAGAGCTGGGACTGAGCGCTGTAGTTAAGGCTGCTGACCAGATTAGTCATCCCTAGTGTTTACGGTGCACTTTCCATCAGGCGATTTCAAAGCACTTCACAAAGTAATCAGCATCCCCCTTTCACAGATGGGGAAACTGAGGCTCAGAGAGGGGATGTGACCTGCCCAAGATGTCACAGAAGAGCCAGGAATAGAAGCCACATCTCCTGAATTCCAGTCCACAGCGCCATCCACTGGGCCACAATAGAACAGCCTCTTTCTTCCCCTTTGCCTTCTTAAAAATGCTTACATTTTTCCACACTTACTTGTGCACAGTGATGGAGCACAACAGTGGTCAGCAGGAGGCAATTGGTGGGAAGGATTCGGAGTGGCCTGACAGCTGGAGGAAGCGCAGAAACTGAAATCAGGTTTGCCTGGAAAATGCTCCATCCTCAATGCCCAAAGCTCTCAGTGTTGTTCCTCTCGCTCTCTGTCAGCTCTCCCCTGCTGCTCCTGGGTCTCTCCTTTCCTCTTCAGGCAGCTTCCAGTGGACTGGCCTAGGGCCCAGGTGCCCTCTCTTAAACCCAATCAGGAGGCAGCTGATCAGTCCCTGTAACAAGGGGTTTCCCCGGTTGCAAACACAGGGGCTGGGTAATTGGTTTTGAAGCGTGTGTGTGCTGGAGACAGAGAAAGCCAGAAGCAGCAGTCGTGAGTGTGGCCCTGAGAGGAAGGACCTGCTGGGCTTCTTGGGCAGAGAGCCCGCTGGAGAGGTAGGTGTGGGGATTTCTGGTAACGAAGCTGCCTGCTGCTGTCAGGACTGTGTGTACATTCTTTGGAGATACGCAAGATGGCACCAAAGAATAGACTTGACTTGTCTCATCGACTGCTCATAGTAACAGAAACAAGGCCCCCCCCCCAAGCATCAGCTAATGGCTCAGGCCAAAGGGCCAACTCTGGTAAAATGAACATCCTGTGGTGCAGTTTCTTCCTCCAAAGAGTTTGTGGCCACAGCCTTTAGTGGGGCGTTGTGCCCCCAGCCTGTCGCTCTGGGCTGACACTTTGTGATGAGTACCACAGCCCCAGGGGAAGTGCCGCCATTCGTTTCCCAGCACCAAGCCAGCCCTGCAAACACTGGGCCACCTTCCACCTTGCGGTGACCCCATCCTGCAGGGCCAGGAAGGGTCCGAGTCCCGGGTGAGGCTGGCTGGCAACCGTTCCGAGGCAAACACCTCAGCAGGAGCTAGGCGCCCAGAACAGGACCGTGAAGCACAAGGCTACGGGTGCCCAGCGCAGCTACCGACACACCAGGGGGTCACGATGCAAAGCGACAAGCCCTTGGAGGGATGCTGTCTCTGGGATGGGGGTGTCACGGGGCGCATCATTCGCCGCCAGACTGGCGCCTCCTCCTGGTCATGCTGGGGTGGAGCTTGAGGCCGCCCCCTGCAGCTTGCACACCGTCACTGCATCTGCCTGCAGCCCCCCTTGCCGCCTCAGGAACCACAACACCCTCTTTGCGACTCAGCCCTTCAGCCGTGTCACCATCCGTGTTCCCCCCTCTGGGGGTTAGTTTCCCAGTCTAACAGTCCAGCTGCTTCCCCAGTGGGGCAGGGGAGAGACCCAGGCCCACCCACTACTCCTGGTCCCAGCCCAGGGACCCTGTAGATGGCAGCCACATGCTGCACCCACTCCAACTGCTCAGCACATTTTCCGGGGCCATTTCCCCACGACCCCAGCACCTTCTTCACCCTTACCTCAGGGCTACAGTCCTAGCAGCCAGCTGGGAGTTCCCTCTCGCTCCCCCGGTCCCTGCCAGCACTGCTCTGTCCATGGTGCCGCAGGGTTCTCCGTCTGCTAGAGACACAGTGCTGACTCCTCAAGCTCCCGGTAGCCACTGACCAGCTCTGGCCCAAGGGCTTCTTTTATGTGAACCTGCTGGGCTCTGATTGGTCGCTCCCTGCAGCCCTTCCCTGATTGCCCAACACAGCCTCTCTAGGCTGATTGGAGGACACAACTCCACTGCTCGCATGCAGGATTAACCCCTTTTACATCTGTGTGGGGTAGACACCCCATCACACACCCTCCCGCTCAAGACTGCATCCCTCGGGGGGTTGGGCGTCTCCTACCCTGCAGCTGCCTATGCCGCATCTGTAGCTCATCCCTTTCTCTTTCTGCCTCCCTCAACAGGAGACACACGTCTGCCTGGCCCTGCATATCATCGCTAAACGTTTCCCTCTGGTATGTGAGGTGTCCCTCTGCTCTTTGCAATGGCTAGTTTATCTTTCACTTGCCCCACTGGGTCCCCCAGCACCCTTACGTTCAGGGTCTGAGTCCCCCCACTCGCTACTGGGGAAGTGACTGGTCAGCTGACTGCTGGGCCCCCGGAAGGGGGGAGCACAGATCATGACTCACAGGATACTGCAGTCCTTGGTGTGGCGTGGACCTGAGAGCAGACGTGATGGCAGGCAAGGCACGTCCGGAGAGGGGCTACCGACTTGTGGTGCTAATCCCCGAGACAGCCAGCAGGAGGTGCCACTCTGGGAAAAATCACTCCCCACCGGCTCCCTGGAGACTGCTCCAGAGACCGCATTGACTTTCCTGAGTGCCCCTTGGGGGGCAGATGCCGGTTGTCCCTCTGTTGGCTGTCCGGGGCCTAGAGCAGAGCTGTAGGAGCCCAAGATCCAGCACAGACCTGCCCGGCTGAGCCTGGGTGTGCAGTGCCTCCTTGCGGAGACTCATGGAGTTTAAGGCCTGACGGGATCATCAGATCATCGAGTCTGAACTCCTGTATATCACAGGCCCTTAAAGTTCACCCATTTCCCCCTGCCCTGCGCCCAGTAACGACTGTCTGGCTGAAGTGTCTTCCCCCAAGGCCTCCGGGCTGGGTTTGAAGGCCCCCTTCCCTTGGCAGGCTGTGCCAGGGTTACTCACCCAGCCTGGCAAACATCCGTGTGGCTTGTTTCTAACTCGAGAGTGTCATGTGCTGCCTTTCTCCTCCAGGTTAGAGAGCCCGTCGGTACCTGGGCTGTTCCCCCCTTGGCAGAACTTAGATGCTGCATCAAGTCAGCTGCAGTCTTCCAATGGCCTGATCCAGGTGGGATCCGGGGATCCAGGTGGGCTGAGGGAGATGAACCCCTCATTTTTCTGCCGTGGAGCAAACGCTGCCTCCCCGCAGGAGAAGAGTCTCCATACGGGCACCTCGTAACATGAGGCTGTAGGGTTGGGCCAGCAGATTTCACACAGTCCTTAGCCAGGGAAATGCTCCAATGTCACTGGCTGGATAAGGGCTCTGGGGTTCAGTCCATTGTGGTTATGGTCAAGAGCGGACACAGCCCAACGCTTGCCAGAGCAGTTCCACCTCGGGGATTCAGCAGAGCCCCGTCGGGTCGTGCTGGTGACTTGAGATGGGGAATTCAGCTGGGGGAGAGGGTAGAAATCGCCCTGTCCCTTGAAATCTCAGAGAGTCAAGAGGAAATTTGGAACCTTGACTCATCCCCAAGGCAACACTGCGAGCGAGCGTTCCACCTGGCAAAGCTGCCGTGGTTTTATACACCTTTCCCCACAAGTTGCTGCCCTTACCCCTCCCACTCATGGCCAGGTCCCCACCGTGCCAGGCGCTGTACAATGACTACTACATTAGTTCTCTGGGCGCACAGCTTTTTTATTGATCATTTTGTTTTGGCCCAGAACATTTGTAGGAATGACCAGGTACATGTATAAAGCAGGAGGAAGAGGAGGGAGAAAGCCAAGCAGGAATCAGAGCAGGGCAGGGCCGGCGCAACCCATTAGGCGACCTAGGCGGTCGCCTAGGGCGCTGCTATTTGGGGGGCGCCGGCGCCCCGGAAGTCCGTTGAATTTTGGGGGCAGGACCTTCCGCCGCCACTGTCGGGGGCGGCATTTTGGGGGCGGGACCTTCCGCCGCCTAGGGCGCTGGAAAAGCTGGCGGCGCTCCTGGAGCAGGGAGCTCTCTAAGCAGATTTGCATGAGCAGAATCGCTGAATGATGCCATGCCAGTGAGAGCGCAGTGTACAGCTGGGTGGCTCTGGAGTCCAAAGAGATTGTGACCTTTGTTCCCCCGGCCTCTGGCCTGCTGCGGGTTCCCATTGGAAAGTGGCTCCCAGCAGGAGCCCGCCAGCTGGGACTGAGGGGGGAATACAGCCGGGTGACACTTTTCAGACCAGCCCCTTTTCCGGTGAAAAATGCAGGTTTGGTGAAACCGAACCATTTGGTGAATTACTTTGGCTTCACTAAAGTGTATCGGTCAAAACTAAAAACCAACCCAGAACAAATCTAAACGTTTGGCGTCTTTGGTCTGAAATTACTTTTCCTTTTGAAATGGCCTTGAGTTTGATTAAAAACAAACAAGCAAACAAGAGTTTTTAAATGGTCACAATCAAAACAAAATTTTTGTTTGGTGCAAAATGATTCCCCCACTTCTCCATTTGCAGAATATTTTTTTAAACATTTTTTTCCCTCCCAATTTTTCGGAATTCCCAGCAAACCCCCAAACCTGTTATTTGCCCAGTTCTACCCAGGACACAAAAGACGGGATAAGGACACAGCAGTAATTGGTTCCAGATGTGAAGCTACAGCACAGGAAGGTGACGCAGCCTTCACTGCAGGATACAGGCCCTGTCTTCCACCACGTCCTGTTACCAGGAGAGGTCCCTGAAGCTGTGGGGACAGGCATTGTCCATGCAAAAGAGGAAGAGAAACAGCTGTTGGCTGTGGTGCCCAGATGTGGATGGGACCTTTTCTCTCTAGGGGCGCCAGTTCTGATCTGGACCCAGGGTGGGCCACTAGCTGGCTCAGGGGATGGGAAATGGGACATGGGGCCTTTGCCCTGTAGGGGGTGCTAGCTCCAACGTGGCCCCATCTAAGGTGCTAGTGCCAGTATGGCCAGTTTCAGGTCAGCAGTAACTAAAGATGCTCCTGTCTGAAGGCTGTTTAGTGGCTCCTGCCTGAGCTGGTGGATCTCAGCCTGGGAGGAAGGTGCCCGTCTCACAGGAATCGCCCTCCCATGGGCCAGAGGAGCCCTGGAGACTAAGCTCCCCAGAGACGTCTCTTCCCGAGCAGGCGGTGTGCAGGCAGGACACTGCCATCGCTGTATGTGGCGCTCACTGGGACAGAGACTGTGTCTTCCTACGTGTTTGTACAGTGGCTGGCACAGTCTGAGCACAACTGCAATATAAACAACAACAGGGCCCCGTGGGTGCGCAAACAGTCACCCGGACACCTGCAGCCACTGCTAGAGTTCGCCTGTCCGGAGAATAGCCCGCCCTGGTGGGAGCGAAGCTGGATGGTACCTGTTCCGCAGGGTGTATTTGCAAACGAACGGGAAGGACCAGCTGGCGTCATAGTCGTTCCAGGTGACGAAGCCTGAAAGAGACGGAGTCAGAAGGAATCAACCCAGGAACAAACCGCCCGCTGGCAGGAACGGGCACGTCCATGACTAGGAAAGTCATCTGCACGTGAAAGCTAATGTAACCACTGTACCTGTGCGGACATCTGTACAGTCGAGACTGGGGTGATAGATAGATAGATAGATAGATAGATAGATAGATAGATACTGGAAAACACTAGTGGGAACTTAGATGAGGCATGAAAAGAAAGGCTGAGAGCAATATTGCCCTGGTCCATTGTCACCTTGCATCTTGGGTCGTCAATTTCTCCATTGCAAATTGGTGTAACTGGGTGACCTATGCCTGCCAATAGTGGGGGGGACGGAGTGAGGGCAGCTGGCTTCAGTAGTGTTTCTGAGCATGCTCAGTCCGTGTGAGCATGCTCAGTACAAGCCAAGCAGCAAATGGGGGGGGGGGGGGGCGACCCTGCTTCACCCCCTACGCGTCCCCTCTTTGCACCCACATAGCTCTGGTATACCTGACGGCACATGGGGCAGGCCGGAGCTGCTCCCAGCCTGAGGTGATCACACACTGTTCCGTTTGTGGAGTTCACTTTGAAAGTGGGTCACAATGCACTGGAGTTGTCAGTCCTCAGGCACTGATCGGGGTGTATTGGGGAGGGCTCTCCCCAGGAAACTGGCCAGCCACTAGGGAGGGCTTTTGTTTGGATTGGGGTGGTCATGGGAGGGGGGGAAGGCAGGGGTTGTCTTCCTCCGAAGCATTTGGCGTAAGCCACAGTCAGAGGCAGGTAGGTCAGTGGACTGAGCTGCTAGGGCAGGGGCAGGGGACCAAACCAGACAGCTCAATGATTTGATCGGATGGTGCAGCCAACCAGCAGGAACTGAATCTGGGCAATGTTCTTCTGGCGAGAGTCAGGGGGTCGAGATAATGAGCCAGCCCTGACCGAACAGAGCCACCAAGCATCTGCCCCCCCCCCCCGACACACACACACACCGCCCCAGGACAAAGCTCCCACCGTTTTGCAGGATCCAGGAGCCCAGGTAGTTTTCTCCTGGGAGGCCATCGGGCTGGTCTGGAGGAAATGTCCGGAAATTGTATTTGGAACCATCTGTCCACATGAAAGACCCCTCCTAGAGAAAGGGTGATGGTGTTAGTGACTGAACCAGGGGCGCTGCGGGGAGAGGAGATGGAGCAATAGCCACTAAGGCATCAGCATCGTCTCTAGCACCTACTATCCCAGCTGTGGAGGCCTCTGCCTCACTGCAGCCCTCTCCAGCACTGACAGTGTCAGCCTCACACCACCCCGGAGAGTGGGGAAGGGTCCGCCTCATGTTACAGATAGGGGAACTCAGCACAGGGTAGATTAAGTGACTGCGCCAAGGTCACACAGGGAGACAGTGGCAGACCCGGGAACTGAACCCAGGACTCTCAAGTCCCCTTGCACTGCCCTAAGCGCTGGGCCATCCTTCTGTCTGCCAGAGTGAGCAACGCCGATCTGGCTTGGAATCAGCTCTGTTATAACCCTCACCTGCAGCCCTAAGCTGGCACTGCGTTCACCTTCGCGTGCCAGTGTCACCTCCACTTTGGGATCGCACCAGCCTCCACCAGATCCCAACACATCTTCCCCACATGCAGCAGCCGTGCCACACCCAGCCCCAGCTCTCCCACAAGCTCAGACGGCAGGGCCTGATTCTTAGAGAGTGAACGTCAGCTGGAGTGCGGAGGTGACAAAACAGCTGTAGTTTCCACTGCACCTTTTCTACACCTGTATCCCAGCATGCTTTGCAGCTCAGGAACAGTAACACCTACCTCTTCTCTAGCACTTTTCGTTAGTAGAGCTCAAAACACTTTACAAAGCAGGTCAGTAGCGTTACCCGAATCTTACAGATGGGGAAACTGAGGCACAAGGAGAGGCTGTGACTTGCCTAAATCCACCCCAGCAGCAGAGGCAGGAATAGAACTGAGGACTCCTGGGGCCTAATCCAGGCAAACACTCTTTGCTGTACTTCAGATTGAAATAACAAGCCCACAACGTAAGACACAGGGAGCCAAATTCTGCCCTCAACCCCACCATGTCCCCCTGGTATAAGTGGAAATGCCAATCTGACCCTCCATCCCCGGCGATTGCTCTGAAGTTGCAGTTGCTCTGATCGCGGGTTGTGCCAGACGGGTGAGGCAGGAGCTACCTTGAAAGTGTCGTGTGCGCCGATCCAGTAGGCCTGCCCTTTAGTGTGATTCAGCGGCTTGCCCATCAGGTGAAAGATGAAGTCATTTTCCTCTGCGCTGTGGATGGAGGCCAGATGGGAATTCTTGCCTTGGCTTTGACACGCCACCTAAAACGGCACCGCAAGGACAAATCACACAAGGCTGCAACCAGCGCGCCTGACCCAAAACGCTTAGAAATCAATGGAAAAACGCCCGTTGACATCAGTGGGTCAGGGCCCGAGAGAAGGGGGGTGGTCTGTTCGTTGAGGCAGTGGGCTAGCCCTCAAGAAAGATGGGCTGAATTCCCAGTTGTGCCACAGACTCATCAGGTGGACTTGGGCAAGTCTCGTAGCTTCTCAGACCTTGGTTTCCCCCACAGGGAGAGGACTAGTCCATTTGCTACAGGGACAAAAGCACCCCTCCCGTGGCTGTAGTAAGTGTCTACGCTACAGCAGCACAGCTGCAGTTGTGCCATTATAGCATGTGCCAGAATGGGGGGGGAGGGGCAAGGGGACATGCCCCCCCCACTTTTAAAAGTGGGGGAAGAGGCGATGTGGAGGCGTGGCCTAGTGGGGGAAGGGGCAGCACGGAGGNACACCCAGCCCCAGCTCTCCCACAAGCTCAGACGGCAGGGCCTGATTCTTAGAGAGTGAACGTCAGCTGGAGTGCGGAGGTGACAAAACAGCTGTAGTTTCCACTGCACCTTTTCTACACCTGTATCCCAGCATGCTTTGCAGCTCAGGAACAGTAACACCTACCTCTTCTCTAGCACTTTTCGTTAGTAGAGCTCAAAACACTTTACAAAGCAGGTCAGTAGCGTTACCCGAATCTTACAGATGGGGAAACTGAGGCACAAGGAGAGGCTGTGACTTGCCTAAATCCACCCCAGCAGCAGAGGCAGGAATAGAACTGAGGACTCCTGGGGCCTAATCCAGGCAAACACTCTTTGCTGTACTTCAGATTGAAATAACAAGCCCACAACGTAAGACACAGGGAGCCAAATTCTGCCCTCAACCCCACCATGTCCCCCTGGTATAAGTGGAAATGCCAATCTGACCCTCCATCCCCGGCGATTGCTCTGAAGTTGCAGTTGCTCTGATCGCGGGTTGTGCCAGACGGGTGAGGCAGGAGCTACCTTGAAAGTGTCGTGTGCGCCGATCCAGTAGGCCTGCCCTTTAGTGTGATTCAGCGGCTTGCCCATCAGGTGAAAGATGAAGTCATTTTCCTCTGCGCTGTGGATGGAGGCCAGATGGGAATTCTTGCCTTGGCTTTGACACGCCACCTAAAACGGCACCGCAAGGACAAATCACACAAGGCTGCAACCAGCGCGCCTGACCCAAAACGCTTAGAAATCAATGGAAAAATGCCCGTTGACATCAGTGGGTCAGGGCCCGAGAGAAGGGGGGTGGTCTGTTCGTTGAGGCAGTGGGCTAGCCCTCAAGAAAGATGGGCTGAATTCCCAGTTGTGCCACAGACTCATCAGGTGGACTTGGGCAAGTCTCGTAGCTTCTCAGACCTTGGTTTCCCCCACAGGGAGAGGACTAGTCCATTTGCTACAGGGACAAAAGCACCCCTCCCGTGGCTGTAGTAAGTGTCTACGCTACAGCAGCACAGCTGCAGTTGTGCCATTATAGCATGTGCCAGAATGGGGGGGGAGGGGCAAGGGGACATGCCCCCCCCACTTTTAAAAGTGGGGGAAGAGGCGATGTGGAGGCGTGGCCTAGTGGGGGAAGGGGCAGCACGGAGGTGGGGTCTCTGGGGAAGGGGCAGTGTGGGGGGGGGGAGGCCATGATTCAGGCACCTATGGCCCCCCCTCTTTTAGAGAGCTTCCGCCCCACTCCTGGTGTAGACACAGCCTGAGAGTGTCAACATTTGAAAAGTCTGTTGGGAGGACAGGCAGAGCTCAGGTCAGGGGCTGTGTTATGCCAGAAGGTGTTAATGGCTGCCATCCACCAACAATTAGAGAGGTGGTTGTAGCTACCTGCTCTGCTAACCAGATGGCAAAAACTGGACCTGTGTCCTCCATTTCCCCCTTTTTGTTTTTACTGATTTCCCCCCAGATCAATAGAACTCTGGGCATCGAGGCCTAGAAGGTTCCCTGACGTTTTGGAACAGATGGCATGCGGCGTTCAAGTGTTATCACCTTACAGACAGACAGACAGACCCACAGAGAAATGCCCTCGAGCTGAATATAAGCTTATGGATACAGACATCTTGGTGGGAGGGGAATAATGGCCATCAGAGGAATATTCAGAGGAGGTGAACAGAGGCCATCTGGAAGGCTGGGAAATTCCCCCCGACTTGTTCGTGTGGCGGAGGAGGGATTCCAAGATTCTCCCTAGCAGGAGTCACGCCAGCTGCTCAAGGGGCAGATTCACTCAGATGGCTCAAGATTTAATGAAAGACGTCAGTGGACCCCTTTGAACAGACACTGCATAGGAGCCCACTCCACCGATAGTGCCACTGATCTCAAGGGAACCACGTACAGCCAGGGCCGACGAGAGGCGGGGGGAAACCGGTATAAATTACCGAGGCCCGGTGGTCCGGAAGGGGGCCCGGGGCCCGGCTTCCCCCCTCCTCTCGTCGGCCCTGTTTAGCCGGTCCGCCCTTGCTGGGGCCCGAAAATTTTTCACCGGGGCCCGAACCCGCTCTCGGCGGCCCTGCGTACAGCGCCACCCGTGGGTGGCCAGAATCCAGCCCTTAGTAATGTGCCCTCAAGAGCATTTCCTGTCCCCTACCTCTCTCCCTGCTCAGCACCCTAGCTCTTGTAAAGTGCTTCTCATCAGCTGATCTGGGCCAGAGCGCTGGGCGAGAGCAGCTGTACCAGCACTCTGAGCACTGGAGCACCAATGAAAGAGCCCCCGAGTAAAGCGGAGGGGCGAAGCTGTGCCTCAGTGACAGATCAGAGGTGGGCTGCAGACAGCTACAGGGCTAATGAGGCCCAGGAAGGAAGTGCCAGGGCAGAGTGTCTGCGCTGCAATCAAAGACCTGCAGCATGGCCGTGGCTGGCCCGGCTCAGCTGACTTGGACACCTGGGGCTCGGGCTACGGGGCTATAAATTGCAGTGTTGACGTTCAGGTTTCAGAGCCTGGACTCCAGCCCAAGCCCCGACAGCTACAAAGCAATTTGTGGTCTTGCGAGCCCGAGTCAGCTGACCTGGGCTCAGAGACACAGTGCAGTGGGGTTTTTAATCGCAGTGTAGATGTACCCTCCGCATTAGTCCCAGGAGAGATCTCTGCGGGGGAGCGCTCCTCCCTCTCCAGGCCTTGCTCTAAGGGGCTGAGGGTTATGTGCTATTGCAGATAAGGTGCTGCACTATGCTGAACAGGTGAGGGGGGAACATTGTAAATCAGGGGTCTCCAACCTTTTTACACACAAGATCACTCTTTGAATTTAAGATCAACCCAGGATTTACTCCACCCTTTCCCCGAGGCCCCACCCCTTCTCCGAGGCCCCATCCTGCTCACTCCATTCCCCCCTCCCTCCGGGCTGGGGCAGGGGGTTGGGGTGGGGTGCAGGCTCTGGACGGGCAGAGGGGTTCAGAGTGTGGGATGGGGCTCCAGGCTGAGCCTGAGGCAGGGAGTTGGGATGCACGAGGGGTGTCCGGGCTGGTGCAGGGGATTTGGGTGTGGGGGGCGGGGTGAGGGGTGCGGGCTCTGGGAGGGAGTTTGGATGCAGGAGGGGCTCCGTCCCGGGGCAGGGAGTTGGGATGCACGAGGGGGCTCCGGGCTGGTGCAGGGGATTTGGGTGTGGGGGGCGGGGTGAGGGGTGCGGGCTCTGGGAGGGAGTTTGGGTGCAGGAGGGGCTCCGTCCCGGGGCAGAGGGTTGGGGTGCAGGAGGGGGTACGAGGTACAGGCTCCGTCCAGGAGGCACTTACCACAGGCAGCTCCCGGTAGGTGGCGCAGCGGGGCTCAGGCAGGCTGCCTGCCTGCCTTGGCCCCACACCGCTCCCGGAAGTGGCTGGCTGCTGGCACGTCTCTTTGTGCCCCTTGGGGGGAGGGGGCAGCGGGTCTCCATGCACTGCCCATGACCACAAGCGCCACCCCCACAGCTCCCATTGGCCGGTTCCTGCGAGGACGGAGCTGTGAGGACGGTGCTGGGGGCAGGGGCAGCACACGGAGCCTCCTTCTCTCCCTCCCCCAGGGGCCACAATGATGTACCAGCAGCCAGCTGCTACTGGGAGCAGTGTGGGGCCACGGCAGGCAGGCAGCCTGCCTAAGCCCCACTGCACCGCGGGACTTTTAGCGGCCCAGAGATTGCGATCGACTGGCAGAGGCTCCAGGATCGACCAGTCGATCCCAATTGATGGGTTGGTGATCACTGCTGTAAATCAACTACATGTGGTGTTCCCAAGCAGAGCATCTCCAAGTGCTCTGTGCGCTCAGAGAAAGATGGGAGCAGAGGCCGTGCACGGTTACAAGATCTCAAAGCTCTTTACAAAGTCAGTATCTTTACATTTGACAGATTGGGAAACTGAGGCACAGAGAGGGGACTTGCCCTAGGTCACCCAGCAAACCAGTGCTGGGCATAGAATCCAACTCTCCTATGTCCCAGGCTGGGGCTCTTTGCACTAGGCCCTGCTACCTCCCTGCATTCAGACTTGCCTCAGCTTCAGGCCATTTCTTTGGTTCCATTGCAGCCTTATAGCAGGAGTCTTGATACTGCACCCAGCCCTCGGAACACAAGCCGCGGGCGCAGAGACAGTTCTCCTGGGAGCAGGCACCTGGTGTCAAGATCGGGAACCACAAGTGCAATAAGCATGCAAGAGAGAATAAAACATCAGTGCAGCATGTTTCACGCATTGGTCCCAAAGGCAGGTAAGTATTACACCAATTGCTCATTGCAGGACAAATCAGTGATACAGAGTCTGAGTAGTTTCTTAGTGCACCTTGTTTATTTACATTTTATGCACCAGTCCTGGAACAGAGGTGGTCACAAACAGCACACATTCAAGCCCCTCTGTCAGTGATCTCAGCCCATGCATCAGTGCCAGGTTCCCAGGGAGCAACAAACCCTCCTGCCCTTTGCAACAGTTGCCCCCTAAAAATAAATTGCATTACAAAACTAACAAGACTATGTCTGCCAAGACTGTATTCTGGCTCACATGCTAAGATTGTGTGTAACAGCACCATCTGGTGGCACCACCATAGCAGTATCAATACCCTCATGCAGGGAGAAGAGTGATCTAGGGGTTGCTATAATTGTTAATGATTTTCACTGATTGCTTCATTTATCACTAGTGGTTTTTCATACACAATAATTATTAATACAGCAGCAGCATTTTGCTTGGTGCTTTACAATGAATGAAAAAGAAGGGGGGTCCCTTGCTTAAAAACGACATGGGACAAACGTAAAAGGTGGTGCCAGACAAGATTCATAGCTGTCAAGGCCAGAAGAGACCATGGTGATATCTAGTGTTACCGCCTGGATAATACAGTCCAGAGAACTGCCCCCAAATAATTCCTACAGCAGATCTCTCGGGAAGCATCCAAACTTGATTTTGAAATGGCCAGTGCTGAAGAATCCATCATGACCCAAGGAAGAAGGGAATGGAGAAGCGTTTAGGGTGAAAGGAAATTAAAATAATATGAACCACATTATTTAGCGCTAACTTGTGGCAGTGAAGAGCTGTGCTGCCCAGCAAGCAGAGTGGGACCTGAAGCCGTCGGCACACTGCTTCCCCCTTTTGCTCCAGAAGGGGGTGCTGAACCTGTGCCAGCCCTGCCTCTGTGGCAGATTAACCCCACTGGTGCTTTTATTATGATGATTAATTATATTACGGGAGTGGCTCAGAGCCCTCTTCATGGACCAAGACCCCGTTGCGCTAGGCACTGTACGAAGAACAAGCAGACAGCCCTGCCCCAAAAGCTTACAACCCAGGCCAAGCGCCGGTTGCAGCCGTACAGAGGAGTGCAAGGAAATAATGCGACCATATTAGTCAGCCGGTTGGGCAGGGGTCTCAGCATGCCAGCGGCATGACTGATGTTAAGTTTTTATAGCTGTCATGGCAGGGGAGAATTTTGAAGGAGGACAAGGAGGCGGTTTTGTGGCTGTTTACAGGGAGTTCCTCCCAAGCTTAAAGTGAGGAGTTAGGATGACTTTGGAGGACAGGGGAAACTCTGGGTGCATAGGAAGAGGGAGGTCATTCCAGGCAGAGGTGCATGGAAAAGGGCACAAGTGGGATGGGGAGACAAAGGAAGCTTCAAGGTCAGGGTGAGAGGTGGGAGGAAGAGGAGAAGACAGGGAGCCAGACGCCCTCTGCTTCACCTTCCACCTCTCAAGCCTGGGGTGAGTGAAGTGTTCAGACTCCATGGACCTCTCAGTCCTTGGACTCTGCCAAAATCCAGCAAGGGGAAGCAATGGGTGCTGAGCCAGCAGGAGGGGCGCGCGGTGAAGGCACCGCTCTACCAGGACCAGGGCTCCCCACTGATTCCACGGGGCCATCGCTGTGGGGGGGTGGTGCCTACAGCACAGTGTGGTTGGGCTGGGGGTTAGCAGCAGGGAAGGATAACGCAACTCACCCCAGGCAATGAAGATGAGCACGAGGTAGAGAGAGATCCTGGGATCCATCTCTGGTGAGGATGGGGGTCAGCAGGCAAATCCCAACAGCCCCGCTGGCTAGTGGAGACTCCCCTCGGGTTGGGCTTTCGGGCTTTGCTCACAGTGGAACAGAGGTGGATGCAGGAAATTTTGTATCAGTCCTCTGCACAGCAGTGACTCATCACAGGAAATCCTGCTCCTCTGAACTTCCTCTATGTTCCTGCTGTGTCCCTTCTGGCTCCAGCAGCCTGGTTTAACCCTTTCTCCACGCGGAGGCCACTGGAGTAAGCCCTTCAGCTGCTCACTTTACTGTGGTGGGCAAATGTACTAGTTGTCTTGAGGCAGGGAACTGGCCGGCATGGGAGAGAGAAGGCACAAGGAAATCTCCCTGGGACCTGATGAATAGTCATCCTACATCCTGCAATTCCTTTCTTTGCCATTAGGGGAGGACAGAGTGGCTGTACAGGTGGAAAAGAGAGACAGCAGAAGCCCAGCAGTGGAAAATTCAGCTCTTAAAGGGAAGTGTGCAAATGGACCATGCCCACTGGAATGAGTTCCCCTCTCCCTCCACCTCACACCCCCCTCAGCCTACTTGTAACTAGGGAGAGCAATTTGGATGGGGAGGACAAAAATTGGGTACACACACTGGTTAAAAAACAACACACAGTAGCAACTCCAGGTCAAATTTGTTACATTGTGAGTGTTAAAATTGTCCATGTTATTTGCAGAGAGCTAATTGTGATTGGTAAAATCCTGGAGACAGTAGTCAAGGCGGGTGGGGGGTGGCGAAGAGGAGATTGTTTGGAAAAGAAGCAGTGACATTTGTCTTCCTGCTGCCCCCAAGCAGGTTAAGGAATCGTGTGAAGGGCCAAAGAACGGCCATTTCTGATGCAACCACATTCAACTGTCCGGGGAAAGGCCATCAAGGGGCTGTATATAAAATCTGCACTAAAAAAATAATCAAGGAGGGGATTGTGGCTTCCAATCACACTGGTGAGCCACTGCGGTGTGAGGGGGAGAATAACTGTGCTGCTAACTCTCCTTTCTGTGCCTGTGACCCTGAGACTGCCTGAACAGCTCAAAGAAGTAGCTTATACTGGCAAAACTTATGTTGCTCAGGAGGTGTGTTTTATTCATAAGTGCTAGTGTAGACATGGCCCTAGAGAAGAAGATTCATTTCATTATGGGGGTAGATGTGAAACCCCAGTTCCACCCTGAGATTGGGGTGTGGATCTCTCCAATGCCCCAGTAAAACTCTGGGTCTGTGGTAGAGCTGTGAGGATGGGCTCTCTTCACATGAGGGGCCATTCTTGTCTAAGCCAGCCAAGGGAGGGTAACGTTTTGGTGGAAGCCCATGTTAACGTTGTGGCAGCATTTCTTGGGATCCAATGTTGGGTCACATTCACAGGGCTCACCAGCAGTGTCAGCTGCTTCGAAGGTCTGTTTTCACATGGCCTAATGCAAGGTCAGGCATCTAGGCATAGGTCAGACGGAGACAACGGCAGGTCTGGGTCCTGGAAAGCAGCGGCACTGAAAAGGGCTTCAGGCTCATGGTAGATAATCAGCTGAACATGAGCTGCCAGGGCAATGCTGTAGGCAAGAAGGCAAACGCAAACCTTGGCTGTATAAGCCGGGAATATCAACTTGGAGAAGGGAAGTGGTGTTACTTTGTGCATTAGCGAGACCATGACTAGATACTGCGTCCACTTCTGGTGTCCCCACGCAGGATGTTGAAAAATTGGAAAGGGTTCAGAAAAGAGCTACAAGGCGTGATCGGAGGTCTGTAAAATCTTATAGGGTATGTCTGCACAGCCAGCAGCCAGGAGCCTCCGAGCCCAGGTCAACAGACTTGGCCTCGCACGACGGTGCGAGAAAATCTGTGTCGACAACAGTGTCCAGTTGCGGCTCGGGCTCTGAAGCCCTCCCCACTCTCTAAGCTTCTGAGCCCAAGCTCCAGCCAAAGTGACAACATCTGCACAGCTGTATTTCGTGCCATAGCAAGAGCCCTGCGAACCCAAGTCTGTCAACTCGGAGGCTCGCTGTCATGGGCGGCGTAGACATGCAAGTAGCGCAATCTGTCGTGTTTATCCCCAAGAAGGTTAAGAGGTGACTTGATCATGGTCTGTAGGTACCTACATGGGTATCTACATATTTCTTTTATGTGATTAAAAAAAAAATATTAATAAATAAACCCCAAGAAATACAGAAAGGTAAATGACTTACAGCTCATATATGCTATCAAATAACCCCACATTTCACAGGATAGCCAATGAAATTATGCCATTACTCAACTTTACAGCTTGTTGAAACTGCAAGACCAGACAATGCAAATATGAAAGATATTAGGTATCAGCTTGGAGCAGAAGAGATGAGTCGAATCAGTAAGTTAGTCAAAGTAACTGATTAAGTTTGTAAGTGCATGTAGGGCAGATATAGTGATGGGGAAGTAAGCTCGACATAAAACATAACAGAGAAGGTACTCGGTTCCTTCTGCTTCTTGTGACTTTTGGAACAGATGCGCTTCCTCATCAACTTCGACATGCAGCTGAGCTTGAAACCTTATAAAACATTTGAGCTCTCGCTGCTTGGCAAGTTCTTTTGCTCTTCTGAAGGCTGATCTTTGTTCAAGATCTTTGTTCACAACTTGTGCACAATCTTGAAAAAGCATTATCTTATTCTGTGGCATCCCCAAAAACAGTTCTCCCCACCACCACGAGGTAGCTGCATTCTTTTTTCTTTTACAGGAAATCTGAGAAATCTGACAATCAGTGCGCAAGGTTTGGCATTTGAAGCTGGCTTAGGAGCCAAGGACCTACGAGCGTTCTCTAAACCAAATTTAAAATCACCCCACAGGCTAAGCACTTCTGGTAGGAGCCAGGAATGAATTCTAGGGGACTGTCTTGATCTGCTCCTTCAGGTCTGAATCTCAGGTTATTGGGGCAAGACCATCCCTTGAGGTCTGCCACTTTAGATTGAAGAGAAGATAAGTCTGTGAGGGCAGAGAACCCTTGTAGCTGATCTTCCACCAATGATATTATCCCTTCTGCTTCATTCACCATCCCTGTCAGTGCGTACAGAGAGGAGTTAATTGAGGTAACAGTCAATGGTACTGTGGGCATTGTGGCCTTGACATCTACTGTGTCTGCAGCAATTTTCTCCAGCAGGGCCATCAACCTCTTCTTCAGGAGGTGGAGGTGGGAGCTCCATTTTTCATGTTTTTGGGCTACTTGTAGAGTAGTCTACTTCTCAGAAGACAAATCATTACCTGTTGACTTTCTGGAGATTTTGGGGCACTTGTTCTTTTATGGGGGGGGGGGGGGGGGGGGGGGGTCGGTTGGGGTCCTGGACTCTGGCTGGACATGAATGTTAGCAGATGGCTCTGGAACTCATGGGATCTGCTCCTCCATGCCGCACAGAACCCCCTGGAGTTGGGAAGAAGGTTTATGACAGGAGAGGGCTTTTTAATTTAGCAGACAGAATGAGAGACACTAGTTGGAAGCAGAAGCTGGACCAATTCAAACTGTGAATAATATGCAAATATTTACTAATGAGAGTAATTAACCACTGGGACAATTTAACTAAGGACATGGTAGTTTCTCTATTTCAGTCTTTAAGTGTAGGCTTTTGTGGATCACAAAACTGATTATGCATCAACAATGTGAGGCCATTGTGAAAAGGCTGATATTCTGGGGTGTATTAACAGGAGTGTTGTATGTAAGACACAATAGGTAATTGTCCTACTCTGCTCAGCACAGGTAAGGCCTCAGCTGGAGTCCTCTGTCCAATTCTGGGCACCACAGCTTAGGAAGCATGTGAACAAATTGGAGAATCATAGAATCATAGAATCATAGAATCTCAGGGTTGGAAGGGACCTCAGGAGGTCATCTAGTCCAACCCCCTGCTCAAAGCAGGACCAATCCCCAACTAAATCAGCCCAGCCAGGGCTTTGTCAAGAGAGTCCAGAGGAGAGCAACAAGAAAGTCTGACCTCTGAAGAAAGATTAAAAAAATTGGGCATGTTTAGTCTTGAGAAAAGAAGACTGAGCAGGGACCTGATAACAACTATATTCAGGGCTGTTATAAAGGGGATGGTGATAGGTGTTCTCCAGGTCCTTTGAAAATAGGACAAGAAGTAATGGGTTTAATCTGCAGCAAGGGAGATTTAGGTTAGATATTAAGAAAACCTTTCTAACTATCAGGTTAAGCTCTGGAACAGGTTTCCAAGGGAGGTTGTAGAATTCCTGTCACTGGAGGTGTTGGACAAACACCAGCCAGGGATGGTCTCATCTGGATTTACTTGGTCCCACCTCAGCACAGGGGATTGGACTTGATGACATCTCAAGTTCCTTTCCAGCCCTTCATTTCTACAATACTGTCACTATTAGCTTAAAAGTAGGGTGACCATATGTCCCGTTTTGCCCGGGACAGTCTCGTTTTAAAGCTCTGTCCTGGCTGTCCCAACTTTTTTTTTACAAAAATGGGCATTTGTCCCGTTTGCTCTTCCCAATTGATCAGTTGGCAAAAGCAAACAAACAAATGCCCAGTTTACCAAAAAACTCAGGTGCGCTCCCCTATGGGGGGCACAGAGGAACTTGGGAGGGGGCAATGTGAGGTGCTGGACAGCGGGGCTCTGGGGTGAGCCCCAGCCCTGGGCGGCATGGAGCTTGGGGGGAGGGGTCAGGCCCAGGCCCAGGCAGTGTATGTGGGGGGGGGGGGGCTCTGGCGAGCCCTGCAGGCAGGGGACGGGAGGGCTTGGACTTTATAGTGAGTTACATTTATTAATGGTTTCAAAGGGTTAATAAAGGAGTAATCGATGTTATAAGCATGCTACAGACCTGAGTAGCATGTGTTATAGATGGTTACAAGCACATCAGTCTAAGGTGTCATAGAATGGTTATAAGCCAGGGTTATACACAACCTATTGACCTGTTGGACTTTTTGTAACTATCAATTAACTGTTTATTAAAGCATCTGTTACTTGTTTGTTGAATCTTTATGATGGAACCTTACTATAAAGAGACTTTGAACACATAGGCACCGACTCCGTGGGTGCTCTGGGGCTGGAGCACCCATGGGGAAAAGCAGCTCCCCGCCCCGCCCCAGCTCACCTCCACCTCCGCTCTGCCTCCGCCTCTTCCCCTGAGCGTGTGCCCGCCTTTTCCCCCTGGCTCCCAGCGCTTGCGCCACGAAACAGCTGTTTTGCAGCGGCAAGCGCTGGGAGGGAGCGGGGAGGAGGGGGAACGCAGCGCGCTCGGGGGAAGAGGCGGGGCCGGGGTGGGGATTTGAGGAGGGGTCCAATAGGGGCAGGAAGGGGGCAGAGTTGGGGTGGGGACTTTGGGGAAGGGGTTGGAATGGGGGCGGGGCAGGGGCAGGGCAGGGCGGGGCAGGGGTGGGAATGGGGGGGGGGTGCGCGAGCTCCCACCGGCGCCGGGAAAAGTTGGCACCTATGTTTGAACATGTGCTTAATACAGAATGATACCACCTAGCTCATTCAGCAACTCCAAACCTGATTGTGAAGAGGGTCGGTTTTGATGAGTCTCCCGACTCAAAAAATTTGGCAGGAAACAAGTTGCTGAATAGTCAAAATGGGACATTTCCGCATATTCTAACCGGAAAATTTTGGGGGCAGGGGAAGGTGGGGGGGAGAGGTTGAGTCAAAACGACTTTTTGCTTCAAGATTTTTAGTAACTTTAGACTGAAAAATGTCGATATTGAAACAAAATGTTTCGACTGACCCAGAACAAATGAGCTTTCAGTTAGTAAAAGTCAGAGCTAGGCATAAGCAGACTAAGCAATTGCTTAGGGTCCCAAGCAGCTCAAGGTCCCCCCATTTGCTGTTTATTATGTGTTGCGGGGGACCCAGAAGTATTCCTGCTTAGGGCCCCCAATGGGCCAGCACCAGCACTGGCAAAAGTGTTCGAGATGGCAACTTTCATCACAGTTTGGGAAGGGAATTTTTTTTTTTCATATCTCAAAAGTATTCCTGGGCCAGGGTAACCACCTCCCATGAAGCTCTGTGTTGTCAGATGGCTGCATGTGTGGTCTCTCTGTGTGCTGCACTGGCTCTGGCCGGATAGCCCGTACAGCGGCTCCGATCAAACCACCCAGGAAGACCACAAGACTCGGTTTAGTAGCGAAGGCACCTGGCCAGGTTTAGGTATATAGCACCTGGCAGACGCTACGGGGATACTAAGACGTTTGCCCATGACAATGGACGCAGCTCGGTGAATGGCGGGACTTTCCATTGCCCCCTCGGCTGGCCAAGGACACTCCCTGAGAGACGCCGCCTTATACACCGATACAAACAAGTTACGTATGGCCCCTCTGACATAGCTAGTTACCATCCTGTACCTCGTACCTGTTGGTTCAATCAAAACATCTCTGTCCATCACCCTGTCATCCTGACCTTATCTCTAAGAGAGGTCAGCATGTTCCTGTTCTCTTTGGGGCGTGTGTTGGTACCATACTTGGTATC
>QXTE01000391.1:675481-692336 GCA_003942145.1 Platysternon megacephalum | reverse complement strand
CCCTCATGCTCCCACAACACTCTACCCCAGCCCGGATCCCCCTCCCACCCTCCGAACCGCTTGGTCCCAGCCCAGAGCACCCTCCTACACCCCAAACCCCTCATGCCCTGCTGGGGGATATTGTCAGGGGTGGTTGTTTAATAGGAAGCAGGGGCAGGGCAGCTTCCCCCAGCACCGCGGCCTTCTCCAGGCTCCCAGTCACCTCAGACACCCTCCATCCTGGCTCTGCTCCAGCCACGAGCCCCTGCCTTCCCCGCCCGCTCTTCCCGTGGCTTCTCGTGCCCACCACAGACCGTGGCACTGTGGTGACGGGGGAGGGCAGAGGTGGCAGGGGCTGGTCTAAAGCCGTGCTCCGCGCCAGACATAGGAGCCCATGTGCTCCACAGCCTCGAAAACCTGCCAGCTCCCCAGATGAGGACACACACACACACACACACACACAGTATAGATCAGGGGTAGGCAACCTATGGCACACGTGCCGAAGGCGGCACACGAGCTGATTCTCAGTGGCACTCACACTGCCGGGGTCCTGGCCACTGGTCCGGGGGGATCTGCATTTTAATTTAATTTTAAATGAAGCTTAAACATTTTAAAAACCTTATTTACTTTACATACAACAATAGTTTAGTTATATATTATAGACTTATAGAAAGAGACCTTCTAAAAACGTTAAAATGTATGACTGGCACACGAAACCTTAAATTAGAGTGAATAAATGAAGACTCGGCACAGCACTTCTGAAAGGTTGCTGACCCCTGGTATAGATAGATATAGGTGTGACGTTGCACTCCACATGCTTTATGAAAATATGCTTATGAATGTGAACATGATGTAACTGAAATATGCTTTATGCAAAAGGTCTCTTGTAAGGTATCATTACAAAGCTTATAATCTACTGAGTGTGGTCATCCTATTTGTATGCATGTATCATTCATTAATCATGCAAGGGATTAATACCTGGGGGAGCAAACAGCTGTGCATATCTCTCTATCAGTGTTATAGAGGGTGAACAATTTATGAGTTTACCCTGTATAAGCTTTATACAGAGTAAAACGGATTTATTTGGGGTTTGGATCCCATTGGGAACTGGGTGTCTGGGTGCTGGAGGCAAGTAACCTGCTGAGCTGTTTTCACTTAAAGTCTGCAGCTTTGGGGGCATTGACCAGACCTGGGTCTGTGTTGCAGCAGGCTACTGTGTCTGACTCAACAAGGCAGGGTTCTGGAGTCCCAAGCTGGCAAGGAAAATGGGCTCAGAGGTAACTTCAGCACGTCAGGTGATAGTCCCAAGGGATCCCTGTGACCGAACCCATCACAATAGGTATAGACACACACAGATATAGAAACAAACACACATAGTATAGATAGTTACAGAACACACCAACAGATATAGATACACCCACACAGTATAGAGGGCTTATTCCTTCACTCTCCAACTTCCCTGGTCCTTCTCGCATGAACAGAGAGCAGCAATACCCGAAGTCCGAAGGTGCAAATAATTCTATGTTGATTGGGGTGAACTGCCATCAAGCTTAAATCCAAGTTCCCTTTTCCTTATTTTCGAATCCCAACTTACTTCCTGTTTGCCCCTAATTTATATAGTAATATCCTCAGCTATACCTTAACCAATCATTTTACTGAAATTTACCTAACCAATCCTAATATATTGTAACATGATTAGCTAACCAATTATATCCCACCACCTTAATTAGTTTACACCCAGCAAAATGAATTATACAGCAGACAGAAACAATCACAGAACCAGACAGAGACCATGCAAATAAACAATAGCGAAGTGGGAACTATAATGACAAAACAATAGTGAAGTGAGGATTTCACAACTACATCTATAAAGACGTAAGGGTTTTCCAACTATGTCTATTGATATGTGAGTTCTTGCCAAACAGAAAACTATCAAACTAAATTTCCTTTTACATCTTCTAGGCTCTTCCCTTTCTCTGGAGGTGATAGATCGGATCAGCTTTCTAACAGCCCCAGATTGCCTTATTTCAATATGACGAGTTTGGAATGTGAGGATGTGACCATACGCTTTCCAGCTTATGGCTGCTCCCACTGCTTAGTCAAAGGCCTTAGCTTTAAGAACAGGGCCTCAGACTGTCACAGTGAGAGAAGGCCCTTACACAGGCAGACAGTGATTTTGATTCTTTTTTTTTATACCTCTATAACTAGCTAAATGATAAACATGTACCTAAATTCTTAAAGTATAGGCCTTTACAGACAGGCCTGAATATCTGTATCCTAACACCCTGGTATAGATAGATATAGACACAAACACACAGAGGATACATAGATCTAGGTATAGAGCAGGGGTCGGCAACCTTTCAGAAGTGGTGTGCCGAGTCTTCATTTATTCACTCTAATTTAAGGTTTCGCGTCCCAGTCATACATGTTAACGTTTTTAGAAGGTCTCTTTCTATAAGTCTATAATATATAACTAAACTATTGTTGTATGTAAAGTAAATGTGGAGTGGGAGAGGGGACTGTGGGCAGCAGGGAAGGGGGCTGCAGCCTGGATGCCAGGACTTTCCAAAGGGAGCAGGGGCGCTGGGGGCCTGCAGAGCTACATGGTACCTCGCTCTGCGCTGTCTGGGCCATGCCCTGCCCTGACACCAGGGCACTTCTGTCTCCGACTGCAGCCCAGCAAACCTGCCTTTGGCCAGGGCTCTCCATGGGGAGTGGGGGTGCTGGGACATGCAAGGCCCAGGCCCCTGGTCCCTGCAGGGCACATCCCGGAGAGTGCAGGGAGAAGGACCATGCAGGCACCCAGCGCCCCCCACCCATGGAAAGCCTCTGCCGCATCTTGGGCAGCCGGGCTCAGCATGTCCCAGTGCCGCCTTCCCCGGCTGCAGCCTCACCAACCTGCCTGCAGCCAGGGCTGTCCATGGGAAGCAGGGCCACTGGGGGCCACGGGGCTGCAAGACAAATAAATAAGTAAATAAATAAAGTTGTTACCTAGCAACCTGCCAGTTCTAACATCTGACTCCCATTAACACTGAAGTCAATGGGATGGGACCGGTTCCCACAATGTTGCTAAATGCTAACAACCAAAAGTTGTCAATAGCAGGATTGCTAATAGCTGGTATCCACAGAACACCCCCCCACTCCCGCATCCATCCCCTTTAGAAACCTAACCCAGGCTCTTCCTCTGCTGAAACTGTCCTGCGAGAGGAAGTGATGGGCCGGGAAAGAGGAAGTAACACGGGCCGGTCAGGGAAGATTGATTCCTGTTTAGACACACTCTGGAGCAGCAAGATTCAACGTTAACCTTTTGTGGGCCAGATAAGGGCACCTGCGCTGCTCTGCGTACCCAGAGCCTCCTGTCCCTACAGGTGGGGTTTGGGGGAGCCCTAAGGAAGAGGACGTGTCAGGCTTGGATACTTCAAAGGACCCCCCAATGCAGCATCTGAGCACTTGAGTCTCTGCTGCATGTACCCTCACACCCCCAGTGAGGGAGGCCAGTGCCGTTATCCCCATGGTACAGCCGGGAACGGAGAGACTGGGGGATCTGCCGCAGGTCTGTGCCAGCCTGGGGAACTGAACCCTGGGTCACTGGGGGTGCCACCTTCAGTTAGACCCATTGGCTGGCTAATTCCACACGTTATTACGCTTCTGTATTTCCCACGGTATCAACCTGCTGCCCCCTCTGCCCCGGCATCGCGACTCCAATCTCAGCCCTGACTCCAATCTCAGCCCAGGGCAGATGGGAGGCCCTGAGTGGGGCGGGGCTGCCCTGCCCTCACCTAGCCCCATGGGTAGGGTCCTACCAAATTCACGGCCGTGAAAAATGCATCACAGACCTTGAAATCTGGTCTCCCCCATGAAATCTGGTCTTTTGTGTGCTTTTACTCTATATTGTAGGGTACTATGGAGTAAAAGTATGCAAAAGCACACCGCTTTTCTCAAACTGGGGGGTCTCGACCCAAAAGGGGCTCACTAGCCTATTGTGGGGGGGGTCGCAGTATTGCCACTCTTACTTCTGCGCTGCCTTCAGAGCTGGATGGCCTGGGACCAGCAGCTGCTGGCCAGGCGCCCACCTCCCAAGGCAGCGGTGCCACCGGCGTAAGAGCAGAAGTAAGGGGGGTGATTCCGCATCCCCCTACAACAGCCTTGCAACCCCCCTTTTGGGTCGGAACCCCCAGTGTGAGAAACGCTGACTTAAGGGCTTGACGTGTTTCTGTTTTGCCGTTTTTAAATACATATTTCTGCTGTGTTACAACACCGTGAAAGTCAAGATTTAAATCTCTGAAACCATGACATTCAAGATTTTTAAAAATGCTATGCCCGTGACATTTACCAAACTGGACCGTGAATTTGGTAGGGCCCTACCCATGGGGTTAGGGCTAGGGCCTCACTCTGGGCGTTGCAACCTAGGGCGCGGTGCTATCCAGGTTTGGCCCAGCTGCCCTTCTGTCATGGTCAGGGCCAGCTCCATAGGCGCGGTCTCCAGCCCGNCTCTGAAACCATGACATTCAAGATTTTTAAAAATGCTATGCCCGTGACATTTACCAAACTGGACCGTGAATTTGGTAGGGCCCTACCCATGGGGTTAGGGCTAGGGCCTCACTCTGGGCGTTGCAANTCTTGACATGTTTCTATTTTGCCGTTTTTAAATACATATTTCTGCTGTGTTACAACACCGTGAAAGTCAAGATTTAAATATCTGAAACCATGACATTCCAGATTTTTAAAATGCTCTGCCCGTGACATTTACCAAACTGGACTGTGAATTTGGTAGGGCCCTACCCATGGGGTTAGGGCTAGGGCCTCACTCTGGGCGTTGCAACCTAGGGCCCAGTGTTATCCAGGGTTGGCCCAGCTGCCCTTCTGTCATGGTCAGGGCCAGCTCCATAGGCGCGGTCTCCAGCCCGGCGTGAAAATTCGTGTTGTACCCCTATGTACGTCCATTGCATAATATGCTTTAAAAGGTGCCTCGCCTGCACCAAACAGCCACCTCCTGTCCCGCGTTAGCTCCCTCACTGCTCCATCCTCTGGCCAGCGGGGTCACGGAGCCTGCATCTGACTGGGTGCTAACTCAGCGCCTGGTAACGAGTCAGCAGGTTCGTTACACTACAGAGTCCCAATCCCGACCACAGCCTCTGAGCGCTACTGCAATACAATTAGCAGGGCCTGATTGGCTGCTGGGGGCCAAGCACCCGCTGCTCCAGTTGGAGGCCATAGCACAGGGGTCGGCAACCTTTCAGAAGTGGTGCGCCGAGTCTTCATTTATTCACTCTAATTTAAGGTTTCGCGTGCCAATAATACATTTTAACCTTTTTAGAAGGTCTCTTTCTATAAGTCTGTAATATATAACTAAACTATTGTTGTATGTAAAGTAAATAAGGTTTCAGAATGTTTAAGAAGCTTCATTTAAAANCCCAAAGAGCAAGCCTGGGCCTGGGGTGATGGCCCAGCAGCGAGAGTGAAAGTGAACTCACAGCCTTTCCCCCCAGGGCTCTGCAAAGAAGTGAACTGTCTCCTACATCCTTCCCCGTCCGAATGATACCTGCTCCCTCGTTCCTTCCCTCCTCCCACCTCCCTAACTTTGCCTATGCCTCCCCTAGGGCAAAGCACCCCACCCCCTCCCTCCTCCCCACAATTCACTTTTGCCAAACCAACTCTCTCGCCCAACACATCAGCCTCTTGCACTGAGTTAAACTCAACACGGTATAGGCAAGTGCAGGTGCAGAAACTGGATCAACACCAGAGTCCCTCCTCCCCCAGCCCTTGTGTCAGCAAGTCCCACACAGCATTGGACTGTGGAGGTGGGGTAGGGCGGGGACCTTGTCCTTTTACCCTGTTACAACNCATAGCATTTGCTCAGCATCTCTTGTGGGAGTGGGGGAAACCCAGGCCCTGGCTGGCGAAATAGTTGGGCAATCAGAATGAGGACTTAGGCACTTACTAGGCAGCGATCACAGCCATCTGGCAAGGAGAGAACGCAACTTCCCCTCCCTCACGTGCTCCATAGCTCTCCCTTGAAGTGAAATTGCAGCTCAGCAGCGTGACTCATTGGAAGAGAAAAAGCTTTTGTCCCATGGCTGCATCGACTTGCTGACCACAGCTTCGGTTCCCCCTTCGCACAGCGCAGCAGTGATACGGCTCGGGTCAGGAGTGAAGCACAACGGGGCGCTACGCCCGATTCCCGGCCCAGAGATGCTGTGCAGCGGTACTAAGGGGGAGCAGTGGAGGTGGATGAGGGTATTAAGAGCGGAATAGCAGGGCGGGATTAAGGGGCATCGGCAGAGCTGGGTGAGGGAAGCCCAGGGCTGGGATAACAAGGGGCTGAAGATCAGGATTGAGGGGCACCTGAGAGGCTGGGACTGGAATAGAGGAAGCCACTGTAGCTCAGTATAGAGGCCCACTGGCAAAGCTGAGCTGATGAGACACCGGCACTGCGAAGGGACTGCCCCCTAATCAGCACTCACGGCCCCTTCATCACACTCCAGAGCCCCAAAGAGCAAGCCTGGGCCTGGGGTGATGGCCCAGCAGCGAGAGTGAAAGTGAACTCACAGCCTTTCCCCCCAGGGCTCTGCAAAGAAGTGAACTGTCTCCTACATCCTTCCCCGTCCGAATGATACCTGCTCCCTCGTTCCTTCCCTCCTCCCACCTCCCTAACTTTGCCTATGCCTCCCCTAGGGCAAAGCACCCCACCCCCTCCCTCCTCCCCACAATTCACTTTTGCCAAACCAACTCTCTCGCCCAACACATCAGCCTCTTGCACTGAGTTAAACTCAACACGGTATAGGCAAGTGCAGGTGCAGAAACTGGATCAACACCAGAGTCCCTCCTCCCCCAGCCCTTGTGTCAGCAAGTCCCACACAGCATTGGACTGTGGAGGTGGGGTAGGGCGGGGACCTTGTCCTTTTACCCTGTTACAACAGGCATCACCAGAGAATGCTGCAACAGTCTTCCCCGTTCTGACTGGGTGAGCAAGTTTTTAGTGTCAGACGACATACGTGGGGTGGTGGCTTTTGGGTGATGCTACGTTCTTAGAACAGGGACCTGTGCAAGCGACAAGAGAGTTTGCTGTC
Organism: Platysternon megacephalum; assembly: GCA_003942145.1. Lineage (NCBI taxonomy): Eukaryota > Metazoa > Chordata > Testudines > Platysternidae > Platysternon > Platysternon megacephalum. The sequence continues at coordinate 685,287 of QXTE01000391.1, read as the reverse complement.
TAACTTGGGCTCCCATTGGAGTCAATTGCTGAGGTGGAGTTTCTCCCTGGGACCCTAGCATTTATGCTGGGCTGAGGTTCCTGGGAGAAGGGGTTGCTCTACACGGTGTCTATGACCACCCCACTTCCAGGCCTGATGCCTATACGTAAATATAGCAAATGATGCTCACTGCTGGGTGGATTCCGATTTCTCCTGCTCTGGGAAGCCTCAGCAGCTGGGCAACACTGGTGTCAGACTGGAAGACAGGTGGGAGAAGATGGGGCAATAATCCATTGCTGTCAGGGCCGGCTCCAGGCACCAGTGGAGGAAGCACGTGCCTGGGGTGGCCAGGGCCGCCCAGAGGATTCAGGGGGCCTGGGGCAAAGCGGGGGAGCAGCGGCACTTGTACTCACCGGGCGGCGGTCCGGGTCTTCGGCGGCATTTCGGCAGCGGGGGGCCCTTCAGTCGCTCCGTGTCTTCGGCAGCACTGAAGGACCCCCTCCCCGCTGCCGAAATGCCGCCGAAGACCCAGAGCGACTGAAGGGCCCCCCGCTGCCGAAATGCCGCCGAAGACCCGGAGCGACTGAAGGGCCCGCCGCTGAAATGCTGCCGAAGACCCGGATCGCCACCAGGCCAAGGCTCGCGGGGGCCCTGCGGGGCCCAGGGCCTGGGGCAAATTGCCCCACTTGCCCTCCCCTCTGGGTGGCCCTGGGGGCAGCACATGCTAAGGGGCAGCATTCTGTCCATTCTTGGGGTGGCACAGTCCAGGTGCCTTTATTTATTTTTTTTGCTTCGGCAGTTCGGGTGGCTTTTTATTTTTATTTTTTTGCTTGGGGCGGCAAAAATGGTAGCGCCAGCCCTGATTGCTGTACAGCCCCTAGCACACTTTGGGCATTGTAACAATCAGGGAATCGCGATCTCCTGCCACCACGATGAGCAAGGCAGAGGGCCCTGACATACCTGCTGGCTCTCCCTCTGTCAGCTGTCAGCAGCCCCCCCGCTGTCTGATTCTGACAGGGATCCACTCTCACTTCTCTCTTTCTAAACACTAACTGGAGCACGGAAAGGAGGAACTCTCAGACAGCTGGGCTCAGAGCTGCTAAGCCACCAGGATTGACAGCTCCCTCCTCTTCGCTCGGACGGCTGCATCTTCCGAGCGCTGCCCCAGCCATGAACACGTTGCTGGGGGCTCTCCTCTCTTGGAGCCTGGTGGCCTGGGTGCAAGGAGCAGAAAAGCCTCCAGAGCTGCCAGCTGCTGCTGGGTTTCAGGCGTGTAAGAAAGCCCTGAAGCTCCCTGGGCTGGAGGTACTGCCGGGCGGAGGCTGGGACAACCTCAGGAACCTGGATATGGGGAGAGTGATCAGCCTGGGCTACTCGCTGTGCAAAACCACAGAGGACGGGTCCTACATCATCCCAGATGAGGTCTTCACCATCCCCCGCAAGCAGAGCAACCTGGAGATCAACTCGGAGATCATAGAATCTTGGATGGGCTACCAGAGCGCCATCGCCGCCTCGGTCAACGCAGAGGTCTCCCTCTTCTCCTCTCTCAACGGCAAGTTCTCCAGCGACTTCCGCAAGATGAAGACTCACCAGGTGAAGGACCAGGCCATGACCACCCGGGTTCAGGTCAGGAACCTGGTCTACACTGCCAAGTTTGACCCCGGGGCAGCCCTGGACAAGGGCTTCCGCCAGCAGCTGGTGGCCATCGCTGGGCACCTGGAGAACAACCAGAGCCGGATGGCAGACTACTTGGCAGAGGTGCTGGTGCTGAACTATGGTACCCATGTCATTACCTCGCTGGATGCTGGCGCCAGCCTGGTGCAAGAGGATCAGATCAAATCCACCTTTGTCCAGGACAACATGTCCGCACGGAGTGCCATCACCGCTGCGGCTGGGGCCTCCTTCCACAGCATCATCGACTTCAGCATCAGCGGGTCACTGAGCACGGAGAACTCCTTCAGCAAGCAGTACCTGTCCAACCGCACCAACTCCAGGGTGGAGAGCATTGGTGGCGTGCCCTTCTACCCAGGGATCACCCTCAAGGCCTGGCAAGAGGGCACCACCAACCAGCTGGTGGCTATTGACCGCTCTGGCTTGCCCTTGCATTTCTTCATCACGCCCAGCAGCCTGCCGGAGCTACCCAGCCCCACCGTGAAGAAGCTCTCCCGGAGGGTGGAGTTGGCCGCCCGCCGCTACTACACCTTCAACACCTACCCTGGCTGCACCGACACCACCTCGCCAAACTTCAACTTCCACGCCAATGCCGACGATGGCTCCTGCAAAGCGGCTGAGACCAACTTTACCTTCGGGGGCGCCTACCAGGAGTGCGTCCCGCTGGGGGGCCCGGATGCATCAGTTCTCTGCCAGGGGCTAGAACACAGGAACCCGCTCACCGGGGCGTTCTCCTGCCCGGTGGGCTACACCCCGGTGCGACTGAGCACCCAGGAGCGGGAGGAAGGCTACAGCCACCTGGAGTGCCACAACTCCTGCAGGCTGGTGCTGTTCTGCAAGAGAGTGTGCCAGGATGTGTTCTGGCTGTCCAAGGTCCAGTTCAGTGCCTTCTGGTGCATGGCAGGAAGCCAGGTCCCTGAGAACTCGGGGTACCTCTTCGGGGGTGTCTTCAGCTCTCGGAGCGTCAATCCCTTGACCAACGCCCAGTCGTGCTCCTCCGGCTTCTTTCATCTGAAGCTCTTCGACCAGCTCCAGCTGTGCGTCAGCAGGGACTACGAGATGGGGCACAGGTACTCCGTGCCCTTCGGGGGGCTCTTCAGCTGCGAGACAGGGAACCCCCTGGCAGGGGCCCACCAGGGGACCGTGGATGACCCCTACCTGAAGCGCTGCCCAGCGGGATTCAGCCAGCACCTGGCTCTGATCAGCGACGGCTGCCAAGTGGAGTACTGCGTCCAGTCCGGGATCTTCACCGGAGGGGCCCTGCCCCCGGCGCGGCTCCCTCCCTACACTCGCCCACCCGCCATGACCCTGGTGGGCACTGACACCGTCCTGGTGACCAATGCCGACGGAGAGCGCTCCTGGGTCAAAGACGCCGAGACCCAGCTGTGGCGGCTTGGGGATCCCACTGAGACACGCCGCGCTGCAGGGCTGGGTGGTGGAGGGGGCCTGTCGGGCAAGGAGACAGCCGGTGTCACGGTGGCCGTCACCACCGGCCTGGCCATCCTCATCGCCGTGGCTGTCTACGGCTCCCGGCGGTACAAGGCCAGGGGTTACCGTACGGTGGAGGAGGGGCAGAGCCTGGTACCAGACAGCTCCGCGTATGGCACTGCTGCTGAGCTGGGGGAGAGATGCCAGCAAGACCCAGAGAGCCAGACGGGTTAACTCCCGCTGGCTACTACTGGGGAAAGCCCCCTCCGCCCCCAGGCACAGCAACAAGCTTCCCGCTGCGCAGAGATGTGGGTTCCCTCTCACCCCCTGGGCAGAACCGTGAGCTCCCCCCCGCTCCCAGGCTGTAGCTGTGTCCCCACTGCATTATTAGCTTGAGCTGCAACCCACCCCCCACCGGCAAGCCCCCTGGAGCTAGAGATGTGGGTGCACAGGAGTCGGGTCAGGGGTAACCCTTGATCCCACCTCAGGGTGACACTGGAGTGGAGCCAGGTCCTGTCTGTGCTCTGAGCCACCAAGCGATTAGATGCAGAGACAGTGAGAGAGGACTCACTGTGGGAGAGGACCGGGAGGGGGGCACACAATGCAGGGATCACTCTCAATACCCCCTGTGACACTGCACCCCATATTCATCATAGAAATATTATGATATGATTATGGCATAATTATGATGCATTTTGCACAAGATAAGTCATGTGAGGTGTCATCGGAAAAGTGATGATTTGCTGAATATGATTATCCTAGTTGCATGCATGTATCATTTTTGTATCTGAAGTTATGAATATTGACTAGGAATCTGTATTTCCATCCTGCTTACTCGGTGACACCCACAACTAGCCTTTCTGGTACAACAATGAAGAAGCCAGACAGTGCTGATGGCGACAACGGACCCTGGAAGAACTTAACCTTCCTGTGAACGTTCCAGACAGCGTGTAAGTAACGGCTGCTATGACTCAGCAAGGTATGCAAGGGCATGTGACCAGGTCACATGTCTCTAGACTCCATCTTGGGATGTCAGTGTTTTTCCACAAACTGCGTTTGGGACAAAGGGTTCCCGCCATATGCTAAAGCTATATTAGGCAGGGAGTGACATGATCATCTGGGGTTCTTCACTCCCCACACACAAGAGGACTCCTGGAAACACCAAAGGAACAAAGACTGAACTGGGGGAAGTGCTGGACCCAGGCTAAAGGGATGTCTAGCCTGTGCAAGAAAGACCTGGGGCTTCGAATCTGTAAAGCAAGTGCAGCTTGCCCCTTAAGAATCTGCAGCCTGCTTGTACCATCTCTGAGGGTGAGAAACTGCTAATACATATTCAATCTAGCTAGTGTGTTAAGCTTAGTTTGCGGTTTTGTTTATTTGCTAGGTAACCTGCTTTGATCTGTTTGCTATCACTTATAATCACTTAAAATCTATCTTTTGTAGTTAATAAAAATGTTTTCTCTAAACCAGTGCATTTTGACTGAAGTGTTTGGGGAAGAATCTAAATTCAGTTAATAGAAATCGGTGCATTGTTCTCTTCACATTGAGGGAGAGGCGGACTGGGTATTAAACCCAGATACTGGCCAGATTTGATCAGGGCAGGATGGTACAGCTCTGGGGTCCCAGGCTGGGCAGCTAGGGGTGTTTTGGGCTGCAGTCTCTCTATTGTTGGTTCATGCAGGGGGCTGGTCAAAGCCTGCATGTAACTGCAACTGGGTGTGTCCCTGCCTGTGTGAATGCTGGTGGAAGTGCAAGCGTGGCGGGCTTGGTAGCTTGTCACAGCAGCACAGTGTAAGAGGCAGCCCAGGCTGGACAGAGAGAGGGCTTCGTGGTACCCCAGTTCCAGGTTGCACCCCGGGGGACCTGTCACACCCCCTCATGGGCCAGCCCAGAGCTTCTCTGCCCCTTTCACCTCCAGCTCCCTCCCCCACAAAACCCATTCTCCCAGGTGATCCAGGGGCCTCAATTTCCACGGGGCCCAACCTGAGGCCGTTTAAAGGGACCTGACTCGGATTGGCCTGGCACCCAGCCCTTTTGGGGTGTCACTTGGGGCCCACCAAGCCATGAGCCCCTTCCCAATGCCCAGGAGTAGAGGGAAAAGCATAACCAGCCAGGGGAGGAGCCAGGAGCAGCTCGAGCAGGGCAGGGTCGCAAAACTCAGAGGTATCTGAATAGGGGATGTCATGGATCTACTGGGGAGGGGGGGCCAAGCAGAGCCATCTCAGCCCCTAGCCACGTAGACACCCACCCTCCTATGCAGCGATGCCCGGGGGCTGACCCCAAGGGACGGGGAAATATGTGCACTCTGTATTTCAGAGCCCCCATCCCCTCCCAGGAACCCTCAGTCTGCAGCCTGCCTCTCTCCCTAATCCCTGGCACCCACTGCCCAGCCACACCGGCTTAACGCCCCTCATCTCACCTATGCCCACATGACCCCACCGGGGGTGCTGTGTAGTTTGGGGTGTGTTTAGGGTCATCCTTCAACAAGGGGAACCCCCCCCACACACACACCAGGCTCTTCTCCCCCTTCCTACAGGCCCCAGCCCTCCCTTAGCCCTCCTCTGCCCGGAGATGGGTGCCACAGGGCTGCTGCGCTATAGCAGCAGCTTGGCAGAGCAGAGAGCTCCGTTCACAGCTCCGCGGCCCCACCACTGCCCCAGCTGGAAAGCCAGGATGATGTTCAACCTGCGCCGGGGAGTGGGGGTGGGAGAAAGGAGAAGGTGCGAGCAGATGGACAGACCTCCTTAGCACCCAGGGAGGCAGCGCAAAGCCAACGACCCTGCTCTTGGCCAACCATCATGAGACACAAGGAGAGGAGCGGCCTTTGTGCATCCATAGGAAGTTTTTCCAGCGTGCTCCCAGGGGGCATCCATAAAAGCAAGAACAAAAATGGTTCTAGGTTGTGTTCTATTGAAAATACCCCCTCTCACCCCCAAGCCTCCCCCCTTAGCCTTTTCTGAGCATGCACGGTCAGCTCACATGCCATTAAGGACAGACGGCCTCCTAGTAACAGGATATAGAAAAGGAACCCAGTATCCTGAGTCAGCCACTACCTTCTCTCCGTAACCTCCGGCAGGTTACTACAATAGGTTAGAAAGATGCAGCTTTTCTCTTTTATTTCAGCCAGCAGTTAATTGCACAGGGGACAATGCATTAAAAAAAGATTGTAAAAAAAAAAAAATGTACATAGTGTGTTGTAGTCTATGAAATCCAGCATGTGTTTGGGGGGAGGGGGTGGACAGATTCCTAGATCAAGAGGTTTTTTTCATAGATTGGCCCTGCTCTTCCCTAGGGAAACAGCCCCAGGTTTTTAGGGGTCACTCCTAGTATAACCCACCCTGTTCTACCACTTGCTGAGCTCAGCCCTGCATTTAAACAGCCGTCAGGGGGCATTAAATGGGCTTTGAGGCAGATGGGGGAGGGGAGAAAACTTGAGCATCTTTGGGGTAGAGGGAATTAAACACTCACGGCTCAGAGGGGACATCGTCTCTGGCAGGTGATGGGGGCAGTGCCTGCTCGGACAGACCAATGCAGAGAACTGTTTCAACTCAACTCATTGATATGTAAAGATTGTTGGCAGCGTTGTGGCAGCCATGCTGGTCCCAGATTATTAGCGAGAGCAGGTGAGCGAGAGAATCTCTCTTATGGGACCAACTTCTGCTGGTGAACGAGAATCAGACTCCGTAACTCCCTCTCGGCCCTGGGTCGACCGTCCCCCTGGAAAGAAGGGGCTCTCGGGTATCCATTTGCCACATATGGGTAACAAAAGACACACGGACAGGCCCGGGTGACGCAGACAGCAAACGCCGCCCCCCCCCCCCTTCCCCGGCCTGGTGGGAGAGTTCTCCGTTTATTAAATCGGCACTGTGACACTACACCCCATATTCTCACAGTGATATTATTATGATATGATTATGACATAATTATGATGCATTTTATGTAAGATGGGTCATGTAAGGTGTCATTGGGAAGGTTATGATTTGCTGAATATGATTATCTTATTTGTATGCATGTATCATTTTTGTATCTGAAGTTATAAATATTGACTATGTATCTATACTTCAAATGTAGTTACACCTGGATAACGCCCACTAGACAAGATGCTTTTAGTCTAGATAGTGGGTGGGGAAGGACCTGTTCAGGGCAATGAGCCATTAGGAAGAAACAATAGGCCTTAGGAGAAGCTTATCCCCGACCTGGGGAGCCTTCCTGAGAACGCTACAGACAGCCTGTAAGTAATGGCTGCTATGACTCTACAAGGACATGTGATGAGAACGTATGTCTCTGGACTCCATCTTGGGATGTCAGTACTTTTCCACAGACTGGTCTGGGAACCAAGCTTTGGGAACAAAGGGTTCCCACCCTATGCAAAAACTATTTAAGGCAGGAGAGTAACATCATCTAGGGTTCTTCATCCCTCACACAAGAAGACTCCTGGAAACACCCGAGGAACAAAGACTGAACTGGGGGAAGTGCTGGACCCAGGCTAAAGGGATTTATAGCCTATGAATGAAACACCTGGGGATTCCAAGCTGTAAAGCAAGCGTAGCTTGCCCCTTAAGAATCTGTAGCCTGCTTGTATCATCTCTTAGGGTGAGAATCTGCTATTCACATCCAATCTATTTAGTGTATTTTTTTTTAATAAAGGATGAGATACCCAGTGAAATGAGGGATGCCCTGATTGTTACCCTCTTCAAGAAAGGGGATAAAGTGGATTGTGGAAATTATCGTGGTATCTCCCTTCTAGCCATTGCAGGCAAAGTTCTGTCGCGGATCCTAACAACCCGCCTTCTGCCCCTTTCAGAAGAAATGTTACCGGAGTCACAGAGTGGTTTCCGACCATGTCGTGGAACTGTGGATATGATCTTCACAGCACCGCAGCTGCAAGAAAAGTGTCAGGAGCAAAACCGACGACTGTACATGGCTTTTATTGATCTAATTAAAGCCTTTGATTCAGTGAATCGCCGTGCCCTCTGGACTGTACTCTCTAAGATTGGATGTCCTGATAAATACATCAATGTCCTAAAATTGCTTCATGATAACATGAAAGCGACTGTTCTGAGCAGCACTGGCTCCCAGAGCGAACCTTTCAAAGTACAAACAGGAGTCAAACAGGGCTGTATCATCGCCCCACCCATGTTTGTGGTTTTTATTGCCGTCATTCTTTACCTAATTGCTGGGGAGCTTACAGCTGGCGTTGAAATCATTTACAGAATGGATGGAAAGCTTTGAAATCATTTACAGAATGGACGGAAAGCTGTTCCGGCTTAGCAGGCTGAAAGCCAAGAGTAAGATTTTCACAACATCTATTGTGGAACTTCAGTATGCTGATGACATCGCAATCTTTGCCCACTCTGAGAAAGATCTTCAGACTATCTTGAATGTGTTTTCTGATGCTTACACATGTCTTGGTTTCACTCTTAATATCAAGAAGACAAAAGTGCTCTATCAGCCCTCTCCAAATGAGGTATTACATGCCCCATCTATCAAAGTCAATAGAGTGGCACTGGAGAATGTCGATCATTTCCTCTACCTTGGAAGTCATCTTTCAACCAAGGCAGATATTGTTGCAGAAATTCAACATTGCCTGAGCTGTGCCAGTGTAGCTTTTTCCCCTTTTTTGGCACAGGGTTTTTGAAGATCAGGACATTGAAACAGACACCAAGCTTCTTGTTTATCAAGCCGTTATTCTCCCAACACTGTTGTAGGGGTCCGAAACTTGGACAACCTATAGACACCACTTGAAAGTCCTTGAGAGGCACCATCAACGCTGCCTTTGTAAGATTCTGAAGATCAAATGGGAAGACAGGTGCACCAATATTAGTGTTCTGGAAGAGGCAAAGACCACCAGTATCAAGGCAATGATCATCCATCAGCAATTCCGCTGGACTGGTCATGATGTCCAGCTGCCAGACCATCACCTCCCAAAACAGGTCCTGTTCTCTCAGCTGAAAGAAGGGCACCGTAACATGGGTGGACAATGGAAGCGCGATAAGGACTTGCTGAAGGACAACCTAAAAAAATGTAATATTGACATTGACACTTGAGAGACACTTGCCCAGGATCACTTAAAATGGAGTGAAGTCCTACGTGATGGTCCCCTGCATTTTGAACTTGCTCGCCGACAAGCCGAAGAGGGCAAGAGGCACAGGAGGAAGGAGAGACTGGTCTCCAGTCATGGTCAACAGCCTCCTGCTGAGCCTGAAAACATCTGCCTTCATTTTAATAGAACTTGTGGTTCAAGGATTGGCCTTATTAGCCACCTGAGGACCCATAACTCCCATGGAAGATGATCATACTCGGTAACGAGTGATTGCCCATCATCATCATCATTTAGTATATTAAGCTTAGTTTGTATTTATTTTGTTTATTGCTAGGTAATCTGCTGTGATCTGTTTGCTATCGCTTATAATTAGGACCCTACCAAATTCATAGTCCATTTTGTTCAATTTCACGGTCGTAGGATTGTAAACATCATAAATTTCATGATTTCAGATATTTAAATCTGAAATTTCATGGTCTTGTAACTGTAGGAGTCCTGACCAAAAAAGGTGTTTGGGGCGGGGGCAAGGTTATTGTAGGAGGGGTTGCAGTACTGCTACCCTTACTTCTGCACTGCTGCTGCCAGCAGCGCTGCCTTCAGAGATGGGTGGCCAGACAGTGGCAGCTGCTGGCCAGGAGCCCATCTCTGAAGGCAGAGCCACTACCAGCAGCAGCACAGAAGTAAG
>QXTE01000391.1:623616-675354 GCA_003942145.1 Platysternon megacephalum | reverse complement strand
TGTGTGCCCCCCCCCATTACTGTGGGCAGCCCTCCCCGCCCCCCGCCCCCCCCCCGCCAGGAGCGCTGCCAGGTCCCGCTCCCAAAATGCCGCCCCTGACAGAGGCGGCGGAAGGTCCCGCCCGCAAAATACCACCGACGACCGGGGCGCCAGCGCCCCCCAAATCTTAGTGCCCTCGGTGACCGCCTAGGTCGCCTAATAGGTTGCGCCGGCCCTGGGTGGCACGGTATGGTATTGCCACCGTTACTTCTGCACTGCTGCTGGCGGGGTGCTGCCTTCAGAACTGGGCGCCCGGCCAACAACCACCACGCTCCGGCCGCCCAGCTCCGAAGGCAGCGCAAAAGTAAGGGTGGTAATACCACAAACCCCCTAAAATAACCTAGCGACCCCCCCTCCCCTGCAACCCCCTTTTGGGTCAGGACCCCCAATTTGAGAAACGCTGGTCTCCCCCGTGAAATCTGTATAGTACAGGGTAAAAGCACACAAAAGACCAGACTTCACAGGGGGAGACCAGATTTCATGTTCCGTGACGTGTACAGTTCCCTGTGCAGCGCAAGACGGTATCATTTGGGGTTTATACTCCCATGGGGCTGCGTGCCTGGGGAGCTGGGAGTTGCCTTAGGTGTAGCTTTCCTGTGCAGGGGCTGGTCAGAGCGTCTGCATGTAACTGCAGCTGGGTGTGTCCCGACCTGTATGTGTGCAGATGAAAGTGCAGGCTGGAGGGCTTTGCAGCTTGTCACAGCAGCACAGTGTGAGAAGGAGCCCAGGCTGGTGGGTCAGGCGGTTCAGTGGTACCCCAGTTCCACGTGGTACCCGAGGGGAACCCGTCACAGGCACATCCAGCCCCCACGGGCGGGCAGCACCATCGCCTGGCAACACACCAGAGAGACGGGCACAGCGCACCATTCACAAACAGCACACAATGTACAGCGGCACACTGCCCCACCCCAGCCCCAGCCGCACACCCCGCATCCAACACAAAGACAGGGGAGGGATGACCCTTCCTACGGCCCGGCCGCCCTGCCCCACCTGGGTCCTTCTGGAGAAAGTATAAAATCACAGTTAGAAATTAAACAAAGGCACAGCTGGGGACGGGGGCCTGTAGGAGACCCCTTCCAAGCCTCTTCCCCTACCCTAGAAACCAAGTCAGACTGGAGGCCGCTCCTTGCTAGCCCGGCAGGGGTAGAAGGGCACGAGTAGGGGGTGGGTGATGTGTGACGCTCTTACTGGCTAGGAGGGGGAATATGGGACTGGAGGGGTAGGCTGGGCACCAAGATATGTTGGGAGGGGACAGAATATGGGACTGGGGAGGGAGCTGAGATAGACTTGGGAGGGACAGAGGATGGGGAGGAGGCTAGGGCAGGGAGCTCAGATACTCAGAGCGTGGAATTTCAAGGCTGGGGGGAGATCTGTGCGATTAACAGGATTTTCAGTTTGCTGGGGGTTCAAACATAATAATTTAGAAACCAAAAAATTCTGGCAAATCATAAAGAAAAAAGATTGTTTCAAGTTTAGAGCATTTAAAACATTTTTTAAAAAGAAAATGGAAAGCGATTTTGAAGCAAAAAAGCATCGCTTGCATTGGGAAAAAAATCAAAACGTTTCCATTTTTTAGTGTGTTTTTTTCCCTTTTGACAAAAACGAGCCAGCAAAGTGGACACAAAATGTTTTGATTTCTACATTTTTTCACAGAAAAAATGTTCTGGTTAAAAATTTCCCCCCAGTTCTAGTTTGGGGGTAGGATTCCCCCCCCCCCCCANCCCACTATGGACCGGCGCCAGGAGACTCGTACCCAGCTAGTTCTGGCCCTGACCCAGTTTGGAACATATCAAGGAGACGGGATTTCCACCTCATTTCCCCAAGGCTCACATCCGAGCAGGCCTGGTTCTGACCCGATGTGGGGTGGGATCGGGGAGGCAGGCCTGGGAGGGTGAGGTGGGTTGGGAGGGGGGTACCAGACCTGCAAACAGCACATTTCCAACTCACACTGAGCCCACAACATGAAAGCAGCAGTGACATGACAACACACAACCAGTCTCCTAACCGGGCAAGACTACGACTGGTTTGAATCCTTGGCATTCCCACAGGCCTTTGCAGCGGCGCCCACGCGGTGCCGGAGCTGCCTTATGGGACGGGAGCACTTCCCGCTGGGTAGTGCCCTAAGAGGCAGTTCATTTTCACAGGGTTTAGCGGTTCAATCCCCCCTCCCTTCCCAGCCAAGTGCAACAAGATTAACGTAACCTTGGGTGAGGGGCAGCGCCCATGTTGGGAGACCAGCCCCACAGATATGCCCATTGACGAGGCACCGTGGGCCTCCTCCTCCGCTCCAACCCCAAGCCACACGTCTCAATGGTGCGACTGGTGCCCTCTGAGCGTCACAGCAGCGGGAGGAGGAGGTGGGGGAGGGTGCAGGCACCGGGGCAGGGAGGAGGAGGTGAGTGTGGGGCGCTGCCACATGGCAAAGCGCTGCTCCCGCCACAGAGGAATGCCATCTCCTCCCCTCCCCCATTCTCAGTCCTTCTCCTGGGCCGTGCTCTCCTCCGTGATGCCCTGCACCGCCAGCTCGGCCAGCACATTGTCCAGGTAGTTGGCGTCGGGGTAGCCGTGGCCCGTGAGGTTAGAGCCAAACTCCGTCTTGTGGTGGATCTCGTTCCAGATCACCGTGTCCGACTCGCCTGTGGTGCTGGAGGTACCGATGGCGAAGATCAGGCGGCGGTCCCAGGCCACCAGCAGCAGCTTCAGCACCTGGGGGAGCGCAGGAGGGAAAGGGTTAATACACAAGCAGCCGAGAGCCCACCCCAAGACAGGCTGGAGTCTGCACACAGCCTCTCCCAAGCTTGAGTGGCGCAACTCATCCCATGTGATGTTATCTCTGAAACCTAACGATGACCGATCACATGATAACGCTGTTCACTATTTCAAGGCTGATCATCCAGTTGATGTGCTTATCCCCACCACCACCAACCTGGCTCCCCAACCAAAACCTCCAGCTGCCTCCCATGACAGATTTTGCAAGGCACTGAGTTTGCTGACAAAATGCTGCAGTGTGTTATGACAAGCAAATTCAGAGGCAACACAAAGTAAACATGAGTTTATTTTCATATAAAAAATTCAATAAAATGTCGCTGGTTCGATTTGGGGCGGGNCCGTGAGGTTAGAGCCAAACTCCGTCTTGTGGTGGATCTCGTTCCAGATCACCGTGTCCGACTCGCCTGTGGTGCTGGAGGTACCGATGGCGAAGATCAGGCGGCGGTCCCAGGCCACCAGCAGCAGCTTCAGCACCTGGGGGAGCGCAGGAGGGAAAGGGTTAATACACAAGCAGCCGAGAGCCCACCCCAAGACAGGCTGGAGTCTGCACACAGCCTCTCCCAAGCTTGAGTGGCGCAACTCATCCCATGTGATGTTATCTCTGAAACCTAACGATGACCGATCACATGATAACGCTGTTCACTATTTCAAGGCTGATCATCCAGTTGATGTGCTTATCCCCACCACCACCAACCTGGCTCCCCAACCAAAACCTCCAGCTGCCTCCCATGACAGATTTTGCAAGGCACTGAGTTTGCTGACAAAATGCTGCAGTGTGTTATGACAAGCAAATTCAGAGGCAACACAAAGTAAACATGAGTTTATTTTCATATAAAAAATTCAATAAAATGTCGCTGGTTCGATTTGGGGCGGGGGGTTAAACGGTCTGGAGCTGACACCGTATCTGGTCTCTTGCGCACAGAGCGCTGCTGGATTTAGGTCCAGCTCGCTGTGGAGTATATGGGGGCTTTGTCTGGCATGAACCCACAGCCTCCGAACAGGCCTCAATTGTCCATTAGAGATGTCACCGAAATGGTGGGCTCCTGGCATCTTAGGTCTTTTGCAGGAGACCAAGTGAATGGAGCTGGTATATCCCAGGGCTAAAGCTCGTCCCGTAAGAGGAGGTTGTGTCGGGGACAAAAACGCCAGGTTATGGTTCTGTATAGAGTTGCCAGGCGTCCGATTTTCGACTAGAATGCCAGGTCGAAACGGGATCCTGGCAACTCCGGTCAGCACCGCTGACTGGGCCATTAAAAGTCCAGTCGGCAGCACAGTGGGGCTAAGGCAGGCTCCCTGCCTGCCCTGGATCTGCGCAGCTCCCCGGAAGCGGCCCGCATGACTGGTAGACACAGGGGTGATCAGGGAAGCTCCGCGTGCTGCCTCTGTCCCCAGAGCCGGCTCCGCATCTCTCATTTACCGGGAACCGTGGTCAATGGGAGCTGCGGGGGCAGTGCCTACAGGCACAGGCGATGTGCACAGCCCCCTGGCCCCTCCGCCTAGGGTCAGGACATGCTGGCCGTTTCCGGGAGCAGCGTGGAGCCAGGGCAGGCAGGGAGCCTGCCTGAGCCCCGCTGCACCACCGACCGGGAGCCGCCTAAGATAAGCACAGCCTGGCCGGAGCCCGCACCCCAAACCCCCTGCCCCAGGTCGGAATCCCCTCCCGCAACCAAACTCCCTCCCACACCTTGCACCCCCTACCCCAGCCCTGAGCCCCCTACCAGGGCCTGGACCTCAACCCCCCGCCAGCCCTGTGCCTGCTCCTGCACTCCAAATCCCTCGGCCCCAGCCCCACCCCAGAACCTGCACCCCAGCTGGAGTCCTTACCCCCTCCCACACCCACATCCCCTGCCCCAGCCCAGTAAAAGTGAGTAAAGGTGGGGGAGAGAGAGTGAATGAGGGAAGGGGGCTGGAGGGAGGGGGCAGGGCCTCAGAGAAGGGGCAGGGGCGGGGCCTCAGGGAAGGGGTGGGGAAGGGGCGGAGCAAGGGTGTTCGGTTTTGTACAATTAGAAAGTTGGCAGCCCTAATCCTGTATGAATGCCCATCATTATCCATAGACCCCTGGGCTAGTCCGGCAACCGTGTATCTCCTACAGATCTCCCTCCCGCATCAGCTCCTCCAGCGAGGAGGGGGCAGCCTGTCCTATGACAGCCCCTTCTTTCAGCTCCAGAGGACAATAACCCCACTCTGCAGGGATGCTCTGTCCCCGCTCCGGGTCTGGAGAACACTTTCTATCTGGGATGTTAGGGGTGTGTGGCTCTTCCTTTGACTATTGTCCCTCCCCAAACAAGCTGCTCGATCAGATAAACCTCACCCCACCCCACCCTAATGAACCATTGACTGGAGGCAGAGTCGTCGTCCCCTCCCAGCCCGAATGTCCTGGGTTTGGGAGACACAGGCCACGATGCCCCTCACCTTTCGGCCCTTCTCGCTGTCCGGGAGGTAACAGTGTCGAGGGAAGCCGCGGGCTGTGAAGCTTTTCCCGGGGTTCGGGTGCTCTGGTCCCTGTGCAGAGGGAGAGAGAGAAATGGCCTCCTTTGGGATCTTGAGAGGGTGCTTAAACTCTGTCTAATCTTGAGTCATCGCAGCGCACCCAGCTGCAGGGCTACGCAACTGCAGGGCCCTCCAGTGCCCCCGTCACCCACTGCTGGATCTGCTACAAGCCGCCCCGCCGGGAGAGGAGGGTGTCCAGCAAGGGGGCCGGGGCCCTGCAGAGAGACATTCCCCCGAGCTCCCCACTCAGCCTTCCCGGCTGGCAGCGCTTCCAAACACGGCTGCTTCTAGCGCACGCGCCATCACCAAGCACAGGACAGCTGCTGCGCCAGCGCCATCGTCCCCTCCAGGAACCGGGTCACAACCAGAGACATCCCTTGGGGTATGGAGTTATCGCAGAGATCTCTCCACGGCTGCACCAAGGCAGCCGCACGCGTCAATACAGCAACTGCTCTCACGAGAGGCGCCCTCCACACCCATCCACTGTGATCCAGGGATCTCCTGAGGCCGGTGGGCGGGGGGCACAGGGGGTGCATAGGGTTGGATCAAAGGGTGGCACGTGAGGGCTCTACAGAGCGCCAGAAGCCCACTGGTCATCACGATCGCCGTGACATGTACCTACAGATCATATTTAAGGAGTTATGCATCTATAATGAAAATGATGTTCTCAAGGTATGTGAGTAAGGCAGGTAAACAGGAGGTGACGTCCTCAGACCATTCCAGGCTGAGCTTACCTCCTTGTCTGAGCATTGTCTGTTGTCTGCTTCACAATACAGATCTATTTGCATACATAGTTTCTGAGTTTCATGTTTCTTCCTCACACCTTTCCCTCGCTTTTCTCAGTGGGGGGGACAAAACCCAAAAATGAAAATCAAAATGAAGCAAAAAATTTTTGATTCCCCGGAAAATTTTAAACTAAACAAAAATTTGTGTTTGGTTTGAAAAGCCATTTTTCATCAGAGAAACTTCAACCTTCCCTAGAATATATTGAACGCATCTTCTTCCCAACACGCACTGATCAATGGTCACCTGCGTGAATTGTTTTCCAAAAGAAAGACTTAGAGAGACCTGCCCCAGTGCCCATAGGACACTCGTCTGCAATGTGAGAGACCCAACTTCAAATCTCTTCTTCCGATCACGATGACGGGGGGATTGAAATCCATGTCACCCACGATCCAGGGGAGTGTCCTAACCCCCAAAAAGCTTTTAAGGGAGGTGGCACCAATGCTTCCTTTCTCCAGCCATTTTGTAACTCTAGACCAGTGGCTCTCAACCTTTCCAGACGACTGCACCACTTTCTGGAGTCTGATTTGTCTTGTGTACTCCCAAGTTTCACCTCACTTAAAAACTACTGCTTACAAAATCAGACAAAAATACAAAATTGTCACAGAACACTACTACTGACAAATTGCTGACTTTCTCATTTTACCATAGAATTATGAATTAATTGGAATATAACTATTGTACTTACATGTCAGTGTAGAGTATATAGAGCCGTATAAATACATTAGTGTCTGTATGAAATGTTAGTTTGCACTGACTTTGCGAGTGCTTTTTATGTAGCCTGTTGTAAATCTAGGCAAATATCTAGATGAGTTGATGTACCCTGGGAAAACCTTTGCGTACCCCCAGGGGTACATGTACGCCTGGTTAAGAACCACTACTGTACAGCACTGCAACCCCGTGCACTAGGTTGCAATGCCCAGAGTGAGGCCCGAGGCCTAACCCCATGGGGCTAGGTGAGGGCAGGGCCTCCCCTCTGCACTGGGATGAGACTAGAGTCGCGATGCCGGGGCAGAGGGGGCAGCGAGTTGATACCGTGGGAAATACACAAGCGTAATAACGTGTGGAATTAGCCAGCCAATGGGTCTAACTGAAGGTGGCACCCCCAGTGACCCAGGGTTCAGTTCCCCAGGCTGCCACAGACCTGCGGCAGATCCCCCAGTCTCTCCGTTCCCGGCTGTACCATGGGGATAACAGCACTGGCCTCCCTCACCGGGGGTGTGAGGGTACATGCAGCAGAGACTCCGAAGTGCTCAGATGCTGCATTGGGGGGTCCTTTGCAGCGGCGGCTCCAGGCACCAGCACTCCAAGCGCATGCCTGGGGCGGCAAGCTGCAGGGGGCGCCCTGCCGGTCCCTGCGAGGGTGGCAGTCAGACAGCCTTCGGCGGCTTGCCTGCAGGAGGTCCGCCGGTCCTGCGGATTCAGTGGCAATTCGGCGGCGGGTACGCCGAAGCCACGGGACCGGGGACCTCCCGCAGCCTGCCTGCCGTGCATGGGGCGGCAAAAAAGCTAGAGCCGTCCCTGGTCCTTTGAAGTACCCAAGCCTGACACGTCCTCTTCCTTAGGGCTCCCCCAAACCCCACCTGTAGGGACAGGAGGCCCTGGGTACGCAGAGCGGCGCAGGTGCCCTTATCTGGCCCACAAAAGGTTAACGTTGAATCTTGCTGCTCCAGAGAGTGTTTAAACAGGAATGAATCTTCCCTGACCGGCCCGTGTTACTTCCTCTTTCCCGGCCCATCACTTCCTCTCGCAGGACAGTTTCAGCAGAGGAAGAGCCTGGGTTAGGTTTCTAAAGGGGATGGATGCGGGAGTGGGGGGGTGTTCTGTGGATACCAGCTATTAGCAATCCTGCTATTGACAACTTTTGGTTGTTAGCATTTAGCAACATTGTGGGAACCGGTCCCATCCCATTGACTTCAGTGTTAATGGGAGTCAGATGTTAGAACTGGCAGGTTGCTAAGTAACAACTTTATTTTTTATTTTTTATTTTTTTTGTCTTGCAGCCCCGTGGCCCCCAGTGGCCCTGCTTCCCATGGACAGCCCTGGCTGCAGGCAGGTTGGTGAGGCTGCAGCCAGGGAAGGCGGCACTGGGACATGCTGAGCCCGGCTGCCCAAAATGTGGTGGGGGGCGCTGGGTGCCTGCATGGTCCTTCTCCCTGCACTCTCCGGGATGTGCCCTGCAGGGACCAGGGGCCTGGGCCTTGCATGTCCCAGCACCCCCACTCCCCATGGAGAGCCCTGGCTAAAGGCAGGGGGAGGGATACCTCAGTGATTTGAGCAGTGGCCTGCTAAACCCAGGGTTGTGAGTTCAATCCTTAAGGGGGCCATTTGGGGATTGGTCCTGCTTTGAGCAGGGGGTTGGACTAGATACCTCCTGAGGTCCCTTCCAACCCTGATATTCTATGATTATATATATATATATCACGGGTGGCCAACCTGAGAAGGAGCCAGAATTTACCAATGTACATTTGCCAAAGAGCCACAGTAATATGTCATCAGCTCTTCCCTAGTTGTTGGCTGGGGGGGAGGAGCGAGGGCACTGCAGGCTTGGTGAAGTAGGAGCAGAGCCAGGGGTTGAGCAGTGAGCACCCCGTGGCACATTGGAAAGTTGGCACCTGTTGCTCCAGCCCCAGAGTCGGTGCCTGTACAAGGAGCCGCATATTAACTTCTGAAGAGCCGCATGTGGCTCCGGAGCCACAGGTTGGCCACCCCTGATATATATATTAATTTGGGCAAAGCCATGAGGCCTGCAGATTTTATAGGCACAGCTACCAATGTGGAATGTGGTAGCAGCCCAGAACAGTGGGCTTATGGGTGAGGCACTGATGGGGAACCCCCAAAATCTAGGTTCAACTCCTAGTTCAGCCACAGACTGCCTGTGTGAGCCAGGCCTGTGGGGCTCTAGCTCGTGGGGGGCTGGGCAATGGGGTTGCCAGGGCGGGTGTGAGGCTACACTCCATTCATGCTTGGGAAGTGTTCACGTACCCCACTGGTGAGTGCGTGTCACAGGGTCCCCCCTGTGCCCGGTCCACAAAGGCCGTGAATTTACCACAGCTCCAGGTGGGGAGTTTTACCTCAAGCTGTAGCAGCTCGTGTTTAGCCCTGGTGCAATCCCTGGTATGGTGGCAGTAAAGGGTGGGCGGGGGACAAGGGGAAGCAAAGGCAAGGGGTTGATTTGGGGGAGGCCAGGGACCAGCTGCGCTGCTGGGTCTCAGTCACAACCAAGTAGAGGAGGAGCCATGAAAAGAGCAGGGAAGCTCCCAGCAAGGCAGGACCGGCCATGTCACGGACACAGCCCTGTGCTTGCTCCTTTGGCTGGAAGTGGCCTGGAGAGACTGCCTTAAAAATAGAGAGAGCAGTTAGCAGCGGGTTTCCCCACTGGCAGCGTCTGTTTCCTGTGGCTGGGCAGAGCGATGGGCTTGGTGTGTGACAGCTCCGCCCGGACGGGGTGGCTGGGACAGGAGGCGCCAGGCTGAGGCGGTCAGAAAACAGAGAAGTGTGAACTTAACGTGCCTTAGGAGTGAAACTGCCCACCCCAGCCGCATGGCCCCTCAGCGCTCACTTGGGTTTCATTTTCCAGCCCACATCCTCACGCGCTCAGCTAGGACAACACAGTGGGCAGGGCACAAAATGGCCGCTGGGCTCCGCTGCCGGGGAACTTGCCCACGCTGGTCTGCAGGCAGCTAGGCCTCACCTGGGGAGCTGGCAGGTTTTCGAGGCTGTGGAGCACATGGGCTCCCACGTCTGGCGCGGAGCACGGCTTTAGACCAGCCCCTGCCACCTCTGCCCTCCCCCGTCACCACAGTGCCACGGTCTGTGGTGGGCACGAGAAGCCACGGGAAGAGCGGGCGGGGAAAGCAGGGGCTCGTGGCTGGAGCAGAGCCAGGATGGAGGGTGTATGAGGTGACTGGGAGCCTGGAGAAGGCCGCGGCGCCAGAGGATCGGAGATAGCGAGGGGCAGGGGAGCATGGGGGTTGTTGGGGGAGGTGGGGGAGCTCGCGGCAGCTGGGGGTGCGGGGGGAGGGGCTGTTGATGGGGGTGAGAGGCTGCAGCTTCAGGGAGTTGTGGGGGAAGCTGCCCTGCCCCTGCTTCCTATTGAACAACCAGCCCTGCCCATGTCCCCCAGCTCTCCCCCGCCCCCCACTGCCTGTCTGCACCAACCCCATTGTGCGTCACTAGAGCAGCTGGCTGCTTCCTCCCCCCCAGGCTGGGGGCAGACAAGTCTCCTGGCTCTCAGTGCTGGTGCTGGAGGAGTGATTGCAGGGAAAGCACCACTCAGCTCCACGAGGGATGCGGGAGATCCAGGCAGGGCTGCAGAGATGTGTGTTGGAAAGAGGCAAATGCAGGGCTTAAATAAATGGGACCTGGGGGGGGGTGTGTTTCCCCCAACTCCCTCACTGCTCCTCCTCCTCTTCCTCCTCGCCTCCTGTGGTAAGCGCCCCTCCAGCTCCTGGATGGTTCAATCTGCTTTAATCACTGGGCAAATCTGGGAGCGTCCTGCCCGGAGCGTGGCACTCAGCAGCTGTCCTAGCAGGTGGAGCGAGTGCAGCCTGGATCAAAGCCCCAGCAGCTCCAGTCTGATCCTCCCCACACAATGCCTCTGGCTCCTCTAGTCTTCCCCATGGGGAGGGGTGAGGAGAGGCCCTGGGGCAGTGAGAGTCTCTGCTGCTCCCGTTCCCCTATGAAGAGAGCAGCCCCAGGGTGCCCTTGAATACAGGAGCAGAGCCCTGTGCCCTGGCCCCCTCTCCTTTGTCTGTGGTTGGCAGGTGAAGAACAGAAACCCTTGCTGCAAACTCAGACTGGGCTGGGCTGAAGGATTGGTGGGTGCAGGGTTTAGCTGCTAGAGGAAAGACCCAAAGACGTTCCTACCATTGGGACGCCCTGCCAGAAGGTGCCTAGTTCTCCTCCCTCCACCTGGCTCGGTGTGTGCGTGGGGGAGGGGGGGTCGGGATTCTGTTGCAGGGTGGAGTTTGGAGGGGATCAGGAAGGTGACATCGCCGTACAAGCAATAAATAATAACACTGAGGTCAAGGAGTGTTTTGCAATTTGCTGCCTTGGGGGCTAATGTGTCTGAGGGACTCATGCCAGTCGGTCAGTGAGATCTTCTGGCTTTGTCTGGGTGCAAAATTAAATATCATTAGCAGAGCTTCATGGGACTTGGTTACCCTGCCCCATGGATATTTTTGAGATATGAAAAAAAATTCCCTTCCCAAACTGCGATGAAAGTTGCCATCTTGAACACTTTTGCCAGTGCTGGTGCTAGCCCATTGGGGGCTCTAAGCAGGAATATTTCCCCCCCTCAAACACAATAAAAAGCAAATGTGGGGAGGGCCTTTGAGCTGCTTGCTAAGCAATTGCTTAGTCTGCTTATGCCTAGCTCTGACTTTAGCAAACCAAAAACCAATTTGTTCTGGGTCAATTGAAACATTTTGTTTCAATGTCAACATTTTTCAGTCTAAAGTTACTAAAAATCTTGAAGCAAAAAGTCGTTTTGACTCAACCCTTCCCGCCCCCACCAAAAAAAATTTCCAGTTAGAATATGCGGAAATGTCCTATTTTGACTATTCGGTAACTTGTTTCCTCTCAAATTTTTTGAGTCGGGAGACTCATCAAAACCAACCCTCTTCACAATCAGGTTTGGAGTTGCTGAATTAGCTAGGTGGTATCATGGAAGGGACCTCAGGAGGTCATCTAGTCCAACCCTCTGCTCAAAGCAGGACCAATCCCCAGACAGATTTTTGCCCCCGATCCCTCAATGGCCCCCTCAAGGATTGAACTCACAACCCTGGAGTTAGCAGGCCGATGCTCAAACCACTGAGCTATCCCTCCCCCATGCACATGCGCAAAGTCTCTTTACAGTAAGGTTCCATCATAAAGATTTAACAAACAAGTAATAGATGTTGTGATAAATAAAGTGGGGGGGTAGCTCCCTTTGATGGACACCCAGCCAGCCAGTTAGCTGTAAAATCCCTCTTGGTAGCTGTTCTTTACTTGCTTTACCTGCAAAGGGTTAAAAAGTCCCCCAAGTAAAGAAAACAAAAGTGACAGGTTTCAGAGTAGCAGCCGTGTTAGTCTGTATCCGCAAAAAGAACAGGAGTCCTTGTGGCATGAAATGAATCTTCTTCTCTAGGGCCATGTCTACACTAGCACACACACACACACACCCCCTGAGTAACACAAGTGTTGCTGGTATAAGCGCTTGTGCGCACAGCGCTATGTGGCTGGGAGATACTTTCCCGCCAACAATGCTGCTGCTGCTCGTTCAGCCGGTTTTATGATGTTGACAGATGAGCGCTCTCCCGTCGGCATAGAGGGAGCTTACAGCGGCGCAGGGGCATCGGTACAGCTGTGCCGCTCGTATAGACGACTGGTGCCTCCCCATACTGGGAGGGCACGAGCTAAAGGGGAGGACACGTAACACCCACGTGTCTCCCCTGCCCAGTGGCCCCTCCTGCCCTGCACCCAGCCCAGGGCCACAGCATTCTCCCCACCCTACGTTACCTGCGGGGGGAGGCTCTGTCCTTCTCTCCCTGCACCTCCCCTCTCCCCCTACACATTTGGCTGCTATCTTGGCAGCCGGGCAGGGAGCAGGAGGGAGCCGCTTCTGCCTGAGAGAGCCTGGCTGGGAGGCAGTGGGGCCTGCTCCCTGCCCGGGCTCGGCTGCTGGGCACACGGGCCGAGCATGCCGGAGCCCCCTCTCCCCATCTCCCCCGGCATATTTACGGCTCGCTTGGCCCCTGTCCCTGGCAGCTGAGCCCGGGCAGGGAGCAGGCCCCACTGCCTCCCAGCCAGGCTCTCTCGGGCAGAAGCGGCTCTGACCCGCTCCCCGCCCAGCTGCCAGGGAGAGCGGAGAACGTGCCCCGGAGAGGCACCGGGAGAGAAGTTCAGAACCTTCCTCCCTCCCCGCCCCCAGCAGGCCAATCTGGGGGGGCACTTGGTCCCCTATTCCCCCTACACATCACCTCTGGCTGTAAGCTTGTCAGTGTGGACCTGGTCCACAGGCTGCCCGACTTCTACTAGCTGAACACGCTGCTGCACGACATTTTCACCCTGTCGGAGCCCTTTTAGGAGCACATTCGAGTGTTACCCCCTTTGACCTGAACAGCCAGCAAACGGGTTCATTTACAAACCACAGACCCTGACCACAGAAGGAACCAAAGTAACTGAAGCCAGGGTTCTCACTCACAGGCCCAAGCTACTTCCAGCCAGCAACCCTGAGCCAGGACTTCTCTCTGGGCTCTTCCCAGGATGTCCGGAACAAGGCCCTGCAGCTGGGGTGGCTCAGTCTCCTGCCAGCCTAACGAGCTGCATCCGCTAGATGGACTGGCAGCGGGCCCCATCTGACTGGCTGAGGAAGCTCGCAGGCTGTGCTCTTGCAGCCAGCAGCTGCTCACACTAGCATTTGCCCAGTGCCGGTGCTATCTCCTGGGACTGTTTGTTCCCAGCCTCACACCCAGAGCTGCTTTGCGGGTGTGACCATCGGCTCCAATTTCTGACTTCAGCTCTGACATCTGGCCTCTGACTCAAGTTCTGACGTTGGGCTTCTCTTCCTGCCCACGGACTCCTGCTCCAACCACGAGGCACATCCGCCCATGTCCTGGTCTCCGACACAGGGCCTCCCCATTCTTACTGCTGCTGCTTTGCTTGCTTTCTCTGCTTTTTCTTCGAGTGATGGTCCCAGTTGTATTCCACTGGAGGGGTATGCGCCATGTGCCCAGAGCCGGAGCTGTTCAAAGTAGTAGTGTCCGTTGGTCTGCGCATGCACCCTTGTACCGCCTCATGGTTTCGGCCAAGGAGCGGGGCCAACTGGCTGCGCCTTCAGTTCTTTCTCACTGCCACATGGTCCGAGTTGGAGCGTCTGCTGTTCTCTCGTCCCTTGTGATGCAGTTTCCAAACTTAGCAAAAAAGGCTGTTTTATTCTTGCTCCTAGTTAGTATATACCTGGTTTTGTGGTAGTTTTTAGCATTAGTGATAGTTTTCTTAGTGTTTAAGGACTTTGGGACGCCACTTTGGTGATTTTCCCCACTAACTCCGCCCCCCTCGCACTCATACCTGGGGACTGTCTTATGCCAAAGGCACCGCAGCTTGTCTCACACACACACACACACACACACACACACACACACACACACACACACACACACACACACACACACACACACACACACACACACACACACACACTCAAACAACAGCCCATGGAACCCCTGACTACACAGTGCTTATTACTGGGCAGACTCCACTATGTCTTGTTTTAGGTGGGGCTCCATAACTGTCTCTTACAGCTGTCTTAAATGAACGGTGCGTTCACACCCATCGGCTTCAATGAGGTTTTAACCCGACCCATCGCATTATTGCAGGTCTGTGTTTCATAGAATAGCAAGTCCTCAGCTGGTTCCCCCTCAATCCGCTTTCTCGCTTTTCAGTGTCTCACCACCTTCTCCATGGCTCTCTTCTTAGCTTTCTTTTTGTACAGATTGATAAAGGGTTAACTGAGGCCAGGTCTACACTACAGACCTATAGTGGCATAACTACGTCGCTCACACCCCTGATTTCACTCCCTGGGTGATGCAGTTATACCGACCCAATCGCCCGTGTAGACAGCACTATGGTGGCAGGAGATCTTCTCCCATCAACATAGCTACTGCCTTTCGGGTATAGAAGCGTCTTCGCGTCAGTGCTACAGCAGTGCAGCTGCGCCGATGCAGCATTTTAAGCGTAGACCTGCCCCGAATATCCTGAACCTGACACTGACACACTGTTACATTTAGTTACTTTCTAGTCCATGACTCCACTAAACACAGACAAACACTTTGGCCCAAAGGGACATCTCTATAATAAGATCCCAGGATTGTCACTCGGTCTGCGTGTCACTCGGAAGCCTAGACTGCCTGAGTGCGTGTGAAGCGATGGAAACAGCTACAAACATGGTTGCGAGTTCTCCTTTTGTTTATAGGTTCAATAATCTTGGGGATTTTGCAGCTGTTCTCCAGTTTTTAAGTTCTCAGCCATTTTCAGCTTTTTTTACCCACGTCTTTACAAATCAAACCCATGTGACCGCACGGGCCGGCAGCTAGTTTTAAATCAAGGTTTCCCTTCAATGTTTCAGGAGGCCCTTTGAGAGACATTTATTTTGTTTTGCAACGTAATCCCAGAGAGAGAGAGAGAGAGAACACCGCTGAACTTTTCCAGCTACTTCCGTCAGTGACTTGTTTATCCAGTGCTGCCAGATGGTCTGGATCAGACTTCATTATCTGCTCAAACTCTGCAAACATGGCAGGTCTAAAACACACCTTGGTGAACCTCAATTTGGAATCATTTTCACTCAAGACCCAGGCTTTTTAAATAGTGCCTTGCAGAAAAGTCTAGAGTCCAGTCATGCTAGTTGGGCAGGCGCGTCCTTCTTATACATAGAGTAGAGCTTGTGAAAGGAAACTTACGGTGGGACAACACCTTGCAGCAAATCCAAAACTGACCCCATACTTGAAACACTGTAGCTGAGAGAGAAACTGTCCCTCGCTCTGGGCTCACGGCTCTCCTGCTCTTTCTGCACAGTTGTTCAAGTCTGCTGTCCCCACATCAGAAAGGACGGTGAGAAGGGTGGAGTAGAGCTACAAAAATGATTCGAGGTTTGGAAAACCTGCCTAAACAAACAACTGTCAAAGGGCAGGTGGGACGGGACGGGACTTGCCCAACTCCCCAGCAGGTCAGTAGCAGAGCCAGAAATGGATTCCAGACTTCAGACTTCCCAAAGGCCTTTGACAAAGTCCCGCAAAAGAGGTCACTACGGACGCTGTTGACAAATGCAAAGTAATGCATGCTGGAGGGGAAAAGTTAAACCACTCCTGCACCGCCCTGGGGTCTAAATGAACTGTGTCAGCTCAGGAGAGGGACCTGGGCGTCGATGCAGACAGCGCAGTGAAAACCCTGCTCAGCGCACAGCTGCAGTCAAGCAAGCAAAACAGATGTTGGGATGCATAAGAAATGGGATAGAGAATACTACAAGGACTATGATCGTGCCTTTATACCAGTCAGTGGTGTGGCCTCATCTGGATACCATGTGCAGCAGAGAAGGGCAATGAGAAAAATCCAGAGGTTGGAAAAAAATCTCCTATGAAGAGAGTTTTAAAAGATGGGGGATTGTTACCTTAGAGAGGGGATGAGAAGGAGGGGACAGGATGGAAGCTTATAAAATACTGAGTGGCCTACAGAAGGGAGGTCGGGGGTGCTGTTCTCCCTGTCTCCTAACACAAGGAAAAGGGAACAGTCAGTGAAACTGGGAGGTGGGAAATTCAAAACTCATAACAGGAAATACTTTTTTTGCACAATTCAGGATTAGCCTGTGGAACTCACTGCCACAGGATATCGTTGAGACCAAGAAGATAGCAAGATTGAAAAGGTGACTGGCCAATTCAACAGATAACAAGAATATTCAGAATTATAATTAATAACAACAAAAATTGTGGCAGAGATATTAAACCTCCTGCTTTGGGGCTTACGGCGATCTCTAACTACTAGAGACCAGGATGAGACCTGAGATTACCCCACATCTCCTCCTGAAAGGTTCTTACAGCTTCTTCCTCACCATCTGATACTGGCCACTGTTGTTGACAGCAGACCGAGCCAGTCCGGCCATTCCTGTGCTCCTGTATTCCTAATCCAGGGTTCCTGAATTTCAGTCTAGTGCCTTAGCCACTGGGCAACACTGCCTTTCTGAAAGAAGAAATTTAAAAAAAAAAACCAATCTTATGTGGTATAAGTATTAGGAATGTATTGAAATTAATGGAGTGGGTGAATGCATCAAACTCATATGACTCTGTGACGGTGCTGCCTGTTGGAGCCAGCTGAGGTCACTCAATCAGGGTGAACTGCAAACAAAATGGGGCAGGCAAACCCCAAACGCTGGTGGATATTCCAATACTTAGATTTTCCAAGCCAGCACAAAACAACTTCTATATTACCGTACAGGTTACTCAGAAGTCCAAACAACGCAGTTCCCTTAAAGTACCCAGCCTCAGGCCTCCGTCCAGACACACCTGTCAGATATGATGATGATTATTGAGAATCTTATCTCATCATATAAAAGAATAGGTTCTTCCAATCCCAAAGGATCAGCCACATACCCAGGTTCAATTATAACTTAGATCTTACCCAAAATACACGCTATAGTCAATTCTTATTAACTAAGCTAAAATTTATTAAAAAAGAAAAGAGAGAGAGTGTTGGTTAAAAGATCAATACACAGACAGACTTGAATTCAATTCTTGAGGTTTAGATACATAGCAGAGGTGAGCTTGTAGTTGCCAAAAGTCCTTTTAGAAATAGTCCATAGGTTATAGTCCAATGTCCATATTCAGGGTGGCTCCAGTCAAAGACTGGGGATCTCAATCCTTATGGCTTAAGGTTCCTCCCTCTTGAAACCAAAGCAGATCTGAGATGATGTATGATCATGTCCCAGGGTTCTTATACATTTTCAGCAGCCTTTTGGCCTGAGAAAACAACAGGCTTAATTCTCCTTCCTCTAAACATCATGGCAATTAGCACAGGGTAATTTATCCATTAAACAGTTCAGCTACAGGTTACTACAACCTTTAAAGAGACATATAGACAAGCCTTGTTTGCTGACACCACATGACCTGAGCAAACATTTACCCTTGAGATCTCTAACAATGCAGACTTGCGTTTTAAAGCTTTATTTATTTACCTATCTCTCTAACCAGTTTTTTAAGGTTCATCCCTAGGTCAGGTTATTCTGTGAGTTAATTAACTCTTTCTGGCCCTGTCATGAGATATTATATTACACTCATAACGTCACAGACTCCTTGAGGACAGAGGTCATAGAAGGTCCTTTAATTTTTCTGATAATTTAGGAGCATCAGAAGCTGTTGGTGGCTTCTTGAGCTCCCACACCTAGATAGTTCCACAGACAAATTCTGCCCTCTTCTTTTCAGTTTCTAGATGCCCATGTAGAACAGTGGCCTGTTCTTCACCTGCTGTTTACAATATGCTGAGTGGGAGGACAATGGTAGCAAACCTCCCCTTGTTGGGGGGCAGAGGTTGGGATTTGGATCTCTGTGTGCTGTGGGGGGCAGTTAATTTTGGCTAAATGATTTGAGGTTTGGAAAACCTGCCTAAACAAACAACTGTCAAAGGGCAGGTGGGATGGGACGGGACTTACCCAATACTTCTCCTCTGAGCTGTTCAGGCAGTCTCAGGGTCACAGGCACAGAAAGGAGAGTTAGCAGCACAGTTATTCTCCCACTCACAGCGCAGTGGCTCACCAGTGTGATTGGAAGCCACAATCCCCTCCTTGATTTTTTTTTTTTTTTAGTGCAGATTTTATATACAGCCCCTTGATGGCCTTTCCCTGGACAGTTGAATGTGGTTGCATCAGAAATGGCCGTTCTTTGGCCCTTCACATGATTCCTTAACCTGCATGGGGGCAGCAGGAAGACAAATGTCACTGCTTCTCTTCCAAACAATCTCCCCTTCGCCACCCCCTACCCGCCATGGCTACAGTCTCCAGGATTTTACCAATCACAATTTAGCTTTCTGCCAATAACATGGACAATTTTAAGGTCAAAAGGTAACAAATTTTACCTGAAGTTGCTACTGTGTGTTGTTTTTTAACCAGTGTGTCTACCCAATTTCTGTCCTCCCCGTCCAAATTGCTCTCCCTAGTTACAAGTAGGCTGGGGGGGGGGGGGGGGAATGNAAGGGGGAAAACTATAACTAGGAGACTAATTAACTATAAGTATGTAGATTAAGACGATAGTCTTAATGGACTGCTAATGCCTCTGTCTCTAGCCTGAGACGGTACATAAGAACATAAGAAAAGCCGTACCGGTCAGACCAAAGGTCCATCTAGCCCAGTATCTGTCTACCGACAGTGGCCAATGCCAGGCGCCCCAGAGGGAGGGAACCTAACAGGCAATGATCAAGTGATCTCTCTCCTGCCATCCATCTCCCTCCTCTGACGAACAGAGGCTAGGGACACCATTCTTACCCGTCCTGGCTAATAGCCATTTATGGACTTAGCCACCATGAATTTATCCAGTCCACTTTTAAACATTGTTATAGTCCTAGCCTTCACAACCTCGTCAGGCAAGGAGTTCCACAAGTTGACTGTGCGCTGCGTGAAGAAGAACTTCCTTTTATTTGTTTTAAACCTGCTGCCTATTAATTTCATTTGGTGACCCCTAGTTCTTGTATTATGGGAATAAGTAAATAACTTTTCCTTATCCACTTTCTCAACAATTTGCACACTTCCCTTTAAGAGTTGAATTTTCCACTGCCAGGCTTCTGCTTTCTCTCCTTTCCACCTGTGCAGCCACTCTGCCCTCCCCTAGTGGCAAAGAAAGGAATTACAGGATGTGCGGTGGCTATTCCTCAGGTCCCAGGGAGATTTTCTTGTGCCTTCTCTCTCCCATGCCGACCAGTTCCCTGCCTAGTACATTTGTCCAAGCACAATAAAGTGAGCAGCTGAAGGGCTTACTCCACTGGCCTCCACGTGGAGAAAGGGTTAAACCAGGCTGCTGGAGCCAGAAGGGACACAGCAGGAACACAAAGGCAAGTCAGAGGAGCGGGATTTCCCCGTGATGAGTCACTGATCTAAAGGTGACTGATCCAGGAGTTCCTGCATCCGCCTCTGCCCTGATCATTCTGCTGTCAGCAAAGCCCAAAAGCCCAACCCAAGGGGAGTCTCCACTAGCCAGAGGGGCTGTTGGGATTTGCCTGCTGACCTCCATCCTCACCAGAGATGGATCCCAGGATCTCTCTCTACCTCGTGCTCATCTTCATTGCCTGGGGTGAGTTGGGTTGTTCTTCCTTGCTGCTAACCCTCCCTCACCCCGTTCCATAGGTGCCACCGCTCGACACAGAGGGGCCTTGTGGAATCAGCGGGGAATGCCGGTCCTGGTGGAGAGGGGTCATCGGTGCATGCCCCCTCTGCTGGATCAGCACTCATTGCTCCCCATTGCCGGGTTTGGCAAAGAGCCCAAGGACTGAGGCCCATGGAGTCTGAACCCTCCGCTCACCCCAGTCTGGAGAGAAGGTGCTTTCACCCAGTATACCCCCCCCCCCCCAATGCTTGGGAGGAAGTCCCTGTACACAGCCACAAAACCAACTCCTTGTCCTCCTTCAAACCTTTCCTCTGCCTCGATGGCTACACAAACTTGACACCAGCCAGCCCACTGGCATGCTGAGACCCCTGCCCAACCTGCTGAGAATAGGTTTGAATTATTTCCTTGCACTCCCCCGTCCAGCTGCATCCAGCTCTTGGCCTAGGCACCAACTTTCAGCTTTCCCCAGGGGTGCTGCCATAAGTTAACTCTAAATAATGTGGTTCGCAGTATTTTAATTTCCTTTCACCCTGATCTCTTCTCCGTCCCCCTCTTCCTTGGGGCGTGATGAAGTCTCCATCACTGGCCATTTCAAAATCAAGATTGGATGTTTCCAAAAGATCGCCTGTAGGGATTATTTGGGGGCAATTCTCTGGCCTGTGTTATCTAGGCGGTAACACTAGATATCAGGATGGTCCCTTCTGGCCTTGGCAGCTATGAATCTTGTCTATCACCACCGTTTATGTTTCTCCCGTGTCGTTTTTAAGCAAGGGACCCCTTCTTTTTCATTTGTTGTAAAGCACCAGGCAAAATGCGGCTGCTGTATTAATAATGATCATGTATGGAAAACTACTATTGGTAAATGAAGCAATCAGTGAAAATTATGAACAATTATAGCAACCCCTAGCTCACTCTTCTCCCTGCATGAGGGTATTGATACTGCTATGCTGGTGCTGTTACGCACAATCTTACAGGCTCTTAGCGTGTGAGCCAGTGTACAGTCTTGGCAGACATACTGTTTTGGAATGCAATTTCTTGCGGGGGGGGGGGGGGGGGGGGCTGTTCCAAAGGGCAGNAGGGCAGGAGGGTTTGTTGTTCCCTGGAAACCTGGCATTGGTGCACAGCCTGAGATCCCTGACAGAGGGACTTGGATGTGTGCTGTTTCTGACCATCTCTGTTCCAGGACTGGTGCATAAAATGTAATAAACAAGGTGCACTAAGAAACTACTCAGACTCTGTGTCACCGATTTCTCCTGCAATGAGAAACTGGTGTAATACTTACCTGCCTTTGGGATCGATGGGTGAAACATGCTGCACTGATGTTTTATTCTCTCTCATGCGCATTTCATATCTGGTTCCTTCTCTTGATACCAGGTGCCTGCTCCCAGGAGAACTGTCTCTGCGCCCGCGGCTTTTGTGATGAGGGCTGGGTGCAGTATCAAGACTCCTGCTATAAGGCTGTGATGGAACCGACAAACTGGCACGAAGCTGAGGCAAGTCTGGTAGCAGGGCCTAGTGGAAAGCGCCTCGGCTGGGGACATAGGAGAGCTGGATTCTATGCCCAGCACTGGTTTGCTGGGTGACCTAGGGCAAGTCACTCCCCTTTCTGTGACTCAGTTTTCCCATCTGTAAAATGGGGATAAAGATACTGACTTCCTTTGTAAAGTGCTTTGAGACCTTGTAACAGCACTTGGCCTCTGCTCCCGTCTTCCTCTGAGTGCACAGAGCACTTGGAGACGCCCTGCTTAGGAACACCACGTGTACTTTGATTTACAGTGTTCCCCCCTCACCTGTTCAGCATAGTGCAGCACCTTATCTGCAATAGCACATAACCCTCAGCCCCTTAGAGCAAGGCCTGGAGAGGGAGGAGCGCTCCCCCGCAGAGATCTCTCCTGGGACTAATGCGGAGGGTACGTCTACACTGCGATTAAAAACCCCACTGCACTGTGTCTCTGAGCCCAGGTCAGCTGACTCGGGCTCGCAAGACCACAAATCGCTTTGTAGCTGTCGGGGCTTGGGCTGGAGTCCGGGCTCTGAAACCTGAACGTCAACGCTGCAATTTATAGCCCCATAGCCCGAGCCCCAGGAGTCCAAGTCAGCTGAGCCGGGCCAGCCACGGCCATGCTGCAGGTCTTTGATTGCAGCGCAGACACTCTGCCCTGGCACTTCCTTCCTGGGCCTCATTAGCCCTGTAGCTGTCTGCAGCCCACCTCTGATCTGTCACTGAGGCACAGCTTCGCCCCTCCGCTTTACTCGGGGGCTCTTTCATTGGTGCTCCAGTGCTCAGAGTGCTGGTACAGCTGCTCTCGCCCAGTGCTCTGGCCCAGATCAGCTGATGAGAAGCACTTTACAAGAGCTAGGGAGTATTAACAGCTGGGCATATTTGCTGAGCGGGGAGAGAGGTAGGGGACAGGAAATGCTCCTGAGGGCACATGTTGGGAGGGCCAGCACCTGAACCATGGCCCCACCCCCACACCGGCCCTTCCCCATAGGCCCTGCCCCTGTGCTGCCCCTTCCCCCAGGCCACGCCCACGTGCCGCCTCTTCCCTCGAAGCCCGGCTCCCACGTTGCTTCTTCCCCCAACTTTTAAAAGTGGGGGGAGGCATGCCCCCTCCCCCATTCTGGCACATTCTATAATGGCACAACTGCAGCTGTGCTGCTGTAGCGTAGACACCTACTACAGCCACGGGAGGGGTGCTTTTGTCCCTGTAGCAAATGGACTAGTCCCCTCCCTGCGGTGGAAACCAAGGTCTGAGAAGCTAAGAGACTTGCCCAAGGCCACCTGGTGAGTCTGTGGCAGAACTGGGAATTCAGCCCATCTCTCTTGAGGGCTAGCCCACTGCCTCAACGAACAGACCACCCCCCTTGTCTCAGGCCCTGACCCACTGATGTCAACGGGCGTTTTTCCATTGATTTCTAAGCGTTTTGGGTCAGGCGCGCTGGTTGAAGCCTTGTGTGATTTGTCCTTGCGGTGCCTTTTCAGGTGGCGTGTCAAAGCCACGGCAGGAATTCCCATCTGGCCTCCATCCACAGCGCAGAGGAAAATGACTTCATCTTTCACCTGATGGGCAAGCTGCTGGATCACACTACAGGGCAGGCCTACTGGATCGGCGCACATGACACTTTCAAGGTAGCTCCTGCCTCACCCGTCTGGCACAACCCGCGATCAGAGCAACTGCAACTTCAGAGCAA
Organism: Platysternon megacephalum; assembly: GCA_003942145.1. NCBI lineage: Eukaryota > Metazoa > Chordata > Testudines > Platysternidae > Platysternon > Platysternon megacephalum. Next base: position 652,240 of record QXTE01000391.1, on the reverse strand, counting down.
TCGCCGGGGATGGAGGGTCAGATTGGCATTTCCACTTATACCAGGGGGACATCGTGGGGTTGAGGGCAGAATTTGGCTCCCTGTGTCTTACGTTGTGGGCTTGTTATTTCAATCTGAAGTAGAGCAAAGAGTGTTTGCCTGGATTAGGCCCCAGGAGTCCTCAGTTCTATTCCTGCCTCTGCTGCTGGGGTGGATTTAGGCAAGTCACAGCCTCTCCTTGTGCCTCAGTTTCCCCATCTGTACAATTTGGGTAACGCTACTGACCTGCTTTGTAAAGTGTTTTGAGCTCTACTAACGAAAAGTGCTAGAGAAGAGGTAGGTGTTACTGTTCCTGAGCTGCAAAGCATGCTGGGATACAGGGTGTAGAAAAGGTGCAGTGGAAACTACAGCTGTTTTGTCACCTCCGCACTCCAGCTGACGTTCACTCTCTAAGAATCAGGCCCTGCTGTCTGAGCTTGCGGGAGAACTGGGGCTGGGTGTGGCACGGCTGCTGCATGTGGGGAAGATGTGTTGGGATCTGGTGGAGGCTGGTGCGATCCCAAAGTGGAGGTGACACTGGCACGCGAAGGTGAACGCAGTGCCAGCTTAGGGCTGCAGGTGAGGGTTATAACAGAGCTGATTCCAAGCCAGGTCGACGCTGCTCACTCTGGCAGACAGAAGGATGGCCCAGCGCTTAGGGAAGTGCAAGGGGACTTGGGAGTCCTGGGTTCAGTTCCTGGGTCTGCCACTGTCTCCCTGTGTGACCTTGGTGCAGTCACTTAATCTACCCTGTGCTGAGTTCCCCTATCTGTAACATGAGGCGGACCCTTCCCCACTCTCCGGGGTGGTGTGAGGCTGACACTGTCAGTGCTGGAGAGGGCTGCAGTGAGGCAGAGGCCTCCACAGCTGGGATAGTAGGTGCTAGAGACGATGCTGATCCCTTAGTGGCTATTACTCCATCTCCTCTCCCTGCAGCGCCCCCGGTTCAGTCACTAACACCGTCACCCTTTCTCTAGGAGGGGTCTTTCATGTGGACGGATGGGTCCGAATACAATTTCCGGACATTTCCTGCAGGCCAGCCCGATGGCCTCCTGGGAGAAAACTACCTGGGCTCCTGGATCCTGGAACACGGTGGGAGCTTTGTCCTGGGGCGGTGTGTGTGTGTGTGTGTCGGGGGGGGCAGATGCTTGGTGGCTCTGTTTGGTCAGGGCTGCCTCATTTTCTCAACCCCCTGACTCTCGCCAGAAGATCATCATCCAGATTCAGTTCCTGCTGGTTGGCTGGACCATCCGATCAACTCACTGAGCTGTCTGGTTTGGTCCCCTGCCCATAAGCGCTGACTCTGGGGGGAAATTAGTGGGTGCTCTGCACCCACTGACAGCCAAGCTTCCCTCACCCCCCCCACCCCACCTCCTCCTCCTCCCCTGAGCGCGTTGTGTCCCCGCTCCTCCACCTACCTCCCAGCGCTTCCTGCCCGGCCGCCACCAAACAGCTGTTTGGCAGTGTTAGCACGCTCCGGGAGGGAGTGGGGGTGTCATGGACGTGCCCGTTCCTGCCAGCGGGCGGTTTGTTCCTGGGTTGATTCCTTCTGACTCCGTCTCTTTCAGGCTTCGTCACCTGGAACGACTATGGTGACAGCTGGTCCTTCCCGTTCGTTTGCAAATACACCCTGCAGAACAGGTACCATCCAGCTTCGCTCCCACCAGGGTGGGCTATTCTCCGGACAGGCGAACTCTAGCAGTGGCTGCAGGTGTCCGGGTGACTGTTTGGGCACCCACGGGGCCCTGTTGTTGTTTATATTGCAGTTGTGCTCAGACTGTGCCAGCCACTGTACAAACACGTAGGAAGACACAGTCTCTGTCCCAGTGAGCGCCACATACAGCGATGGCAGTGTCCTGCCTGCACACCGCCTGCTCGGGAAGAGACGTCTCTGGGGGGCTTAGTCTCCAGGGCTCCTCTGGCCCATGGGAGGGTGATTCCTGTGAGACGGGCACCTTCCTCCCAGGCTGAGATCCACCAGCTCAGGCAGGAGCCACTAAACGGCCTTCAGACAGGAGCATCTTACTGCTGACCTGAAACTGGCCATACTTGCACTAGAGCCTTAGATGGGGAAGGCCCCGTATCTCCTTCCCTGACCCCCTAAACCCGCCAGGACCACTGCCCTGGGGCCACGTTGGAGCTAGCACCCCCTACAGGGCAAAGGCCCCATGTCCCAGTCCCCCCTCTCTGGGGCCAGATCAGAACTGGCACCCCTAGAGGGGAAAAGCCCTATATCCCGTTCCCTGCCCCCACTGGCACCAGATCAGAGCCAGCACCTCGTAGAGGGGAAAGGTCCCATCCACATCTGAGCATCACAACCAACAGCTGTTTCTCTTCCTCTCTGCCTCTGCCCACAGCTGCAGGGACCCCTCCTGGTAACAGGACGTGGTGGAAGACGCGGCCTGTATCCTGCAGTGGAGGCTGCGTCACCTTCCTGTGCTGTAACTTCACATTTGGAACCATTTACTGCTGTGTCCTTATCCCGTCTTTTCTGTCCTGGGTAGAACTGGGCAAATAACAGGTTTGGGGGTTTGCTGGGAATTCTGAAAAATTTTGGGGGCACGGGATTCATTTTAGTACAAACTGAAATTTAATTTTAAAAAATATTCTGCCAATGGAGAAGTGGTGGGGGGGAAATCATTTTGAGTCCAATGAACATTTTGTTTTGATTGTTACCATTTTAAAACTCTGTTTGTTTTTAATCAAACTCAAGGCCATTTCAAAAGGAAAAGTAATTTCAGACCAAAGACGCCAAACGTTTAGATTTGTTCTGGGTTGGTTTTTAGTTTTGACCGATACACTTTAGTGAAGCCAAAGTAATTCACCAAATGGTTCGGATTCACCAAACCTGCATTTTTCACCGGAAAAGGGGCTGGTCTGAAAAGTGTCACCCGGCTGTATTCCCCCTCGGTCCCAGCTGGCGGGCTCCTGCTGGGAGCCACTTTCCAATGGGAACCCGCAGCAGGCCGGAGGCCGGGGGAACAAAGGTCACAATCTCTTTGGACTCCAGAGCCACCCAGCTGTACACTGCGCTCTCACTGGCATGGCATCATTCAGCGATTCTGCTCATGCAAATCTGCTTAGAGAGCTCCCTGCTCTGATCCCTGCTTGTCTTTCTCCCTCCTCTTCCTCCTGCTTTATACATGTACCTGGTCATTCCTGCAAATGTTCTGGGCCAAAACAAAATGATCAATAAAAAAGCTGCACGCCCAGAGAACGAATGTAGTAGTCATTGTACAGCGCCTGGCACGGTGGGGACCTGGCCATGAGTGGGGCACCCAGGTGCTACTGTAATAAACCTAATAATGTGCAGCGCCTGGCACAATGGGGTCCTGGTCCATGATTGGGGCGCTCAGGTGCTACCATATACAGAATACACCTAATAAATAATAATGCCCATGACAATGTGGGGTCTGTAAGGCTCAGTTCTGCTCCTGAATGATTGACTTTTTTAACCCCAAAATGAGCTGGGGGAGGTAAGGGCAGCAACTTGTGGGGAAAGGTGTATAAAACCACGGCAGCTTTGCCAGGTGGAACGCTCGCTCGCACTGTTGCCTTGGGGATGAGTCAAGGTTCCAAATTTCCTCTTGACTCTCTGAGATTTCAAGGGACAGGGTGATTTCTACCCTCTCCCCCAGCTGAATTCCCCATCTCAAGTCACCAGCACGACCCGACGGGGCTCTGCTGAATCCCCGAGGTGGAACTGCTCTGGCAAGCGTTGGGCTGTGTCCACTTTTGACCATAACCACAATGGACTGAACCCCAGAGCCCTTATCCAGCCGGTGACACTGGGGCGTTTCCCTGGCTAAGGACTGTGTGAAATCTGCCGGCCCAACCCTACAGCCTCATGTTACGAGGTGCCCGTATGGAGACTCTTCTCCTGCGGGGAGGCAGCGTTTGCTCCACGGCAGAAAAATGAGGGGTTCATCTCCCTCAGCCCACCTGGATCCCCGGATCCCACCTGGATCAGGCCATTGGAAGACTGCAGCTGACGTGATGCAGCATCTAAGTTCTGCCAAGGGGGGAACAGCCCAGGTACCGACGGGCTCTCTAACCTGGAGGAGAAAGGCAGCACATGACACACTCGAGTTAGAAACAAGACACACGGATGTTTGCCAGGCTGGGTGAGTAACCCTGGCACAGCCTGCCAAGGGAAGGGGGCCTTCAAACCCAGCCCGGAGGCCTTGGGGGAAGACACTTCAGCCAGACAGTCGTTACTGGGCGCAGGGCAGGGGAAAATGGGTGAACTTTTAGGGCCTGTGATATACAGGAGTTCAGACTCGATAATCTCATGATCCCGTCAGGCCTTAAACTCCATGAGTCTCCGCAAGGAGGCACTGCACACTCATAGAATATCAGGATTGGAAGGGACCTCAGGAGGTCATCTAGGCCCACCCCCTGCCCAGGAAAGTCAATGCGGTCTCTGGAGCAGTCTCCAGGAAGCCGGTGGGGGGTGATTTGTGCCCCCTGTGCCAAGGCGTGACTCACCACAGTGGCACCTCTTGCTGGCAGGTCGGTGCACCCTCTCCCAACGGTGCTTTGCCCACCATCACGTCTGCTCTCGGGTCCATGTCACGCCAAGGACCAGGGTATCCTCTGAGTCACTATCTGTGCTCCCCTGGGGGCCTGGCAGTCAGCTGTCCAGTCACTTCCCCAGTAGCGAGTGGGGGGACTCAGACCCTGAACGTAAGGGTGCTGGGGGACCCAGTGGGGCAAGTGAAAGATAAACTAGCCATTGCAAAGAGCAGAGGGACACCTCACATACCAGAGGGAAACGTTTAGCGATGATATGCAGGGCCAGGCAGACGTGTGTCTCCTGTTGAGGGAGGCAGAAAGAGAAAGGGATGAGCTACAGATGCGGCTTAGGCAGCTGCAGGGTAGGAGACGCCCAACCCCCCGAGGGATGCAGTCTTGAGCGGGAGGGTGTGTGATGAGGTGTCTACCCCACACAGATGTAAAAGGGGTTAATCCTGCATGCGAGCAGTGGAGTTGGGTCCTCCAATCAGCCTAGAGAGGCTGTGTTGGGCAATCAGGGAAGGGCTGCAGGGAGCGACCAATCAGAGCCCAGCAGGCTCACATAAAAGAAGCCCTTGGGCCAGAGCTGGTCAGTGGCTACCGGGAGCTTGAGGAGTCAGCACTGTGTCTCTAGCAGGCGCAGAACCCTGCGGCACCATGGACAGAGCAGTGCTGGCAGGGACCGGGGGAGCGAGAGGGAACTCCCAGCTGGCTGCTAGGACTGTAGCCCCGAGGTAAGGGTGAAGAAGGTGCTGGGGTCGTGGGGAAATGGCCCCGGAAAATGTGCGGAGCAGTTGGAGCGGGCGCAGCATGTGCAGGGCCGGTGCAAGGAAGTTTTGCGCCCTAGGCGAAACTTCCACCTTGCGCCCCCTCACCCAGCTAACCCCGCCCACCTGCCCCTCCCACCAGAGGAGCCCCCCCCCACGGCAGCTAACCCCGCCCGCCACCCCCCCACCCGGAGAGCCCCCCCCCCACTCTGCAGCTACCCCCTCCCCCGCAGCTAACCCCGCCCGGGGAGCCCCCCCTCACGGCAGCTAACCCCACCCGGGGAGCCCACCCGCTCTGCAGCTCCCCCCCACAGCTAACCCTGCCCGGGGAGCCCACCCCAGCTCACCTTCGCGCCGCCTCCTCCGCTGAGCACGCCGGCGCCGCTAAATTCTCCTCCCCTCCCAGGCTTGCGGCGCCGCCTGGAGGAGAATTAGAGCGGGGGCTGTGTGCTCAGCGGAGGAGGCGGAGCGAAGGTGAGCTGGGGTGGGGAGCGGTTCCCCTGTGTGCCCCCCCCCCCATTACTGTGGGCGGCCCTCCCCGCGCCCCCCCGCCAGGAGAGCTGCCAGGTCCCGCTCCCAAAATGCCGCCCCCGACAGAGGCGGCGGAAGGTCCCGCCCGCAAGATACTGCCGACAACCGGGGCGCCGGCGCCCCCCAAATCTTAGCGCCATAGGTGACCGCCTAGGTCGCCTAATAGGTTGCGCCGGCCCTGAGCATGTGGCTGCCATCTACAGGGTCCCTGGGCTGGGACCAGGAGTAGTGGGTGGGCCTGGGTCTCTCCCCTGCCCCACTGGGGAAGCAGCTGGACTGTTAGACTGGGATACTAACCCCCAGAAGGGGGAACACGGATGGTGACACGGCTGAAGGGCTGAGTCACAAAGAGGGTGTTGTGGTTCCTGAGGCGGCGAGGGGGGCTGCAGGCAGATGCAGTGACGGTGTGCAAGCTGCAGGGGGCAGCCTCAAGCTCCACCCCAGCGTGACCAGGAGGAGGTGCCAGTCTGGCGGCGAATGATGCGCCCCGTGACACCCCCATCCCAGAGACAGCATCCCTCCAAGGGCTTGTCGCTTTGCATCCTGACCCCCTGGTGTGTCGGTAGCTGCGCTGGGCACCCGTAGCCTTGTGCTTCACGGTCCTGTTCTGGGCGCCTAGCTCCTGCTGAGGTGTTTGCCTCGGACAGGTTGCCAGCCAGCCTCACCCGGGACTCGGACCCTTCCTGGCCCTGCAGGATGGGGTCACCGCAAGGTGGAAGTGGCCCAGTGTTTGCAGGGCTGGCTCGGTGCTGGGAAACGAATGGCGGCACTTCCCCTGGGGCTGTGGTACTCACCACAAAGTGTCAGCCCAGAGCGACAGGCTGGGGGCACAACGCCCCACTAAAGGCTGTGGCCACAAACTCTTTGGAGGAAGAAACTGCACCACAGGATGTTCATTTTACCAGGGTTGGCCCTTTGGCCCGAGCCATTAGCTGATGTTTGGGGCCTTGTTTCTGTTACTATGAGCAGTCGATGAGCAGTACCGGGTTTACAATGGCGCCATGGCGTCAAAGGGGCCCCAGCCTGGCCTGCTCCGCTTCGGCTGCAGTCCAAGGCCCCGCCAGCTCTTCTCCACCCTCCGCCTCTGTCCCGCACCCACCGGCACCCAAGCTCCCCCCTCCCCCACCTCTTCTCCGCCTCCTCCCGCAGCAGGCCACATTCCCGCTCCTCCCCCTCCCTCCCTCCCAGCTCTTCTCCCGCCGCCAAACAGCAGTTGGCAAGAGCAAATGGGATAAATGCACATTTTTGTCATAAAAGTCAGGATGGTCGGGACAGAGCTTAAAAAGGGAACTGTCCCGGCCAAACGGGGATGTATCATTATCCCATCTCCAGCATGACTAATCTGGTCAGCAGCCTTAACTACAGCGCTCAGTCCCAGCTCTCAGGCTGTAAGGAGATGTACTAGATGACCTGTAATTACAGGCTGTGATGCAATCATGCAAATGCCCAAGGAATCAGAGTTAAGGTTGTGCAGAGCCCCTTAGCTTTGAGCACTGACAAGGCAGCGGATGCCAATCTTAAGGCAGTATTATTTTTTTAATGGAATGAATAAAATACATTCCCCATTAGGCCAGTCCTGTGGCCTGCTCCCTAGGGATTAGGGCTTGGGGAAAACGAATGGTGCTTGTATCCTGAAAGCTTTGGATTTCATCAGATGCATTGTTCAGTTTCTGGTCTGTCATTGTCATCAGGATCCGACAAGGCTCCCATTGTATATCGTATCACTCTTCACGCTTCCCAGCCTTAATTCCCAACACAGGTTGAGCTGCGACAGCCACAATCAGAAAAATGAAGAGACTTCTCAGTGCCTCTATCTACACACTCTGCCCTTGTCCTATTCCTAACATCGTTCAGTTGGGACAATTGTTAATTACTCCACAATTATGACATCATAAGTAGGGCTCTACCAAATTCACAACTGTGAAAAACATGTCAAGGACCATGAAATCTGGTCTCCCCCATGAAATCGGGTTATTGTCGGGGTGGGTGGGGGGTGTCGCAGTATTGCTTCCCTTACTTCTGCGCTGCCTTCAGAGCTGGTTGGTCGGAGAGCAACAGCTGCTGGCCAGGCACCCAGCTCTGAAGGCAGCGCAGAAGTAAGGGTGACATGGTATGCTATTGGGGTTATAAGTCCAACCCTAAATTTTAGCAGACACCTTATCCAGGGCGACTTACAAACGTTACAGTTGTACAGTACAATACTTGTGTATATACTGTATGAACACATCCATAAAATTGGCTATTTATGCCATAACCAACCCGCAAAAAATGTGTGGTTTCTCTGATTTTAAGTAGACCCTAATCATAAGTAAAGCTGTATTGTTTCCAGTGTAATGATATGTACCTGCAGTATATTATTCAGGCATTAGATGTCTCTAAGCACTTGATAGCGTTCCAAACAGGATGTGGGTCCTGGTAAACAAAGGTAACAGAGCCGGAATTCACACCAGGTGGAAGCCAATTTGTCTGGCACTAGTTGTGGTTGTTTGTTTCTTTCTGTGTATGAATGGTTAGAAGTCCATGGATCACCACCACCACTAGAAGGAGCTATTGTACTAATTTAGAATAATCCTGCTTTGTGCTACCAAGGACACATCCCTGCACTGGTCCTCCACTTCCGGAGACCTAAGAAAGAAGCTGCAGCTGGGCTCGGTGAGGGGAGCTTAGTCAGTGCCCTCATTTCTGGACAGTTATTAAAAACCAAGGTGTGGTTCCTGCTGCCTCATTGTCTTGCCGTCCCCTGTTTCCTCTATCGCTCTCTTCCAGTCTCTGCGCAATCCAGCTGCTGCAGCTTGCCCCGGCCAATCACGGAGATGGATCTATGCACTTTACCTGCAAGAGCAGGCTGGGAAATGCCTCCAAGGGCTGCAAGGAACCTACAGGCTCCAGCAGCTGAAGAGCTGTGGAGCAAGGTACTTAGGCCCACGTCTTCACAGATACTTCAGTGCCCAACTCCCACTGTTTTTAATGCGAGTTAGGTGCCTAAATCCCTTTGAAGATCTAGGCCTTAGAACATCATCCATCCATAGGCCTAGCAGCCGCTGTGACCTTTGCTAAGGAGCTCAATGGGGTTTCCTTGTATTTGACTCTCTGGTGTAGTCCCGGTTGCGGCTGTTTTTACGTACGGAAGGGCCTGGGTTCAAGCCCCAGTGGAAGCAGCTGAGCCCTGGCGCCAGAGCGTGAAAGCCAACGCTGCAACTTTCAGGGCTGCTTTTATGTCACGGGGGGAGACTATGTTAGTGCCCACCCCTCTTCTCGGCCATCTTGATTCCCAGAGGCTCTTTCCCAGTGAAATGCAAGGGGGCAACGTTGCCTAGGGGATAGGGCACTTGACTGGGGCTGGAGAGACCTGGGTCTATGCTATTGGCTTCCTGGCCTGGGGTGCGTCACTTCACCTCTTTGTGCCTCAGTTTCCTCGTGTGTATAACCGGGAGAATGATGCTGACCTGCTCTGGAAAGCGCTTTCAGATCTGCTGCTGGTCAATACTCTATCCGGACCCCTGGCCTGTGCTGCCACCATGTGGCCACTGCCTGCTCTGCCTTTATCCCTCAGGCCACCGGCAGCCTGGATTCCTTGGTGAGTCCAACGCTTGCTGGTCCGGTCCTGGTGTCCCCTCTGCCCCCCAGCCGGGAGGGGGCTGATGAGGTTGTAGGTGCCACCCAGCTTCCTGGGGACTGAGTAGCTCGGCAGTTAGCACCTGCTCAGGCCCAGCTCCTGGAGGGAGCAGCATCACAGCCATGCCGAGAATGACCTAGCGGTGTAGGTTTGGGGCGGAAGAGCTAACAGATGGCGGCCCCAACACCACCACCCCTTCTACCGCTTCCCCCCACCCCCACGTCTACTGGAGTGTTTTAGTTCCCTCTTGATACCAAATAGTCTGGGCCTGTGGCCAGCAGGGAAGAAGTAAAACCGATGTTTCTCTCCAAGACGTATGGTCCTGCCCTTCCCGGCCCATCGGTGACACTTCAGCTGTCGGGTCCAGGGGGGAGCTGGTGACAGGGGACCAGGGAGTGCTCAGGGTGGGGGCCTGGGCTGGGACACAGGGCCAGCCTTAGGGGGGTGATGAGGGCGACTGCCAAGAGCGCAGTGGTCAGAGGGGCGCCATGTGCAGAGCAGAGGTGGTGCTGCCAGCGGGCAGGGGAACGCCCAGAGCAGTGACAGCGGGGAGTGCCGTGCATGGGTGGAGTTTGGGGGAGCCTGGGGGGCACTGACCCCCCAAACTCACAGAGATGACGCATGGGGGTGACACCCAGATTTTTCCCAGCTTCCTCCCCATGGAGAAACATTTGTGGTGGGGGGAGCAGTGATGCACGCAGTGCCTGGTGTTGCTGCTCCCCCCACCCCCCAAATATTCCTCTGGGCCCCCCTAAGGGGCTGGGGGTGGGAAATGAGCAGCAAAGCCAGGTGCTCCTTGCGTTCAGGTCAGTTTCCCCACGTGGGCACAGGAGGGGTTAGGGGTGAAAGAGGCGCAGGAGGGGTTGGGGGAGAAGGGGAACAGGAGGGGAATTCAGGGGTTGGGAGAGAAGGGGTGCAGGAGAGGTTGGGGGAGAAGGGGCATAGGGGAATTCAGGGGTTGGGAGAGAAGGGGTGCAGGAGGGGTTGGGGGAGAAGGGGAACAGGAGGGGAATTCAGGGGTTGGGAGAGAAGCAGCGGCGTATTATCGCCTAGGCCAACAAGGCCTAGGCCTAGGGCGGCAAATTTGCAGGGGTGGCAAATTTGAGCACCCATGGAGAAACTCCCCTGCTCCAGCTCGCCTCCTCTGCGAGCGCCGCCGCATCCTGTTTCTCTCCCCTCCCTCCCAGCGCTTGCCCCGCGAAACAGCTGTTTCACGGGGCAGGGAGGGAGGGAGGGAAGGGGAGGAGGGGGAACGCAGCGCGCTGGGGGAAGAGGCGGGGCCGGGGCCGGGATTTGGTGAAGGGATCCAATAGGGGCAGGGAGGGGGCGGAGTTAGGGTGGGACTTTGGGGAAGGGGTTGGAATGGGGGCGGGAAAAGGGTGGAGTCAGGGTGGGGCCAGGGGCGGCAATTATTTCAGGGCCTAGCGGCGGCAAAATCATTAATCCGCCACTGGAGAGAAGGGGGTGCAGGAGAGGTTGGGGGAGAAGGGCCATAGGAGGGGAGTGCAGGGGTTAAGGAAGAAGGGGGCACAGAAGAGGTTAGGAGCAAAGGGGTTATTCATTATTATTGTTGTGTATTTTACAAATAATTTCAGACATACGTCTCAGATTAGATGACTAAAATGAAGCTCAGTTTTATCAGTGACTGCGTCCTCTCAGATTTTCTGCACTAGCACAAGATGGGTCCATCTCCCCCTCCGTCCGCCTGGGTTCTCTCTTTCCCTTATTTTGCCATTGTGAGCATGCAAAAACCTATCAGCAGGAGCCAGATATTTGTTCCTGAAACCTTTACTCTGCAAGGAGTCCTTACACACACACACACACACACACACACACACACACACACACACACACACACACACATACCCATTGAACTCATGGAGGTTGCAGGATCTGTCCCCAGCTCCTGCTGGAGCTCGGCAGTTCAGAGTTTTGGAGCAGCTCTATATCTGTGTTGATTTGTCCGCAAACATTTTGATGTTTTGCTGCTGCCATGAGGAATAAAGAACGATTCAAGGTTCTACCACACAGTCTTTGTAACCTGAAGTAAAACCACATATGGCAGACTCCTCTTGGCTGTATATAGCACCTGTTGTGAGAGAGGGAGCATTTTTTCTTGCCGATTCTGAGACCGACACTGCAGATGCGTAATGTTAAAGCTAGAATGCCTGGGTCTGCGTATGAGGAATTGCCCTACAAGTTAATTCCTAATAAAGATAATTTCTTCAGAATAAGCACTGGAATCAACTTGTGCAATATTGCTTCACCTAATCAAATTATTCTTTTTGTAAAGACCATTTGTCTGCTATTAAACAGTATGTCAAAGTCCAAAAAGTCATGCCATGGTTTTTGCACTAGTTTTGATGATTGCTTTTTATTTTATAGCTTACATAGAAGTTGCTACGTGGTCGCTAACTTATACAATTATAGCAACAAAAGCCCGGCGAAGGAAGCGCTGTGTGTTCTCTATTGTGTTTGACTGATTATTGTGACTGGGTTTTTTTTTTAAGCCTTCATCTCTTGAGACTCCAATTCCACAGCTCAGGATAGTGGAAATTCCTGTCGTAGCTGATGCCGTGTCCACCCTCTTTTACTGGAACGTGCGAACGTGCACACTTCTGTTTTAGATGACTTGGTTTTCAATTACAAATACACAATCAATGGGTAAAATAGGTCTTTGGCCTGGTTGTTTGTTTTAAAATATTAACTCTGCAATAACAGCCCAGCAAGCAGGAAAGCCCATCTCTGAACGATCCTTTCTCATTTTGTATTAAACCCGCCGGACAGAGCAGATAGAAGAGACAAGCTCTAGGAAGTGGCGTCTTTTACGATGTATAGGAAGCTCTGTTGTTCTGTATAGCATTTTGAAGTTGATTTCCCCCCCTCACCCACCCACAAATCACATGGTGTGTAATAGTGTGACAACTTTCTTGTACCGTAGGAGTTCTCTGGTTTTTTGCCTTCAGAACTGGGCAGCCAGAGAGCGGCGGCTGCTGGTCGGGTACCCAGCTCTGATGGCAGTGCTGCCACTAGCAGCAGCATAGGCGCCAACTTTCCCTGGCGCCGGTGGGTGCTCGTGCCCCCCTGCCATTGGCCCCGCCTCCACTCCACCCTTTCCCCACCCCTGCCCTGCCCCCATTCCAAGCCCTTCCCCAAAGTCCCCGACCCAACTCTGCCCCCTCCCTGCCCCTACTGGACCCCTACCCCAAATCCCCACCCCGGCCCCGCCTCTTCCCCGAGCGCGCCGCGTTCCCCCTCCTCCCCCCTCCCTCCCAGCGCTTGCTGCGCGAATCCGCTGTTTCGCGGCGCAAGTGCTGGGAGCCAGGGGGGAAAAAAGCGGGCACGCGGTGCGCCCAGGGGAGGAGGCGGAGGCAGAGGTGAGCTGGGACGGGAGCGGCGGGGCGGGGAGCTGCCGGTGGGTGCTAAGCTCCCACCAGTTTTTCCCTGTGGGTGCTCCAGCCCCAGAGCACCCACGGAGTCGGCGCCTATGAGCAGCAGGGCAGAAGTAAGGACGACAATACATCATATACCAGGCCACCCTTCTCTGCTGCTGCTGGCAACGGTGCTGCCCTCAGAGCTGGGGGCCCGGCCAGCAGCCGCCGCTCTCCGGCTGCCCAACCATGGCTTAATTTGTGCCGGGCTGAGCCCCAGCACCTCTTTCAATACAAATTAAGCACTGAGAGGGAGACAGTGGGGGCCAGGGGTGATGGGGGGTGGATCCTGGGGAGCCCAGGGCACCCAAGGGGGCAAAGGGCAATGGGAGGTGCCCATGTAGGCCAGGGGCACCAAAATACAAGTTTGCCCAGGGTGCCATTTTCTCTAAACCCAGTCCTGCCTTTGGGACTGGGAGTAACCTGAATATTGCTGTGATCTTTGGTGTACGGGACCATCTATCACACAGGCAACCTTATCTAGGTGACAGGATAGAGCAGCTTAGCCAAGGGGCCTGTCTGTCACTCCCTGGCTAGGCTGTTATAATGCCTGAAGTTTCGTGGTTGGTGACATCGAAGTCTCAAACTCCCAGCCAATTTGAGGTTTTTGCCCTGCCCCTTAACAGTCTGCCCGGAGGTTGGTACTCACTCTGCAGCCATTGCAGGACAGCTTGACAACAGCGCCCCCCCCGCTAGGACACAGCACCTGGGGGCGCCTGGCACCCAGACACAGCCACGCCCCCTCGGCTAGAACACAGCACCTGGGGCGTCTGGCACCCAGACATGGCCACCACGCCCCCTCAGCTAGAACACAGCACCGGGAGTGTCGGGCTTGAAACATGAGTGAGGTCCCTGCGCCAGTTTCCAGGCCTGACTAGCACTGAGTCCCGTATGTGACCCCCCCCCCCCCCCAATTTGAGATGTGACTGCACCTCTCCTGCTCCCATGCAGTCCCCATTCCCCACTGGCCAGAGCCACAACTGCATCCCCTGCTCTGCCGAATCCCCCAGAGACCTCGGGCACTGAGACACAGGTCCCCTGGGCTCTCGCAGCCCCACAACCCTGCAGCACAGAGCCGCAGCTGTATCCCCCTTCCACAGCAGGTCACTGGAGTCTGAGACATCCCGTGGCTCCAGGCCCCTGCTCGTCTGCAGTGCGAGGGGTGCCCAGGCGACCTGGTGCAGGAGAGTCCCCTCACCAAGCCGGGTCCCCCAGCTCTCCGCCCCTCTCTGAGCCCAGCTGCGTTCTGCCCTGGGACAGGGCTCGCCTGTTCTCGCCCCAGCCCCCATCACAGCACAAGCTTCTCCAGCCGTGCCTCCCGCCCCGCGTCTCATCCTCCCTGTCCCCTGCAGCGCCATCCGGCGCTGCCCCATTTATCTCCCTCTGTCGCCGGCGCTGGCAGCTCCAATAAGTCCCTGGCAGGGCCGGCGCGTATCGAGCGCTGAGATGAGCAGGTGTGAGAGGAGGCGCCCCGGCGCTGACAGCAGCTTGGCAGGGGGAAGATGGATGAGGGCCGTGGAGGTCCCGAGCCTGGGGGCTGCGCACAGCCAGAGCGGGGGAGGGGGAGTTATGGCTGTTGGTGCTGCTTAGTGGGACAGCAGGGAGCAGCGGGGGGTGAGCACTGGAGCAGGCCTCAGCCTGGGCACGGGGGTGGTGGTGGGGCTGTTGGCCTGGCTGGGCCTCAGGAGCGGGGGGAGGGAGCTGAGAGCCAGGCTCCCGCAGCAGAGTCTGTCTGTGCAATGGCTGGGCCGGCTGCCTGGCCTGGTGACACCGGCCCATGGGGCAGGGTGAGAGGGGAGCAGGGACGTCTGTTGTGATAACTGGGCCCCTCTCTGCCCCCCAGCACGTGGGCAGTGCCCGCTGGCTGTCCCTCTGTGCCCACAGGGTGTGTGCGGTGCCCATCAGCTGCACACGGCGCAGTCCGTTCAGGTGCTGCCCAGCCAGAGAACAGCAGGGCGCGTCCGTACGCCGCCCCCAGGCTAACCAGCCCCTTCAGCAGCCCCAGTGTCTGCCGCACCGACCCCGTGGGGGCTCTGGGAGCAACGAGGGGCCAGGGCAGGCTGGGGAGCAGCCCAGGGATCCTGGGTGGGCTCCTACTGGGCTGGGGCGTCAGGCTGTGACACACCCTGCCACGGCCAAACGGAGCCAGGGACACCGGGGAGCCTCCAGCCGGCCCTGGTCCCTCGGCCACTTCTGCAATGGCCAGTAGCCAGCTGGGGCTGGGGCTCCAGCCAGGCCTGCATGAGGCAGCGTCCCCCACAGCCCGGCCAGGCTGGGCTTGTCCCAGTTGGGGGGCAGGATGAATCACAGGTGGCTCCCTCAGTGTCCGATGTGATGCCCCAGCTCGTGAGTGGCCGAGTGCCGCTGCTGACGGCGCATGGGCAGAATCCCCCACTGTGCCCATCCAGTGCAGCAACTGGCTGCCCCAGTTCTGCTCCCGGCCGACGCCAGGGCAGTTCGGCTAGCTGCCAGCAAGTCCCGCCCTGTGCCTCCCCAGACCCGTCGCTGCTGGGGACTGAGCCTGGGGGTCAGGAGCGCCGCCAGCTTTTTCGGCGCCCTAGGCGGCGGAAGGTCCCGCCCCCGAAATGGCGCCCCCGACACCGGCGGCGGAAGGTCCCGCCCCCAAAATTCCACTGACGACGGGGGCGCCGGCGCCCCCCAAATAGTAGCGCCCTAGGCGACCGCCTAGGTCGCCTAATGGGTTGCGCCGGCCCTGCTGGGGGTCGTCCACCCGACTGCGTGAGGGAGGGGTCCTGGCCGGGCCCCCAGGGACCTGGGCTCTGCCTCCTCCAAAGGATCAGGCCAGCTCAGCCGGACACCTCAGCCCAGAAAAGCTGGAGCTAAATAGGCCGGGCCAAAGGGGTCTGCCGGGCTCCTGGTACAGTGGGGGGTTGGCACGGTGACGAGCTGACAGCCTGGCAATGGGCAGGATGGTTGTGCTGAGATCACTGAACCGAGGGTCGATGGGCAAGTGTTACTGGGGATGACACTCCCCCCCCCCATGTTTCTGGGGGTCACTCTGTGGGGATGAGGGCTGCGTGGCCAGGAAGGCGTGAGCGTCTCCTAGGATGCCGGGATCCCCCGGGACGCCATTGGGCCTGCCCCTGGCCTCCTGACTGGCCCAGACGGAGAGCCCCAGGTGACACCGCTAACTCCATTGACTTCAGCTAAACCCTCACCAGCCCTGGGGTGAGAGCCTTGGCCAGGTCCTTTGATCACCTCTCCCTTGTCCCACCCCACCTGATTGCCGGTCTCACGCTCCTTTGGCCTCTGTCTAATGGGTTACCTAGGGAGGTGGTGGAATCTCCTTTCTTAGAGGTTTTTAAGGTCAGGCTTGACAAAGCCCTGGCTGGGATGATTTAGTTGGGAATTGGTCCTGCTTTGAGCAGGGGGTTGGACTAGATGACCTCCTGAGGTCCCTTCCAACCCTGATATTCTATGATTCTAATAAGCATCTGGCTCCGCCAGCCGAGCCAACGCCACCTTTAGCACCAGGGCTCTGATCCTGTGATCAGGTCTAACAGCCGGATGGTGCCCCAAGCTTGCCAAACCGCAGCTCGCGAGCAGTAAAAGTGTGGCTCACGAAGCCACACACACCCCCTGCATTCTCTGCCTAGCAAACTGCGGGGTGGGGGGAGGCTCCTGCCCTGCAACAGGGTGGTGGGACTAGGGGTTTCTGCCAGAGACGACTGGTACCTGCTGAGAGTGGGGGGAGCACAATTTAAAGGTTCCCCACACACACACACTCAGCTCAACAGCTGCTGCCCTGGGGGCAGGGCCGGCGCAACCCATTAGGTGACCTAGGCGGTCGCCTAGGGTGCTGCTATTTTGGGGGCACTGGCGCCCCGGCCGCCCGTAGAAATCTGGGGGCGGGACCTTCCGCCGCCGCTGTTGGGGGCGGCATTTCGGGGGTGGGACCTTCCGCCACCTAGGGCGCCGGAAGAGCTGGCGCCGCTACTGCCTGGGGGAGGCAGAGAAGTGGGGACGGGCCTTTGATTTCAGATTCGCAGCTTCTCCTGGTTGTCTGACCCAGATCAGCCAGCAGAGGGCAGAACCCACACAGCACGGAGAGGGGTTTTGCGTGCTGGTGGGGCACCATTTACAGTGTTGATGTGGTGACATTTCAGACCAAGCTGGTGTTCAGCATAAACAGGGAATCGTCTAAGCTCCAGGATACAGTCCGTAAGTAGCACCAGACCAGCGTGAGCTTCAAGCTTAACAGCTGTTAGCGACAGTGCTCAGAGCCCTTCACAAAGCAGATCACAGCACTCTCCTCATTTTACAGATGGGGAAACCGAGTCATGGAGCAGGAAAGTGACTACGGCCGGCCAGCGACAGAGCTGGGAACAGAGCCCATTCCAGTTCTCCAGCCACTAGGCCCTGTCCTCTGATGTCCCAAGGATACTTGGGTGGGGTTTTGCTTCTGAGTGTGATGGAAGCTGCAGATGTTAGCGGGGCCAGCTGAAGATTTGTGGCGGTGGCTGAGTGCTGCGCAGTGCGTGACATCCCGGGATTTTAATGGTTGGGGGTGGATGTGGGTGTAACTGACTCACCCGCCTTGTTCCACAAGGGAGCGTTTGCACTGGAGTGTTGTTGCTTTGTAACGCACGGCACTGTGCAGTCCTGGGGATCAATACTGACCCAGCCACCCGATTTGGCTTGATTTCTGTTAGTTCATTGGCTTTAGGAACTGAGATCTGCCCGTGTAACTTCTTGGGCTGCGGGACGATGTGCCATCGAATAGTTACGAGTGTCAGAAATGCCAACCTTGCCAAATAACGGCTGATTATAAAACGGCTTTTAGGAAAAAGTCTGACGAACGGTGGGCAAATGTCCCAGGGGTTTTATTTAATTCATTCTTTGGCTGGTGGGAGATCAGAGGGGGATCAACAGAGCCGGGAAAGGAGGAGCAGGAAGAGCTGGGGAGACTGCCATGTGGGGCTGAGCAGCAGGGGGCAGCAGGCCGGGATCGAGGGGCGGCACAGCTGAGGGGAAGGGAGTCCAGAGGTGCAGTGGGTCAGACCTAAGGGGCAAGGGCTGAGTTGTGTGGTTGGGAGGCCAGGACTGGGATAGCAGGGGAGTGGGTCACTACCGAGAGAGTCTAAGGCACTCTGCCCTTTCCACTGGGCCTGCTCCTGCTCCCAGTGATGCCGGCTCAGTCAGCACAGCCGCTGGCATGGTTACCCTGGGCCCTCTCGCCGCGTGGGGCTAGGGAACAGGCAGTCCCTCACCATCCCTCCCACCTCAGGCCGGGGAGCCGGCTGGTCCCCTCATGGCTGAGTTCGTGTCCCGTGCTCTGGGGCTGGGCAAGGAAGAATTCATTCAGGTCTGAGCAGCGAAGCTAAGCCCTACCCCCAGCAGGGAGGTCAGCGCCCCTCCGGCTCGGGGGATATTGGCTGAGTCCAGCCCGTGCTCCAGGGCAGCTGCCCCCAGTGCCCCGCTTGTGGGACGCTCATCAATAGCTGGCGGGGGGGGAATCTCTCGGCTCATCTCGCCCTGAGCCAGCCAGTGCCCCCCAAGGAGCTGCTCAGCTCTGCGCCGCGCCGCGCCGGGTGAATCTCCGCCCCCCGAGCAGGAGAATAAAATCGCCAGGTCCAGCCCGGAGGCTTCAGAAACCGAGTTACAGCCACACTGGGCCGGGGAGACGGGCTCTGGCCAGGGAGCCGGCGCGACGCCCGCTGCACTGATGGCAGGTAAATCCGGCCGGGGGGCTCCTCCGCTGGGAACCCTTCGCTGATGTTTCCCGTTGGCCCATTTACCTCCCCGCCTCCAATCCAGCTCTTCCCCGGGACGAGCCCCGGCAGCCTCGCGCCCCCATCCCCCACTCCGCCCGGCTGGGGCATTTCGCACCTGTCCAGCCTACAGTGAGTGACAGGGCGTCGAGGGGCTCGGCTGCAAACGGTGGGTGGGCAGGGGGAGACGCAGGGGGGATGGGTGTGAGGGGAGTGGGCACATAGGACCCCGGCTCCAGCGATCTCAGCGCTGCAGCGCGTGGCTGGGGTCAGGCTCAGGCCCTGCCCTCTCCGTCGCTGGCTGAGCTCCAGCGCCTGCTGAGCACAAGAGACCCACGTTCCTAACCCCTGCAACCGCTCCCAGGGCCTAGGTACGGCGTTTAGGGGTCGCTGTGCAGTGAGGCGCGCCCAGGGTTATGCCAAGGGGGCCTCTGTGTAGAGCAGATCGGCTGGGTGGTCAGGGTCCCTCCCCCCACTCGGACAGGGCGTGGGAATCGTTACAGCTCATAGAATTTACTGACAGCATGTACTGAACACAGGTACATGTAACATACCTGTACAAAGCGTGTGCATGTGGGGGGGGGAGGGCGGGCAGAGGGAGCTGGTGGGTGAGAGCGGAGCGGGGGAGCTGGGAGCCAGGACTCCTGGGTTCTATTCCCCTGATGAAGGAACTGGTGGTCTCTGGCCTGGCTGGGGCCGGTGTGTAGGGCTGGCTAAGAGACCAGCTGGGTGTGAGCAGGAGGCCGAGCTGCCAGGATAGCGGGTTGATGGGCTGGAATCCCAGTGCCCTGGCTTGGGGCCTGCGGGAGCAGCCCTGGCTAAGGCCTCTCCGTGATGCTAAAGTCCAAACACCAGCCGAGCAGGGGTCGCCCGGCTCCAGAAGCCGGAGCTCAGTGGCCGGTTACTGACTGCCTGGGGAGAGCAGAAGGGGATGGGGTCTCAGGGAGGAGCAAGCGTCCCTGGGAAAGGGGATTTTGCTACAGAGAGGGGCTTGGTGTGAGAGTGGGAAGTTCGGGAGGGCTGAGGCTCCCTGAAAGGGGGATCAGGGTGATGGTGCTGAAGCATCAGCGCTATGAAGCCCTTGGACCAGCAGCGATGCCGGAGATGATGCTGATGGTCAGTGAGGGCAGTGGGGGCCCCTCCCGTGCATGAGGCACTTTGCAAATCCAGCTGGATGTGGGGGTTGGATCAGCAGAGCTTTATGGAAAGAGCCCAGGGCTGGGCTTGTGGAGGGCTGCGGATTGGTACTGAGGGGCACTAGCAGAGCTGTTGGGGGCGGGGGGTAGAGGCCCAGGGCTGGGATAGTAGGGGGCTGCCGGGCGGGACTCAGAGGAGCCCAGGGCCAGGATAGCAGGGGGCTGCAGCATGGGACTGGGGCGGGAGCCCAGGGCCGGGATAGCAGGGGGCTGCGGGTCGGGATTGAGGGGGGAGCCCAGGGCTGGGATAGCAGGGGGCTGCGGGTCGGGATTGAGCGGGGAGCTCAGGGCTGGGATAGCAGGGGGCTGCGGGTCATGGGTGGGGGGAGCCCAGGGCCAGGATAGCAGGGGACTGCAGGTCGGGGGAGCCCAGGGACGGGATAGCAGGGGCCTGAGGGTCGGGATTGAGGGGGGGCTCAGGGCTGGGATAGCAGGGGGCTGCGGATCGGGATTGAGGGGGAGCTCAGGGCTGGGATAGCAGGAGGCTGAGGGTCGGGATTGAGGGGGGGCTCAGGGCTGGGATAGCAGGGGGCTGCGGATCAGGATTGACGGGGGGCTCAGGGCTGGGATAGCAGGGGGCTGCGGATCAGGATTGACGGGGGGCTCAGGGCCGGGATAGCAGGGGGCTGTGGGTCGGGGGTAGGGGGAGCTCAGGGCTGGGATAGCAGGGGACTGTGGGTTGAGGGTGGGGGGAGCTCAGGGCTGGGATACCAGGGGGCTGTGGGTCGGGGGTGGGGGGAGCTCAGGGCTGGGATAGCAGGGGGCTGAGTTCGGGGTTGAGGAGCAGCATGGGGGGTATCAAGGGGCACTGCCATTTCCCCAGCTCGGAGGCGCTTTGGGACACACCAGAAGATGCCTCGGCTGGGTTCTGTGTCCATGTCCCAGCCCCCCGACGCCCATAGCCACAAGGGCTTGGCACTGATCCTCTCCCCTCCTTTGCCAGCGTTCCTCACAGCCAGTCTGAGCGTCCTGACCTCGGACGGGGGCCCCTTCGCCTCTGGTCCCGAGTGGGGCAGCCCCATGGGGGCTCCCTGCCTGCTGGGGCCCCCGCCGGCCTGCGGCAGGTTCGGTGTCCCTGCTGGGGAGGGGGCCGCGGGGCTCGGGGACGGCGTCCAGCCGGCCAGGAAGAACCAGCACGTGTCCAACGTGTCCGTGCAGCTGGAGATGCGGAGCCTGTGGGAGGAATTCAACAGCCTGGGCACCGAGATGATTGTCACCAAAGCGGGGAGGTAGGTGGGCATTGCCCAGGGCAGCGCAGGGACCCCCATGTACCCCCCCCACATTACAGCCCCTGGCAGGGGCCATGTCACCCCAAAAAAACTACCCCTATGGCAGGAGCTGTGCCCCCATGTCCCATCCTGGTGTTCTGAGACCCTGTCCTGGCTCCATGCAAGGGGATCCGGTGCCATCCCCACCCTCCTGGGAGTCTGATCTGGCCCCTTGCTGCACCAGGCAACGTGGCTCATTCCCGGCCAGAAAAGCCGCTCCCCGAGCGCTAAGGGCTGGCACTGGTGCCACACGTCACGGCTGCCCAGGACCCCATTGCAGGGTCCAGCCCTGCAACCCGTGGTGATCTGGGGGGAGGTGGGTGGAACAAGGACTGCCAGGAGCCTGGCCGGTGCCAGGAGCCAGCACTCCCTGCCTGGTTTGTCTGGGCACCAGGGGGCTGGGCACAGAAGGGGGCACTGGGGCAGATGGTGGATGCCGATGGGGGCTGGGTGTCTTGGGGCTGTGGAGGTGCTGGGCCTATTGAGAGGGAGCTGTGAGGATGGCAGCCGGGGTGGAGTCTGCCCCCCCCCTGCTCCGTCCCAGTCTGATATTTCAGGGACCATGAGCTGCTGCTGCAGCGTGATGTTCCTGGGGGGGGCGGGGGGCTGCTGGGCAGCTCTGCCCACCCCCCACCAGCAGCGCTGCCCCTCCCACTTAGTGCTTCAAATGCACCTGCCCCCCACTACCCTCCCACTGCCTCCTACTTCCCCCCGGCTCTCCCCTCTGGCCCCTGCCTTCAGCCCCCCCACTCCCACTCAGTCTCCTGCTCCTGCGTGGGTTCATGTTGCCCCACACTCATGTTCACGCCCACTGTGTCCAGGCTGCTACACGCCCCAGTCCGTGGGCACCTGCACACATCCCCCGGGCCGGGCAGCCTGGCCCCTTTATCCCAGTCCCCGTGTGTCACCCTGCTGGGCCCCTTGAGCAGGGAAGAGGGCTGAGACAGGGCAACCCTAGCGCCCCGTGTGACCAATGCCCCCAGCCCCTCCCCTGTGACTGGCAGCCCCAGCCCCCCGCATGCGACAGGTTGACCCCCAACCCTCTGTGTGACCAGGGACCCTGGCGCCCCCCACTCCGTGACCTATAACCCCAGCCTCTCCCCCTGTGACCAATGACACCAGGCCCTGTGCAATAGGGAGACCCCAGCCCTCCTCCCCCCAATGCAACAAGGGCGACCCCAGCACCTCATGCCCTCCCCTCTCCTCTCCCACAGGAGGATGTTCCCCACCTTCCAGGTGAAGCTGTCGGGGCTGGACCCGCTGGCCGACTACGTGCTGCTCATGGACTTTGTGCCCCTGGACGACAAGCGATACAGGTGGGGGGGATACACATGGGGGGGGGGACAGCTCCTGCCCAGCCCCCCCACCAGATCCTTGAGCAGAGCAGCCTGCGGGGGGGGGGGGGGGGATCCCTGTGCTGGGCGTGGTGCCCATAGATCTGGCAGCTGTGCCCACCCCCACCTGCCTCCTGTACTCCGGCTGCCCCAGCCATGGCCTGTGTCGGCCTCCCCCTGCACCTCCCAGCTCCACTCCTCCCGCCTCCCCCCAGTGCTCAGTCTCTCCTCTCCCTGCAGATACGCCTTCCACAGCTCCTCCTGGCTGGTGGCTGGCAGAGCGGATCCGGCTGCGCCTGGCCGCGTCCACTTCCACCCCGACTCGCCCGCCAAGGGGGGCCAGTGGATGAGGCAGATTGTCTCCTTCGACAAGCTCAAACTAACCAACAACCTGATGGACGACAACGGCCACGTGAGCCACCGTGCCACACCTGGGCAGCAGGCACACCGTGGAGGGGGGGGGGGGGAAGGGGACAGTCCCTGAAGGCCAGAGACCACCCAGCTGCAGCATTATCTGACCGAACAGGAATACCCCCCCAACACACACACACACAGGTCCCCCTCACCTTCCGAAAAAGGTTAAGCAATAGCTGGTTGAATGGGGCATGGGGCCTTTCCCCTCTAGGGGGCGCTGGGAGCCCATCACACTGGTTGGCTCACGGGGTG
The DNA here is from genome assembly GCA_003942145.1 of Platysternon megacephalum. Taxonomy (NCBI): domain Eukaryota; kingdom Metazoa; phylum Chordata; order Testudines; family Platysternidae; genus Platysternon; species Platysternon megacephalum. The sequence goes on along the minus strand of QXTE01000391.1, from coordinate 629,166 downwards.
GAGAATGGGCACAGGGCCATTCCCCTCTAGGGGTGCCACTGTCAGATCCAATCCAGCCCCGGGGGTGGGTGGCTGCCTGGCTCAGGGGGGCAGGGATATGGCACTGTTGGCAGGGGCAGGAGGCTGCTGAGATACCATGCACGGGATGCGGCCCTACAGAGTGGAGGATGGGGGGGTGGGACAGGGTGCCATGGGCCGCGAGGGTCCAGGCAAGGTGGGCTGTTGGACTGGGTGGGTGTGTGCAGAGCTATGCCGTAGGGGGCGGGATACGTTGCCATGGGCAGTGGCTGTCCCGGTGCCCATCTCAAGCGTGGCTCTTCTCTGGCACATGCAGATCATCCTGAACTCCATGCACCGGTACCAGCCCCGCTTTCATGTGGTGTACGTGGACCCGCGCCGGGACAGCGAGCGCTTCGCCCACGAGAACTTCAAATCCTTCACCTTCACGGAGACCCAGTTCATGGCGGTGACGGCCTACCAGAACCACAGGGTGCGTGTGCGGCCCAGAAACCGGCCCCACCATCCAGGGCACTGAGCCAGTGCTCCCTGGGCCCCAGGGCTGGACATTATAGTCCCCCTTCCTGTGATCCCTGCTCGCAGGAGTCCCGCCCCGACACACCATCTTCGGGCCAGAGCGCCCTCTGCTGGGCAGGGCAGGGCTACGGGGTGCAGGCTCCGCCCCCTCCCTGGGGTCACAGCGCCCCCTGCTGGGGAGTGTGGGGCTGGGCAGTGCAGGCTCCTCCCCATCGCCGGTGTCACAGCGCCCCCTGCTGGGTGGTGGCCTCATGGCTGATTTCATGCAGGGGGTGCAGCGTCTCTCCGCAGGATTCCTGTCCCACTGTGCCTAGGGAGCTGCTGATTTGGGCAGGTGTCCCTGAGCTGCTGCCAGCCCCCTGGGGTGGGGTCTCCAGGGCTGGTTTTGGAGGGCTGCTTCCCTCACCCTTCTCTCTCTCTCTCTCCAGATCACACAGCTGAAAATCGCCAGTAACCCCTTTGCCAAGGGGTTCCGGGACAGCGAGCCAGACGACTGGTAACTGCCCCTCCAGCACCCTCCCCACCCGGCGGGAGATGGGAGCACTGGTGACTCCCCTCCCCCCACAGGGTGCCACTGTCCTAACTACTGGGGGGGGGGGGCTCCCTCCCACCCAAGGGCTCATCCACTTGGCAGCGCATTACATGCCCAGCCCCCCCCAAGAGAAGAGGGGAAGAGCAGCCAGGAGGGGCAAGTGATGGCACAAGGGGGAGGGGCCCACTATCAGCCCCAGTCACCTCCCCAGCAGCTCCCCCCCGCCAGCTATGTACCCCAGTGCCCACTCCCGCCCAGCCCCCACCAGCCACCCCCGGAATCCGTGCAGGATGGTTTGCACATGTGCAAATTAGCTCATTAAATAGTTTGCAGCGAGGGTCTCCCAGGGGAGCTGTGCTCTGGTGGGGGAGGGGCACCTCTGGCCATCCTCCTGCCCCCCCCCCCAAATGTCTCACCCCAGCTGGGCCCCCTCCCCATTTCTCACCTTCCCCCTTCTCATGTGCAGGCCTGGGGCTTCAGGACCCCTGCTGGGCACCTTGGCCCGCACTCGGGGGACGGGCCCCTCCTCCCAGCTGAAGGACACACAGGAGAAAGGTAACCCCCACCCCCAGGGCTATTAGCTCTGAAAACCAGGGTGCTCCCCCCCCAGCTGGAGAGCATGCGGGGGCAGGGCTGTTACATACAGCTGGCTGGGCGCACCCCACGGCTGGAGCTGCTGGGCTGGGGGGGGGGGTGTCGTAGGGGATGTGGGTGCTGGAGGAGCCCCGGCCTGGGGCCTCTTCATGTGCAGCTGGGCAGGCCAGGGGGGCAGGCCAGGGTTCGGCTCAGGGAGCCACAGACGGGTGCTGGGGCTCTTGGGCTCAGCCTCTAGCACTGGCTGAGCTAGGGGGCAGGGGGCGGGGCTCTCGCACTGGCAGAGGTGGAGCTACGGCAGGGGGTGGGGCTCTTGCATGGATGGGGCGGAGCTAAGGCAGGGGGTGGGGCTCTCACACGGATGGGGCGGAGCCAAGGGAGAGGGGGGGGCTCTGGCAGTGGCAAGGCTTGGGGACCTTGGCACAGCAGCCCTGCCGTGGCTGTGACCCGCCCTTGTTCTCTGCTCTCTCCCCAGGGCTGCCGGGCCGGCGCCGTGTCAGGGGGCAGCTCCCCGCTACCCTCCTGCGAGAGGCGGCCCAGCTCCAGAACCCCCCACTCGTGCCACTCGCGGGAGCCCGCGGTTTCCAGGACAGCTCGGCTCCGCGGCGCCTTCTCCCCACAGAGCTGGGGGCCCCCCTGTACAAGCCCCTCTCCTACCACAGCGTGTACGTCGGGGCCAAGCCACGGGTGGCACCTTACTCGCTGCCCGCCAGCCTCCACCCATTCAACGTCTACGGCGCCAGCTCCCCTGCCCTCAACTACGGGCAGCAGTGATGGGTACCGGGGCTGTCCCCCTGGCTGCTTGGGGGGCACATAGGACCCACTCTGACTCACTCCCCCCCCCCCAAGTACTCAGACGGCTGCCCCATGACGAGCCCCAGCCGCAGCGTGACAGAGGCAGGCTCCAGCCTGAGAGTCTCACTAGGAGCCCCCCTGGCTGCCCTGCTCACAGGATCCCTGGCCAGGCTGGGGCTCCCCCTATCCTAGCCAGCTGTGGGGGTGGGGCTGTATGGCTCCCCTCCCTCTTCGCTGCTGCAGGGCTGGACCCCCAGGCCACGAGCTGCCCCACAAGTCGCCCCAGCTTGTGGCCATTAAACTTCCCGGCACGAGCCTTTGGCGTGGGGGGGAGCCCTGAGCACTGCCCCTGGGAACGGGAGCCACAGCTTGTGCCCAGGACACAGGGCAGGGCGGTGCCCAGAGTGCAGAGTACACAGCTGGTCAGATCCTGCCCCCCCCCGCCCAGACAGGAGCTGCCTTCAGCACCCCCCTCCCTCCCAGCCAGTGCTGAGCAGGGTGCAACCAATGGAGCCTTAGCCCCTGCTGACCTGGCCCATGATCCACACCCAGGGGTGCTGGCCCAGTTCAGCAAGGGGAGACAGCGCCAGCTGGTGCCAGGGTAGGGTAACTGCAGCGCCACTCCAGCGGGAGCTGTGCAAGGTGAGACCTGCTGGGAGAGCTGCCCGGGCAGGGCAGGTTCACGCTCCTGAGCCGGGAGCTCAGCTGGCCAGGCCCCGTGAGCGCCACCAGAGACCTAGTGGTTTCCCGTCACACACCGACAGGGACGGGGCTGTGTCACTCTTTAATCGTACAAAAGACAGGACAGACGTAATCTGTGCCAAGGCAGGGAGCACCAGGCTCCGGCAGGCAGCGGATGACAGCACCAGACCAAAGGGGAGGGGAAACAGCGCCAGGCTTAGGGGGGCAGCGGCCAGGGTAGAAGGTGCAAACCCAAAGGGAGCCCCCTGCCCCGGGACAGGGTGGGAGGGGGCACCATCCCTTTGAGGTGCGGGTGGCGGGGGGCACCTGGTGCTGAGGGGCCGGGCTGGCCCTACTCCCAGCTGTCGGGGGGGAAGGCAAAGGGGATCAGCTTGTACCCGGCGCCCACGTAGAACTTGTTCTGGAATTCCACCCTGCAAACAACACAGGAGGGGGGGGGAGGGTCAGCGCAGACATCACCCCCCAAAACTCACCCAGGGCCTCCCCCATCCCAGGGGCTGCCCCACCACAGACCCGCCCGTCCCCCACACCCCAGAGTCCAAAGCACCTCCCCCCTCCCTCCGCTGGGAGTACGGGGCAGGGGCCTCACCAGTGCAGGCGCAGGGCGTGCAGGAAAGCCGACAGCCCCTCCATCACCAGCAGGATGGCCACTGTCAGCACGGCGAAGAAGGCAAAGACGGGCACCAGCAGCGCCCCGCCCGCGTAGACGTGCAGCAGGAAGCCGTTCCGCATCACCATGGTCCACAGCACCTCCGACAGCTCTGCGGGGAAATGGGGGGGGTCAGAGCTGGGCACACCCCCCTACCCCCACACCTCCCACCCCGCCCTGCCCCTCACAGGCCTCCCTCCCACCCCCACGCCTCCCTCCCCTGCCCCTCACAGGCCTCCCTCCCACCCCCACGCCTCCCCGCCCTGCCCCTCACAGGCCTCCCTCCNAGCCCACAAAGCATGTGTGGACCAGACTCAGCGCAGGTAGGAGGCTGTGAGACCCCCCCCGCACCCCCACCCCCCGACTCACGTGCATGGGCCAGGCTGAGCGCCCACAGGCGCAGGTAGGAGGCCGTGTTGGAGATGCAGCCCAGGCAGTACTCGATGGTGTGGATGGCCTGGTGCATGAAGACTTCAGAGAATTCAAACTGCGGGAGACACCAAGGCAGTGGGACGGGGTGAATGGCAGCACCCAGCTATGGTGCCATGCCCGGCCGCGGGGCGCAGGGCGCCATGCCCAGCCCCTCTCCTCCAGCTTTGGCAGTCTGAGCTGACCCCAGGCCCATCCACAAGATCTCTCTGCCCCTGGCCGTGGGCCCGGGCAGACACATACCATCTGGAGCTCAGCCAGCTGGCTGTCGGCTGGGGCCGGATCTCGCAGTGCTGGAGGGGGACAGCCCACAGATCACAGGCTACATGGGAGCCCAGCCACCCAGCAGGGCCCATTCCCGCCCCCTGTGCCCACCCAGAGCGCTGGTGAGGGCATTGCTGAGCGAGAGAAGACTGGGATGGGGGGCGCGGGGGGTGCTAATCCCGTCCCCGACGCTCATAGCTTTGGGGTCTCCTGCCCACAGCAGGGCCCCGTCCTTCCACTCCGGGGCCACTCTGTGCCATGCTGGGGGGATGGGCAGCAGCTTGTCAAGCCCCACCCCTCTGAATGGCCCCGCCCCCACTCAGTGCAGGGACATTTCCGGCCCACAGATTGGAGCTGTGGGGCTCCCCCATGCTGAGGGGGACTGGCAGGACAGCGGAGCCAGTCACTGTCCCGGCACCCAGTGGCGTTAAACCCGTCCTTCTCCGCAGCCACCACAGTGCCACAGGGATCTCACCTCAGGCTCAGAGCCATGCCCGCCACGCTCCACGTCGGCCTCCATCACGTTCACCGAGTTCCCCGGCTCCTGCGAGCTCAGCAGCAGCTGGCGCTCCCCGGCGTCCCCAGGTGGGCCCAGCTGTGTAGAGCCCAGAGCCACACATCAGACATGAGGGGTGGGGGACAGACCCCACAGATCACAGCCCCTGTCCCTCTGCACGGCACCTGCACCTCCCTTTGCGGAGGTCCCACAGAGCCCCACAACCCTACCGCCAGCCCAGCCCTCCAGAGGCCCCCGCCCAGCCCCTTACCCTGAGATGAGGGTACCCCCTGCAGCAGTGCTGGCACCACAGGTACACGGGCGTGCCCAGGAGCAGGACAGGCACAGAGGCCAGAGCCAGGACGACCAGGACGATCTGCACCGTCACCTGCAGTGGGGAGAGGAGAGGAGGGTCGTGAGAGCAGCATCCCCACCCCCGACACGGGCTGAGCCAACATGGGGGCGGGGGGGTACCAGGTTAGAGGGGCCATCGGTCCGAGCCAGCATGGGCATGGTGCAAAGCGGGAGATTACCAGGCTGGGGGGGGGGGGGGGG
>QXTE01000391.1:567889-619662 GCA_003942145.1 Platysternon megacephalum | reverse complement strand
GGGGGGGAGCAGGGTACCAGGCAGGGATCCCGCAGGGGGGAGCAGGGTACCAGGCAGGGGAGCAAGCCAGGATCCCAAGGGGGGGAGCAGGGTACCAGGCAGGGGTCCCACGGGGGGAGCAGGGTACCAGGCAGGGGAGCAAGCCGGGATCCCACGGGGGGGAGCAGGGTACCAGGCAGGGGTCCTGCGGAGGGGGGGGGGGGCAGTGCCCACCTCCAGTTGGAGTGGTTGACCATGGTGGCCACACTCCAGGCGGAGGGGAAGATGGCGGTGGCCTTGCTGAAGCACTCATTGTAGATGAAGCCGGTGTAGACGGAGAAGGCCCCCATGAGCAGAATCAGGTAGCGCCCCTCAAAGAACGTCTGCCAGATCTGGGGACAGACAGACAGACAGATGGAGGCACAGCTCCGTAATAGCCCAGCCCTCCCCCATCCCCCCACCCTAGCAGTTCGCTCACCTCGTTGCGCGCTTCCCTCAGGCGGGGGCTGCTCTCGGCCAGCACCATCCAGAGGGCGAAAACGAACATCAGCAGCCCATGGCCCACGTCCCCGAACATGACAGCAAACAGGAAGGGGAAGGTGATGATGGTGTAGGGCGCTGTGGGGGCAGGGAGCATGTCAGAGAGAGGCCCACCCACCCCACATGGGCCCCTCACCCCCCCACAGGCCCAGACCACCCTGCCGTGCCGCTAGCTCTGATCTGGCCCCAGGGCAGGGACTGGCTGGCTCAGGGGGGCTGGGAAGGGGAAACGGGGTATTTTCCCTCTGGGGGGCGCTGGCTCCGATCTGGCCCCAGGGCAGGGGGGGGGGGGAGCTGGCCCCAGGGGGTCCCTTACCCGGGTTCACCTCCTGGTAACTGGCGACCCCATAGGCGTCGACGATGCTCTGGAAGCCGGCGGTGAACTTGTTGGTGCGGATGAGGGTGGGGGGGCTCTCAGAACTGGGGATCCGGTGCACGAACGACTCCACCCCCGAGCCACTCTTGTGCTGCAAGGGAAGGCGGGCCTGGGACCAGGGAGCCTCGAGGCAACACCAATCCACCCCCCCTTCACTGCCACCTGGGGAGCAGGCAGGGGCTGGCTTGGCCTGGGGCACAGCCGGAGGAGGGCAGGGCAGGGCAGGGCAGGGCAGGGCAAGGGAAGGAGGGAAGTGCGGCATAGTAGGAGGGGGTGGGGAGCGGCCGGGGCACACCTACCGATCCATGGAGGGGGGAGAACATGGACTGGCACGCGGGGAGGAGGGAGGGGGAGGCATGTACCGATCCATGGGGAGGCAGGGGGTGGATATGTACCGATCTGTGGCATGGGGGGTGGGGGGGGCGGAGGCACGTACCAATCCATGGGGAGGCGGGGGGTGGATATGTACCGATCTGTGGCNCGGGGGGGGGGGGGGGGGGGGGGGGGGGGGGGGCCCAGCCAAGGGGGGGGGGGGGGGGGGACATGTACCAATCCGTGGCGTGGGGAGGGGGGCAGGCGGAGGCACATACCAATCCATGAGGTGGGACGGACATGTACCAATCCGTGGCGGGGGGAGGGGGGCAGGCGGAGGCACGTACCAATCCATGGGGGGGATGGACATGTACCAATCCGTGGCGGGGGGGCAGGCGGAGGCACGTACCAATCCATGGGGGGGGACGGACATGTACCAATCCGTGGCGTGGGGGGGGTAGGCGGAGGCACGTACCGATCCGTGGCGCAAGGCCTCCTGCACCTGTGGCAGGTCACGCACGGGGCACCACACCTCGGCGATGAGGCACTTCTCGATGACGTTGAAGCTGCACTGGTTGAGGATGAGGTAGATGGCCTTCATCTTCTGCACCTTCACGCGCCAGGCCGGCAGCACCAGCACCACCTTCTGCAGCACCTGGGACAGGTACTGCTCCGTCTCCCCCAGCACCTGCCGGCGGGAGGGAGGTTCACAGGGGCAGACACCAACCCCCCCAATATCCCAACACAGCTGGGGCCCCCTACCCCAATATTTCCTCTCCACCCTAGGAGGGGCCTCAACTGCTGCCTGGGACCCCTAACGCTGGAGGTCGCTGAGCCGGGAGTGTCCTCGCCCCCACCCCCCCCATCTCACCTCAGTGAGGTCATTGAGTGAGGAGTGTCCCCGGGGCCCCCTGCAGCCCCCCCCCATCTCACGGCGGTGAGGTCGTTGAGCAGGGAGTGTCCCCGGGGTCCCCTGCAGCCCCCCCCATCTCATGGCGGTGAGGTCGTTGAGCAGGGAGCGTCCCCAGGACACACACACACCCCCGCAGCCCCCCCCCCACCGTGGTGAGGTCGTTGACCGGGGAGTGTCCCAGGGGCCCCCCCACAGCTCCCCCATCTCACCGTGGTGAGGTCGTTGATCTGGGTGAGCAGCCCACTCAGCACCTCCAGCCGGTCGGTCTCCCTGTCGGCGTAGGGGTACACGTGGCAGTGGAAGCTGGGAGAGACAGGCACGGGTGAGCGGGAGGCATGTTGGCGGAGAGGGGGGCTGAGTTGTGTGGGGGAGAAACTGGACAGCCGGGGGGGGGGGAAGGGAGAGGTTTTTTGGGGGAGGCACAAACGACTACCATCAATCCTGCGCCTCCTATGGCCAAGAGGAGTCGGGCCAGCCGGCTGGAGGGGGCCCTGGCATTCTGCTCCCATTCCCCCCAGGGAACAGCCACGCCAGGCGGCAGGGGAGGGGCTGCCCCCAAAACACCCCCCCGGACTCCTAGCTCCCCAGACAGGAAGAAGAGCGGCTCCGGTCCGGCACCGGGACCCCTCCTCACGGCAGCAGCAGGCGTATGGCGCGCCAGAGCTTGGGGCAGGAATTGCTAGCGGGGGTGGACAGGCAGACAGACAGACGGCGAGGAGACGGGGCGGGCGGGGGCCAGCACTCACCAGTCTGAGATCTTGCGGATTTTCTGCCCGATCTGCTCCCCCCAGTAGGAAATGAGGAAGATAACCCAGGTGATGCTCTCCCCCTGCGGGTGGAGCACATTACCCATGAGCCTCAGCACAGCGCAGGGTTCGCCTACAAACCACCCCCTCCCATGCTCCCAGGCTCCAGAGAAACCCCCCCCCAGCCCCACCCCACTCAGATCCACCCACGTCCCCTCCAGGCCTGCCCCCCTCACAGACACCCAGACCTGCTCCAACCCCCCTTCCCGCCCCGCACTCACCGTGGCTGGGTCCTCCATGGGCTCCGCCATCTCCACGAAGTTGGCGATGAGGTACCCGCGGCAGGCGCGCCACAGCAGCCGCTCAAAGGCGGTCACCCGCCAAGGGTGGATCACGCCCGCCACAAAGCTGGGGGAGGGGAGAGAAGAGAGAGCCAAGGGGGGGGGGGTGCGCTGGCATCCCAGGGCACAACAGCCCCATAGCGCCCAAGGGCACCACGGTATCCATGGCACGACCACAGAACCCGCCGTGTCCCAGGCACAGCCCCGCTCTCCCCGCCACCCCCACGTTGTCCCAGATGGGGCCTGCCCCACAGCTGCTGCCCAGCGTCCCAGGAGGGGCCTGCCTCACGGCTGCTGCCCCATCTGGAACTCATCCCGCCCGCTCTGGAACTGACTCACTTGACTTTGACATCGAGTCGCGGTGCCGTGGACGGGTTGAGCAGGGGCTCCTGGTCCGAGAGGGCGCGGGGCCGGGTGGGGGAGCCCAGTGATGCCTGGCACACGGGAGAGAGACCGTCAGGGGAACTGCCCAGCCCAACGGGGCCCCCTCCTTCCCCAGGGAACCGGCACCACGGTGCCCCCCTCCTTGCCTGGCAACCTCTCCGTTCTCCCCCAGGAATCCACCATTGGCCCCCACACACCAGTGCCCAGCCCTGGGGGTGACCCGCTCCACCCCTCCCTGCCCCCCAACCTCTAGGACACCCCCACTCCACCCATCCCCTCTCTGCCTCCCAGATTCCCTTCCATTCTGCCCCTCTATACCTCAAAGTAGCACCCTGGAACGACCAAATTCTCTACTGTCATATAATTATGAGAAGTTTTGTACATAGTATGTCTTGTGAGGTATTATTTTAAAAATCTTGATCTGTTGAACATTAATACCATTTGATTGTCTGTGCTCTCATTGTATGTGAAGTTATGAAGCATTGCTACATGTGTTACTGAAATAGTTGTGAGGTTGGGAGATGCCCCCAGCCAACCTTTCAATTGCAACAAAGGACCAGCCAGATGTGCTGATGGCCCATTAAAGAGAATCCACTCTCCCAAGGGCCATCCCAGAGATTTCTCAGAGAGAGCATGTATGCAACGGAGACTGCTTGACCAATGGGGACTGCCTGATCCCCATGTCACAGCAAAGATCTTTCCAGCAAGCTGGAAGAGAGACAGTGACATCATCACTTGGCCTCTTTCTTCCAGGTGTTGACTTGAGTTGGGAGGGGAAACGTCTGGAGGACAAAGACTTTGAACTGGGGAGGGTGGTCCCAGGCTGGAAAAGAGTCCCAGCCTGTGCATTGAGGATCTGTAACCTGCTTGTGCCATCGGTCAGGGTGAGACACGGCTTGATTCAAATCCTGTTTAGCTTGTAGAACTTAGATTGCAAATTTATTTTATTTTTATTTCTTAAGTAACCAACTTTGATCTCTGTGCCTGCTCCTTATATTCACTTAAAATCGATCTTTCTGGAGTTAATAAATCTGGTTTATATTTTACCTAAAACAGTGTGCTTTGGTTGAAGTGCTTGGGAGATCTCAGCTCAGTTTACAAAGGCTAGTGTGTGTCCACTCCACATCGAGGGAGTGACGAACTACTCAATGAACTTGCACTGCCCAAGGGGGCCTTGAGCAGTGTAAGACGGTCCGGTCCTGGGATGTAGAGCTGGAGCTGGGGGGGGGAGATCATGAGTGGCTGGGAGATCGTTCATGTAACTCAGCTGGGCGTGTCTCTGCCTGTGGATGTCTGTGTACGTGCAGTGCCTACCCAAGGTTTGTAGCTTGACATCAGCATCACAGTGTGAGAGGCAACCCAGGTTGGTGGAACAGGGCTCAGCGGCCCCCAGTCCAGGTTACACCCCAGGGACCCCATCACACCCTCCCAGCCCCCCAACCCCGGGGCCCCATACTCCAACGATCCCCTCCCTGCCCCCCAGGCCTCTCGGCTCTGCCCCTGCTCTGCTCCCTCCTCAACCCCAAGGCCACTGCTCTGGCCCCGCACGAGGACTCACCAGCTGGCCCGTGAAGCGCTGCCCCTCACGCAGGACTTGCGCGTACTCCTGCAGCTCCCGCAGGCGCCCGCCCAGCGACTCCCGGTTACGGCTCACTTCGCGCAGCTCCTGGGCCAGCTGCTCGGACTGCTCCTGGATGTGCAGGGCATCACGGGGCAGAGGGGCCGGGGGGCTTTCAGGGCAGGGTCCCAGTGCCAGCCCTGCCTTCCGCAGCTCCTGGTGCAGGAACGCTGCGCAGCAGGGACACAGCGCCCATCAACACTGCCCCCATCGGGTACCCATCTGGAGACACACACACCCCCCCCCCCTAGTTTCTGCAGTCACAGCCTTTGGGACACCCAGAGCACGGGGTTGTGTCCCTGACCATTTGGGCTAATAGCCACTGATGGGCCTATCCTCCATGAACTTATCTAGTTCTTTTTTGAATCCAGTTATATTTTTGGCCTTCACAACATCCCCCAGCAGCAAGTTCCACAGGTTGACTGTGCGTTGGGTGAAGAAATACTCCCTTTTGTTTGTTTTAAACCTTCTGCCTGTTAATTTCATTGGGTGACCCTTGGTTCTTATGAGATGTGAAGCGGTAAATAACACTTCCTTATTTGCTTTCTCCACCCAATTCATGATTTTATAGACCTCTGTCATATTCCCCCTTAGTTGTCTCTTTTCCAAGATGAAAAGTCCCAATCTTATTAATCTCGCCACATACAGAAGCTGCTCCATACCCCAATCATTTTTGTTGCCCTTTTCTGTACCTTTTCCAATTCCAATATATCTTTTTTGAGACGGGGCGACCACATCTGCACACAGTATTCAAGATGTGGGCGTACCATGGATTTATATAGAGGCAATATAATCTTTCCTAATGATTCCTAACATTCTGTTCGCTTTTCTGACTGCCGCTGCACATGGAGTGGATGTTTTCAGAGAACTATCCACCATGATAACAAGATCTCTTTCTTGTGTGGCAACAGCTAATTTACATCCCATCATTGTATATGTAGAGTTGGGATTATGTTTTCCACTGTGTATTGCTTTGCATTTATCAACAATGAATTTCAGCTGCCATTTTGTTGCCCAGTCACCCAGTTTTGTGAGATCCCTTTGTAACTCTTCACAGTCTGCTTTGGACTTAACTAATTTAACCCCACACCACTGGGCCTCTGCCACCCCAGACCCCCTCCATCCCACCACTCCAGGCTCCCATCCCCACGTGCAGCCCCTGCCACCCCAGAGAGACCTCCTCCCCGCAGGGTTTCCACCTGCCCAGAGAGGAGACACCCTTCCCTCCCTACACAGGCTCTCCACCACCCCAGAGCCTCCCCTCCCTTCCCCTCACCCCACGGTGTCCCCAATGTCCTAGACATTCCCCCAAGTCTCCCTGTCCCCCAGAAGGAGCCCCTTCCCCCAGAGTGGCTTGACACTCACTGAAGGTTTTCTCCATGTCCTCGCAACGCCGCACCTCACCCACGAAACGCCGCTGGAAGGCGTTGACATTGGGGTTGAGCTGGGGGAGCAGAGACAGCACATCAGAGCCCAGCTGCAGCCCACCCTGCATGGGGCCCCGACTCCGGGCGGCTAGGGTGGGACCAGCCACCCCAACAGCCCCAACCCCTCAGTCAGGGACCCCGATTCCTGCCCCTATTGGGACCAGCCACCTGGACACCTCCCCAGTCAGGGACCTCGACTTCCCCTACCCCCCCCCCAACAGCACCCCAGTGACAAACCCCAACTCCCACTGCCCCCCATAGGCACCAGACACCCTGGCTTCCCCATGCCCCCTTCCACCCCTGCTCCGGGACCCCGATTCTTCCCCTATAGCAGATGAGACGTCCCAAGCACCCCCCCACGGCCACTTCCCTCCACCCCAGCCAGTGACCCCACCCCTCTGCTTCCCACAGGGGGGCCCCACGTCCTGCCCCGCACATACGTCTCTGAACTCCACGAGCCCCCTCTCGCCCAGCTCACTGACACAGGCGTAGGCCGAGGCTGACTGCAGGAAGAGCTGGGCCAGGCAGACCTCCTCGCTGCGGAACATGGAGCCCATGGCGCTGCCGGGGGAAGGGGAGAGTCAGTCACCTGGCGGCGAGGGCAGGGGGAACAGAGGCCCAGCCCCCCACCGCTCCCCTGGATCGAGACCCCTCCACCCACGGGGAGGGGGACTGCTGTGAGGGGCACCAGAAGCCACACCGTAGCAGGCAGCCCAGGCGTGGGGACGGACTCCTCGCCTGGCAGGGAGGAGAGGAAGCGGTCTGTGCCGGGGGCAGGAGCTGGAGCCGGCAGAGACAGGCGGCAGGGCCACAGCAGCTCTGGGGAAGGAGTGGGCACAGCCGGGAGCCCCCGCTCCAGCTGGGAGGAGGCAATTGTGGCTCAGACTCCGGCTCCCGGACAACCCGGCCCGGCACCCAGACAGTCACACCGAGCTCCAGCCATCTGTCCAGCTGGCACCTCGGCAGCCATACCGGCCAGCTGCTCACCTCAGGGACGGCCTTGCAGCTGCGGGGGGGGGCACGCGGCGTAAGGGACCCACCCAGGGAACAAGGATCCGCAGCGCTGCCCACGAGACACCCAGCAGCAGCTCAGCTGAGTCACCCTGGACTTTTTTGACCTCGGAGGTTGCAAAATAGTTTCCAGTAGCACCATCCCCCTCCACCCCAGACCAGCTCAGCTTCAGCCGCGCCTGAGTCAGGGCTGGCCATGCCGCTCACCTTTGGGGCTGACACAGCCAGACCCCCATGGCCCAACAAGGGGTGGGGAAGGGCACATGATGCCCTTGCCGCCAGGCAAGGGATTTCGGGAGAAGAGGATCAAATGGGAGCACTAACAGATCCGGAGCACCCTCCACGCCCCTTTGCAACTGGAGGGCAGCTGGGGCCCTGCAGCAGCTCTTAGGCAAGGGGAGGAGGGGATCCAGACCTCAGGCTGGGCCCAGCTCACTGCAATAGGGCCATGCCAACACTCCAGCTGAAAGCAGGGAAACACAAGCGGCCTCAGGGAGGGAGTCCCACTCCCTGCACAGGGTCCCGGCCGTACCGGGAGCGGGGTCAAGCAGCCACCCTGGCGCTGAACCACACCCAGCCCACCTTGAGGCATCACCGGCTACTGACTGCTGCGAACAGGACTCCAGTGGGATCCCCAGCCCAGGGGACACGGCTGCGCTGGGGCAGAAAGGCCCGTGTTTCTGAAGCTGCCACCAGCCTTGTGGGCCCAGCCTGAGGCGTTCAGGCTGGCTCTCCCTGCCGGGTCCCCCATGCGGGACTCGGCCCCTGGGCTAGCCCGCACCACTCCCACGCAGGGAGGCCCTCTCGTCTCTCCTTCTGCCTCTATCAGGCACCAGCGCGGCAGCCAGCTCCCCCAGCCTCACAGACAGGTAGACAGCGCCACCGACTGTTCCCTCCAAGCTGGCTCCTTCCATCACCTCCCAATGACACTGGCCCAAGGCTGGCAAGAGGACCATTACCCCATGGAGCAGCCCACGCTCCCAGCATGCACTGCTAACCCAGGGGTAACACTGTACATGGGAGATGTTAGCGTGTCCAAGCCAACGTCCGTCCCTTCCGGAACCAGGCACAGCTGGATTCGGGGACCCACAGAACCAGGCACTAGCCCCGAGGATACAATTAGAGCGGCCCATAAATGGAGCTCTCTGGGGGCCTGTCTACACTGCCGCTGGAGATGTGATTCATGAGTAGCTGTACACACCAGTGCAGGAACCTCTACCCGAGCTAGGAATCACCCCTCCATCTGCAGGGTATGTGACAAAGTGGGAATTTTCTGTAATATTTTTAATGAAGCCCATGCGTGCCTCAGTTTCCCCCATATTTCATATTGTTACCCAGCGGGCGGTGGAAGGGCTGTTTGCTCTCAGGACAGGCTAAGAGACCTGGTCTATGCTACAAAGTTAGGCTGAAGTAGGCTGCCTTGCATCGACCGAGCTGTGCATGTGTCCAGCCTTCGCTCCAGCTTGGCTGGGCTCTGGCTGACCGGAACGGTCGATGCTTTAACCTTCAGTTCTCTCTGCTGACCTAATGCCGCCCCATGCTGCGTAACAGGTGACTAATAAACCTGCCTGGTTTGCCAACCCTGCGTGTGTCACTGCAAACACTGGCTGAGGTGCATTAGTCCCCGAAGAGTGGCCTAGTCTCTCTCAGGAGTCCAGTTCAGCTGGACTCGCCAGGAAAAGCTCATGCTGTGAAACACGAGTGCTGGAGCCCCAGAGGTTCACCGGAAGGAGGCAGTGAGGCCTACCCCATGCAGTAAGATTGAGACCCCTTGGGGGCTGGACAAACTGAAGGGTTCCTCCTAGAGACTGTTCCAAAACTGGGGGCGTAGCACCGATGCTGTCGATCCGTGACACCGGAGACGTTCCCTGCGACTCCTGTGGCATGGTCAGAGCACACGGGAGCCAGCTACCCTGGGCACAAGCCTTGTATGGCCCCTTTTCAACTGCACCCGCATGCCAGCCCCTGTCTGGAACATGCCCTGCCCCATTGACTCCACAGAGAGGCAGCACCCCAACCACGCTAGAGCGCGGCTTGCCCTGCATAGCACTGCACTCACCGTAACCGGGCATTATGGAGCAAGGACACGGCCCCACCTAGCAAGGGAGCAGCAGCGGAAGGCCGCCCCAGTGGGTAGCGTGCTCACCGGGGCCACGGGTTCCAGTCCCTGCTCTGACACAGGAAACTGACAGCAATAGCTATTGGGGAATGGCTCCCCGCGGGGCTCTGCTCACAGTCACTCTGCTTTGGAAACGCAACCATTACCCAGAATCAAGTGACGTTTGCTCCAGAACAGAGCGCCGCGGGGGTGGGGGCCACTATTCGGCAATAGCTCCAGCCATCAGCATCCCCACGTAGACAAGCCCATAGTCACCGAGCCTCAGCACCCCCCTGTCACAGGGATCACAGCCCTGCCCTGCCGCAGTGGGGCAGGCACACACCGATGAATGTACTAGCCCCCGTGGGGTGCGCGGGTGCGACAGGGACGGGGCGTAGGCAGGCCCCATAGTGCTGCAGCCCTGTGCCTGGTCCAGAGCGGGACACGCGCCCCACCGCAAAGACTTGACTTGGGTTCTCGTTGTGTTGTTCCCAGTGCCCCCCAAGCTCAAGGGGCCCCAGCTGCCCCAGGAGGAGAGGGGGCATCACAGCTCTGAACGAGCACCAGCTGTGGCTACCGCAGGCCCCAGTCTAGGCCAGACTCCGCGCTCCCGCTGGGATGGACCCCGGGCATAGGTGCTGGAACTGGGGTGCTGCCGTACCCCCTGGCTTGAAGTGGTTTCCATTATATTCAGGGGTTACAGTGTGGTTCAGTGGCTCTCGGCCCCCCCCCCCCCTATACAAATTGTTCCAGAGTCTCTGACCCAGGGCAGCTCTAGTGGAAGCCCTGGGAGGGGGCCTGACCCCCCCAGCCCCTCAGTTTTAGAGATGGGGGGGAGGGCGATCTCCCCACCTGAGCCAAGCTCCGTTACCCCAACGCCCAGCCAGCCCCACGGGCACGGGGGGGACCCCCTGCCTGGGATGTGCAGGAGCCCAGCTGTGCCCCAGCCCCACAGCTTCGGGAAGGGGGGGCAGTGGGTCACTCCGCTCCAGGGGGGCTCAGACTCAGAGGAAGGACAAGCGACACCCCCCCCCCGAGCCCGGACGAGCCGGAAGTGGCGGCGGCAGCACGTGGAGCCAGGCCCTGCCAGGCTGCCTCATCTCACCCTCCACCCGCGGGGTGGGACCCGGCCCCGAACCCGCCTGGGTCCCGGCCCCGCCGGCCGAGGAGCAGGGCTGGGGGCGCCCCGCCTGCGGCTCCTACCTGCGCTGGGCTCCAGCTGCTGGTCTCGGCTGGTTTGTGGGGAGACGGGAGTCCGGGACTTCCTCCNACCCCCCTCCATCCGGACACCCCCTCCCGCCGAGCCTCACCCCCCTCACACACTGAGCGTGCCCCCACTGGACCCCCACCCAGACCCTGCCAGCCAAGCCCCATCCCCCTGCATCTGGACCCCCTCGCACCCAGATCATCCGCTGAGCCCCCATGCTGAGCCCCATGCCCCCTGCACCTGGGCCACCCCGCTGAACCCCACCTCACTGAGCCCCAACCAGCTGCACCTCGACCACCCCACCGAGCCCTTGCCCCCCGCACTCAGACCCCCACTCCCTCAGTGCCTGCACCCACCCAGTGAGCCCCCTGCACCAAGACCCCCCCCTTCCGAGCCCCATCCCCCACACACACGGGGAACCCCTGCTGAGCCCCAACCACTTTCACCTGGATGGACACACACCCCGTCCCATTCCGCCTGCACCCAGATCCCCCACTGAGCTGCCCGCGCACAGAACCTTCTCACCCCACACCTGGAACCCTCCCACACCTCTGAACCTGGATCACTCCCATGTCCCATCAGAACCACCGGGCAACTCCCCCTCCCCCGCAGCCAAATCATCCCACCCAGAAACCCCTGGCCCCACGGCTGAATCCCCACCCCCAACACGGATCCCTTTGCACCTGGAGACCAGCCTTCCAGGCCAAAACATACACCCTGGCTGCACCCCATGTTGTGGAGCGGGATGGGGGGCGCTCTCCCCTCTCAATCACTGCTGACCCTAGTGTGGCAACATACACACAACTGGACCCCCCCCCCACACACACACACACCAAGGCCCCTGCACCGGGCCCCTGAGCCATCGCACCAGTTACACGCAGGGCAGCGCCCGGGCAGACAGAGATCCCAGATGTAATAGCAGGGCACCAGGTCCTGTTGCGGTGGCTCGCCTGGGTGGCTTCCTGGATCTCGCTGCCCACGGCTCAGCTCGGATTCACACTCCCAGCTCTCTCTCCCCCCCTCTAAGCAGGATCCAGGCCCCGGGCACTAGTGCCAGGACTCACACTNTTGTGTTGTTCCCAGTGCCCCCCAAGCTCAAGGGGCCCCAGCTGCCCCAGGAGGAGAGGGGGCATCACAGCTCTGAACGAGCACCAGCTGTGGCTACCGCAGGCCCCAGTCTAGGCCAGACTCCGCGCTCCCGCTGGGATGGACCCCGGGCATAGGTGCTGGAACTGGGGTGCTGCCGTACCCCCTGGCTTGAAGTGGTTTCCATTATATTCAGGGGTTACAGTGTGGTTCAGTGGCTCTCGGCCCCCCCCCCCCCTATACAAATTGTTCCAGAGTCTCTGACCCAGGGCAGCTCTAGTGGAAGCCCTGGGAGGGGGCCTGACCCCCCCAGCCCCTCAGTTTTAGAGATGGGGGGGAGGGCGATCTCCCCACCTGAGCCAAGCTCCGTTACCCCAACGCCCAGCCAGCCCCACGGGCACGGGGGGGACCCCCTGCCTGGGATGTGCAGGAGCCCAGCTGTGCCCCAGCCCCACAGCTTCGGGAAGGGGGGGCAGTGGGTCACTCCGCTCCAGGGGGGCTCAGACTCAGAGGAAGGACAAGCAACACCCCCCCCCGAGCCCGGACGAGCCGGAAGTGGCGGCGGCAGCACGTGGAGCCAGGCCCTGCCAGGCTGCCTCATCTCACCCTCCACCCGCGGGGTGGGACCCGGCCCCGAACCCGCCTGGGTCCCGGCCCCGCCGGCCGAGGAGCAGGGCTGGGGGCGCCCCGCCTGCGGCTCCTACCTGCGCTGGGCTCCAGCTGCTGGTCTCGGCTGGTTTGTGGGGAGACGGGAGTCCGGGACTTCCTCCTCCCCTGGGCGGGCTGCTCCCGGACCGGGTCAGACCCACCCCCGGGACCTCCCTCACTGCCAGCTGCAGGAAGCTCCGCACCCCTCCCTCGCTTCCTGCCCCCATCGCGCCCCAGCCGCGGGGGAGGGGGCACTGCACGGGGAGCTGCCCCCCCCCCCCCCCCCCCCCCCCCCCCCCCCCCCCCCCCCCCCCCCCCCCCCCCCNCACGTCCTGCTACTGCAGCCCCATCCCCTAATTCTGTGTCGGGGGTCCCTAGAGGAGCTGGGGTCCCTCGGGGGAGAGGGCCTTGGGCAGGCACAGTGATTGGCTGGGCAGCAACCAGAGAGGGGGGATGCTGAGCTTTACAGCCCTGCCTCTGGACAGGAAACTAGCTGGATCTGGGCTCCCGCCCAAGGGGTCATCAGAGAGCATGGAGGGGCCTCCCAGCAAAGGAGGGGAGCTGGGAGAGGAGGAGCTTGGTGGGGATGTTGGGCTCATGGGATCTGGACTCTGCTGGGAAATTGAGGGGGGAAGGGGGGGAGAAGGTTTTTCAAACTGTTCTCGAGGGCAGATAGAGCCTCACATGGCACCGAGCTCCCCTCCCCCTTTCCATAGCACAAACCGCAGCTGCTGAAAACACACACACACACACACACCTGTTCCGCCACATTCCTGGGCAGGGATCGAACCTGGGACTCCAGGGTCTAACCACAGTAGCCTTTACTGCCTGGGCTTGGAGACCCCTGGACCAGGCTCAACANCCCCCCCCCCCCCCCCCCCCCCCCCCCCAGCATGGTGAGATTCCTGCCCCACAGGAGTGTTGGCGTCTCCGCTGCCTCTGACTCCAGCTGGATCCATGTGACGGTGTTTCCATAGCATGTATGGAAATAGCTGCTTCAACATGACCGCTGACGGCCAATTTCCCCAGGGCACTTAGTCAGCATCCCCAGCAGCAGACGCCAGATCCCATGATCCTAGCCAAGGGGCCTGCATCGCTGCTTCCATGCCCTGCCTGACTCAGGCCCTCTCTTCCCTGCCTCATCTGCTTGCTCCAGTGGGTATTTCTGGGGCTTTGTCTATCTGCAGGGTGGCCCCAGCTGGCCTTCCCCTCAAGAAATGTGCCACTACCAATCTCCTGTGTCCCCAGCCTGTCTGTGAGGCCCTGGCATCCATCCCCCTGCCCCATTTCTCCTGGCAGGCCAGAGAAAACAGCCCACCCTGAGCCATCGCGCCAGTCACATGCAGGGCAGTGCCCATGCAGACGGAGATCCCAGCACCCGGCCCTGTTGAGGTGGCTTCCCGGACATCTCTACCCACTGCTCAGCTTGGCCAGAAGCCCCTTCGCTCTTGGTGCAAATAGCACTGCCACAGCCCATGGCCCCACCCTGTGTTGTAAGCACAGGACCCGCCACGTCCTGCTACTGCAGCCCCATCCCCTAATTCTGTGTCGGGGGGCCCTAGAGGAGCTGGGGTCCCTCGGGGGAGAGGGCGAACCCGTCCGTGTCACTAACCGACCCGTCGTTGGTCTCTCCCCCCTACGACTCGAAATTAGCCCTGCCTCTGGACAGGAAACAAGCTGGATCTGGGCTCCCGCCCAAGGGGTCATCCGAGAGCATGGAGGGGCCTCCCAGCAAAGGAGGGGAGCTGGGAGAGGAGGAGCTTGGTGGGGATGTTGGGCTCATGGGATCTGGACTCTGCTGGGAAATTGAGGGGGGAAGGGGGGGAGAAGGTTTTTCAGACTGTTCTTGAGGGCAGATAGAGCCTCACATGGCACCGAGCTCAATGGCACCGAGCTCCCCTCCCCCTTTCCATAGCACAAACCGCAGCTGCTGAAAACACACACACACACCTGTTCCGCCACATTCCTGGGCAGGGATCGAACCTGGGACTCCAAGGTCTAACCACAGTAGCCTTTACTGCCTGGGCTTGGAGACCCCTGGACCAGGCTCAACAGCCTCTCCCCTGAGGCCCAACCCATGGTCGGGGGACAGAGCTCCCCACAGGGCCTGTTACACTCCCAGGAGGATGGCAGCCCCCCCCCCAGCGAGGGAAAGCGCCAGTGAAGCCGTGCTTGGAAAAGGTTGCTGTATTAATGCACGCTCCCTGCTGGCGGTCGGAGTAGCTGCCCGGAGTACAGGGAACGCTGCCCCACAGGGATGGGGGCCAGCAGGAGGTTCAAAGCCAACTCAAGGAGGCTACAGCATCTGCGCTGCTCCAGTACCCCCTCCCCTCCAGCCAATTTAGGCCTACCGGGACACTGCATTTGAGACAAGCGTCCCAGCACCTCTGCATGATGAGGGTACTGGGGCAGCTGCAGGGTTTGGTCGTGGCCCAGGTGTGACACTCTGTACCTCGGGGGAACACCCAACACCCCCATGTTCATCTTTATAAAATGATTGTGTGGTATCCAGTGCAAAGTGTGTCATATTGGGTGTCTTCAAAAGGCTCATGATGCACTGAGTATGGTTGTTATAGTGATGTTATAGGTTATAATTTCATGTATATAGTTATTAGGCTAAAAATGTATCCTCATAGCTTAAAGAAAGCCCAGGCAAAACTCTCCAAGAACAGAGAGGCAGTTCACACCTCATCAGGGCATGGATGAGACAAACCCAGCCCAGCTTCACAGGAAGAATGGACACTGGCCTAGGCAGCAACAAAAGAATCTGTTAGACCAGGGGTAGGCAACCTATGGCACGCGTGCCGAAGGCGGCACACAAGCTGATTTTCAGCGGCATTCAGACTGCCTGGGTCCTGGCCACTGGTCCGGGGGGCTCTGCCTTTTA
Organism: Platysternon megacephalum; assembly: GCA_003942145.1. Classification (NCBI taxonomy): domain Eukaryota; kingdom Metazoa; phylum Chordata; order Testudines; family Platysternidae; genus Platysternon; species Platysternon megacephalum. The sequence goes on along the minus strand of QXTE01000391.1, from coordinate 604,089 downwards.
ATTTAATTTTAAATGAAGCTTCTTAAACATTTTAAAAACTTTACATACAACAATAGTTTAGTTATATATTATAGACTTATAGAGACCTTCTAAAAACATTAAAATGTATGACTGGCACGCAAAACCTTAAATTAGAGTGAAAAAATGAAGACTCGGCACACCACTTCTGAAAGGTTGCTGACCCCTGTGTTAGACCCTCGAGAGAGTCACCCCCCTTCCTTTGGGCAGTTTGGGACGGCAATGAGGTAATGCTCACCTGACTCTGAAGGGGGGAAGGCAAAGCCAAGAGGAAAGGAAGGACATGATAAAAGGGAGAGACATTTTGCCATGCTCTCTTTCTTTCACCTACATCTACAGCCACCACCACCAAGCGACTGAAATGCTGATCAAAAGGGAAAAAATGGCTCTGTCATTGGCTCCTCTCCCTGGAGCGGGGGGGGGGAGGAGGAGGAGGAGAAGAGGGTGTCCTCCCCCACCACACAGTGGGCTAACTGGAGTGAATGTCCAGCCACTCTTCCCCCCTGAGCAGTGGGTGGGCAGTGTTACCCACAGCTCTCACCGGCACTAGGAATGAGCCAAAGCCAGTTACAGACCCAATGCGATGTGTAGCACTGGGACAGCAGGAGGGAGGGGTCATATGTGTGCCCCATCCCAGTTCCTTAAGCAGAGTCCCCTCCCCTGCTCGGGGCCTCAGTTTCCCCCCCATGCAAACGTACAGGAGTAAAAGCCCCTGAGCGAGGGGTTACTAGGTGGGAGAGGCTCTAAGAGCCCGGGTCACGTGCCCCCTACCCACCCACCCACTCCCCCCTGCACCCCACACCCTGAAGCCCCATTCTCCCCCAAGGCAGGTGCAGAGGAGCTGTGACACTGGGTATAGGCCCTTTATTGCAGGGGTGGATCTAGGAAGCAGGCTGGGCAGTGCGGGGGCCCAGCCGTCACCGGTACAGGTAGTCGGCCTCGATGTTGGCCGCGATCTCGGCCTCCCACTTGTCTCCATTGTTGAGCAGTTTCTCCTTGTTGTACAGCAGCTCCTCGTGCGTCTCGGTGGAGAACTCGAAGTTGGGGCCCTGCAGAGACCAGGAGAGCACATAGTTGCCACCAGGGCCAACCTGCCAGCAGGGCCTCGCCCCCAAGACAGTGGAGTCTGTCCGTCCATGAGTCTCTGTGCCCTTGCCCAGTGCAGAGACCCACCAGGACCTCCCTCCTGCACTACAGAGACCCTCAGAGGCCAAGGTATATGAGGGCAGGTCTGGGGAGAGACTGCATGCCTGGTTCCCCCGGATACCAGCCCCACACGCAACCGGTCGCATTCACCTCCACGATGGCGTCCACAGGGCAGGCCTCCTGGCAGAACCCACAGTAAATGCACTTGGTCATGTCGATGTCATAGCGGGTGGTTCGGCGGCTGCCATCAGCACGTGGCTCGGCCTCGATAGTGATCGCCTGGTAGGGGAGGGGAGAACACGGTCATTCCCTGCCCCAGCACCCCCGCTCCAATTACACTGGGGGAAAGCAGGGGTGCTGCCTACTTGGCCGAGGGTGACACTATGTAGAACAGGGAACTGGAGACTCTCTCCCCTGAAATGAGGGGGGGGGCACACTGACCTTTTGCCAGTGAGACTGGAGGAAGGGCTGGAGTCAGGACCCAGCTGTGTCAGCACCCGTGCCCGCCAGCACCTCTCCCTCCTAGGGCCAATGCAGCTCTCAGCCCCAAACACAGGGCATCCAGCTGGGAGGGAGCCTTTTGAGGCATGGGCGTCCAAGCTGGGCAACAGGCTCCCACAGGGGACCAAACCAAGGTCCCCTGGGGACAAGATCCTAGGGAGGGGAGCGGAGCAGAGACCGGGGGACCTCACCACACAAGAGTTACTTACCTGGGATGCACCATGCCAGAGACAAGCATCAGAGAGGGGTTCTGGGGCTGGGAGGTGCGACCCCGCATGGGCAACCCCTGGGGCAAGGGGGAGGCTCACCTGGGCAGGGCAGACGGCCTCGCAGAGCTTGCAGGCGATGCACCGCTCCTCTCCAGATGGGTAGCGGCGCAGGGCGTGCTCCCCCCGGAAACGCGGGCTCAGGGGGCCCTTCTCAAAGGGGTAGTTGATGGTGGCAGGTTCCCGGAATAGGTAACTTAGGGTTATACCCAGGCCTAGAGGAGGAGCCAGGAGAGGTTAGAATCCAGCTGAGGAACAGCAAAGACACTAAGCATCACTCAGACCCTACACCATCTCCATGTGGGGAACCGCCCCCCCCACTGCCATCTCACTGGCACAGGGAAGCATCCATGCCTATCAGACCCTCACAGCCCACCTCCCCCCCATTCTCAATCCCAACAACCCCCACACCAGGTCCCACCACAGCCAACCCATTCCAGGTCCTGCCATCACAGCCCATCCTGACAGAGCCCGGGGCTCACCTCGAATGAGCTCTGTCCACAAGAGGGTTTGAGCAGCCCGGTCGGTGATGGATTTCATGTCCGATTTCTCCTCCTGTACATTCACATTCTCTGTAGAGGAGACATAAACCATTACCGCCCTACACAGACCAACATGAAGGGGCTGGGACAGGCACCCATCCTCTGGATACGGTGCCCCGACAGCACCTGAAAGGGACTCTATGGCAACTTGGGGGATGGAAGAGACCTAACTTGGATTGTGTACTCCTTGGAGGAAGGGACTCTGGGTGCAGCCCCCTGGGGGGGCAGGAGAACCAGACTAGACTCCATGCCCTCCAGAATGGGCTCTGGATGCTGTGTCCCCAAGGAGAGTTCTAAGGGCAGCCTTGGGGAGGGCCGGAGGCAGTACTTACTGTAGGACTTTCTCGAGGCTGTAACACTGAGCAGCCGGGTGAGACTCAGGCAGGGTGGTGTCCCTGGGGGAATCAAGGAGAAAGGTTAGAGAATGCTTCCAGCCCCATGGGGCAGCAGAGGGAAAGAAGGCTCAGCCCACAGCCCTACAGCGTGGGGGAGCTGATGGGTCTCCCCTGCAGTCCTTACCTGTGCAGGAAGCTCGGCATATCATCCACAGCGCCGCCATGCTGAGCCCAGGGCAATCCTGCAGCACAAGGGAGAAGGCAGCATCAGTTCACACACACAGCATTGCACCTACCCAATCCAGGCCAGCCCTGCCCACCAGCCCCTGAACCCAGCACACCACACCCTGCAGACGGGACTAGGGGATGGCAGTACAGGGCACTTTCCCACAGGGATCCTGCAGCTCCCCTCTCCAGGGATGGGACCCAGGTGTCCAGGGGCCATAGTACAGGGCACTTTCCCACAGGGATCCTGCAGCTCCCCTCTCCAGGGATGGGACCCAGGTGTCCGGGGGCCATAGTACAGGGCACTTTCCCACGGGGTCCTGCAGTTCCCTGCTCCGGGACAGGGACCCAGGCATCCGGGACGGGGCCTCACCCTGTCGGGGAGGGGCTGAGTGACCTAGGACCCATCCTGGGGGTATCTGGGTCTGGCAGGCAGCAGCGAGCCAAGGGGACCCGGGCGTCCAGCCCCGCTCAGCTGCCGTGCGCATGCGCAGCCGCCTGCGCTCCTGAAGGTCCCAGTGACCCGAGCGAGGCCGGGAAGACCGACCCCCGGGGGGGGGCTGCCGGGCATGGGCCGGGGGCGGGGCCGCGCGCCCTGCGCGGGGCTAGGGAGCCGAACTCACCCCCGCGGGGACAGCACCGGACACCCCTACTCCGCTCCGCTGCGCGCTCCGAGTCTGCAACGAGCTAGCCAGGCCTGGGCCGGCAAGCGCTAGGGCCAATCAGCGTCCAGCTCGTGTCTCATTGGCTACGGGGCCGGGCGGGAGGCGGGGCGTGAGTTCTGATTCCGCAGCGCGGACGTGACGAAGGTTAAATGGGGTTAAATGATTGGCGGAGGGATGGGATTTAGGGCGGGATCACTAGTGGCGGCCTCGGTTGATTGGTGGTTGTGAAAGGTGCGGGGCGGGTCACCTCCAGACGGCCAGTCGAATTGGTGGAGGGGAAGGGGGCGTGGCCACGTCCAGAACGGCCAAGTGGATTGGCGGAGTGGTATGGGGGACGGATTTACACACATAACGGACACGCGGATTGGTGGAGAGCCGTGGGCGGGGGGCGGGGCCTTTCAGCGCACGGGTGGACGGAACGTGGGGTTTGAGGCGGCTGGGGCCTGGTGGGATGGGTGGCGTATCCAGAGTAGTAGGGCCCTGTGTGTGGATGGGCCTACACGGTCTCACTTCGGTTTAGCGGCGGCTCAGGAGGGTGAATCTGTGGGACCTGTTTTTTCGCTGATCTAGTTTAACCTGCAGTTAATCCGGATTAATCTTTCTGTGTAGACAAGGCTTGCATCCCCTGTGCCTTGGTTCCCCACCTGCAGCATGGGGATGGGATCCACAGGGCCTTACTGCACTGGAGACTGTGGGGTGGTTGGACAACAGGGGCCCAGGCAGTACTGCAAGCGAGAGGGACCATGGAAAGAGGGGGAAACACCATTCTGGGGTGGGGAGGAGGTTGTTGCTGAGGTTGGGAGAACCCCTTAGACCCCTAGTGGCAACAGCGGCTGCCCCCGTGTGATTGGTATAATCAGCCCGTAGCCAGAGGGACCTTTCCTTTTGGATGTGGAACTCAACCATGACAATGGGTGTATTGGGGGTCGTGACCTTGTCCAGGCCGGCGAGTCCATTAGAGCCATGTTTGCTTCAGCAAGGTGAATGGAGCTTGGACACGCTGTGACAGCGTCCCCCTTTGGGTGCCTGGCTTTCTGGGAGCCATTTGCAGCCCTCTGAAGTGTGACTTCCAGAGGGGCTGTTCCTGGGAGTGTCCACGCCAACCCCCTGGCTTTAGCGGGAGATGGAGGTTCTCAGCACCCCTTGAATCAGGCCTGGCCTTGCCTGAATTTGTGGACTTTTTGAGGCACTAACACAATGAGCCCTTGGCTCAGCGAGCACCTACACAGTCTAGCTCCTGTGGAACAATCAGTGGTCTCACGGTTGTCCCCCAGTGCTCTGAGATCATTTTGTTGCGGGTGCCTGCAAACTGCTATACATCGCAGCTGTGCATGGGAGAGGTGCCCCAGGCAACGCTTTGCTGTGTGTGGATGGGAGGAATAAACGCCAGGGAAGCAGGGCTGCTAATGCAGGCCCCCGGGCATGACAGCAATGGCCAGTGTGTCTAACACATTAATTGTGGCCCAGATCGGTGTGCTGCACGCTGGGCATGGCAGGTGAGTGGAGGGTGGGTGGGCTCTGTGCTGTGGCTAGAGGACATGCTCAGCACAGTGTGAGCGGCTAGTGCCACACACCACAGTCAGTCGGCAGGGTCCAGACGGCACCATTTCTCCTCTGTGCCAGCCTTGCCCCTGATACTGCTGCAGAAAGTCATAGGGCAGCGCTTACCTGGCCCCCTCCTGGCTAGATGTGAGCTGCTGGCCTGGGTGAGACTTGCGTTAGAGGAGGGAGGCCGAGCAGGTGTGTGAATATTCAGGGCTACCAGGAAGACCAGGGTTCAATTCCCTGCTCTGCTACAAAAGCCCTCGGTGCCCTTAGGCATGTCACTTAGCCTCTGTGCCCCAGCTCCCAGCTGTGCAATGGGGCTCACAACCCGGCCCTGCTGCACTGGGGGTGAAAGGATAAACACACAAAGGAGTGTGACGTGTCCAGATACTGCGGTGACGGGCTGGAGAAGGACCTGAGATAGGGAGTGCAGCTGTTTACCCCAGTGCAAATCTTCTCTGACTCGAATTGTGTCCCTAAGGACCAGCCCTGGGCCAGGGGACATGCCCAGGACGGGGAGGGGAGCTGGCGGCCACATGGTGGTGTATCCCAGCTGATCTCCAGCCTGCCCCAGGAGGAGCCAGATGGGGAGATTGGGGTCAGTTGCCCTGGGGCTCCTGCCTTCTCTTTGGCCCTCATGTGCCCAGTTGCTGCTCACACCCCCTTGGGAGCCCCCTGGGAGGGAGTAGCACCCCCTCATCCTTGGGGAAGCTTTTGGGTGAATGGGCTTATCCCTTCCCAGGGGCCTGTGCAGTCCAGGAGCCATCCCATGTCGCCAGGGGATAGCAGGTACCCCGTCCTTGGCAGGCAGTGGCTGCAGTCCCTAAGGGGTGCTAGGGGCACTAGGAGAGGTGTGCTGGGATAGCTATCCTGATAGGAATATTGTGACAACACCACTGTAGCCAGGTGGGCAACCCCCAGGGGAAAGTCCGTTTGCCAGTTCCCTGAGCAAAATAAACTATAGGGGCAAAAGGATTTGGATTTGGATGGTTTTGCTGGTCTGGGCTCTAGCTGGTATAGAAATGTGAAGAAATCACCCCCATAACCTGCATTGCTAGGCCAGCATACGTTTCTAGGGTCACTCTGGCCTCAAACAGCTTTGGCCAGCTCCAGGTGTCTGGGAACGTGGGCAGGTGGGTGGCTGCGTGATGGCCCCATGTGGGGGTGCTGCCAGCCTGGTGATTACCAGGGCACAGGCACTCACTGCTAATGGGAATGGCCCATGTTTCCAGCCTGGGCACCCACCTCTCCCTGCCTGGACCTCTCCAGGAAGGGGCTTTCCCCACACTAACCTCCCTGCTGCGGCTCTCTGTCCCCCTCTGCTGGCTGCTCCGGGTCACAGGGTTAGGGCTCTGCTCCTGTGCCCTCCAACCAGGGGCGCTGGCACTCGGGCAGTGGTGCCTCCTGAACCTCCTGGAGGCTCTGTGCCACCCCAAACTCTGCCTCCCTTTGAATGAGGCTCTGCTGACTCCTGTCAGTGGCCTCCTTCCCCACCCGCTGCAGGGCCCCTGAGCCTGGATAGCCCCCCTGCTCCTGATCGATGCTGGAATGACTGACTGAGGTCCTGGGGCCGGTCCCTCGCAGCTGCAGTCAATGCTCCCCTGCTGGTTGGCAAACACGGGAGGCGCTGTGGGGTGGGGCGCAGGGGGTGCCACATGGGGAGGGCTGAGGGCCCATCCAATTTAACCGCTTGCTGACTGCTGGGGCGGGGGGGGGGGCACTCAATTGGGAGGAGCTGTGAGGACAGAGCAATGGCCAGGGGCTAGGACATGAGCAGGAGGGAACCTGCTCCAATGCAGCTGACACCCTGGGGGCCGTCACACAGTCGTGGGAACACACACACACAGGGTGGGGCAGGTAACGAGAGCTGTGCTAATGTGGGATAGGACAGCCAGTGCCAGGGGGCAGCATGCCACAGGGCAGGGGATTCCCTAGCTGGCTGGGGAGCAGTCACGCTGGCAGAGAGCATAGGGCTGCAGGCAGCTGTGGGATGGAGCTGCCCAGGACAGAGCTGTACTGGCTCTGCCATGTTATCCTCGGGCAGGCAGGGCAGTGATGCTTACCATGCCTGCTGGCCAGTATGGATGCCAGGCTCCCACTAGGGGCAGCACAGGGGGTGGGTGAGTCCTGCTCTGGGCCTAGGAGAGGGACTGGGTGTGGCCTTTCCCATCCCTGTGGATTCCAGCTCAGGGGACCTTGCCCCAGGCGCCAGGGCTGAACCCTGTAGACTTTGGTACCTCCACACAGATAAAACTCTAACCCTTGAACCAGCATCAGGCTCATCACGGCAGGTTGACACACCGGGAATGCCAGGCAGCCGGGCACCGTCAGCACAGCAGCTGTTGCAACCCCCGGCAGGAAGCAGGCTGGGTGCTGTGCAGAGAAGAGGTAACGCCAGTGAGGCTGGGGGTTCCTGCACCCCCTCTTATTCAGGAGCCTGGTGGGTCAGCACTGTGTGAGTCTGGGGGAAGGTGACCCCGTTGGGGCATTGCCAACTGTGGAGATCCTTGAGGAGAGCACCCACAGAGAGACATGGGGACATCAATGCATGGAGGGCAGCAAAGCCAGGGGACTGCCCGGCCCACGTATACCTTGGCACTGACCAACTGCCCCTGCTAATGCAGGCCCAGGACAGACTCTGTCTCTGTGCTGGGAGACTCTGGCAGGCCCTGGCACCCCGTTCCTGTGCCCAGCAGCTCTGGGGAGTGGGTGCCTTGGTCCCTGTTCTCTGGGCTTTCCTGTTGAAGGCAGCCGGGGTGGGACATTTATCCAAGGGCCCAGCCCTTCCCCTGCAACACTCTAGTGAGGCCCGTGGGCCCAGCCCACCCTTGGGGGCGTCCAAGTCAGGGTAGCAGAGGCCCTCTGCTGAGAAGGACTTCGAGTGGACAGAGAACCTGGAGCAGAGCGACCCTGTGGGATCTCCCAAGCCCTGGCCAGCCAGGCCCCCTCAGTGCCGTCCCCTGGCCAGCCCGGCCCTGCTCAGTGCCCCCCTGGCCTCTGGTCAGCCCAGCCCCCTCAGTGCCCCCACATCTGCTGGCCAGCCAGGCACCCTCAGTGCCCCCACCGGCCAGCCCAGTCCCACTCAGTGCCCCCCAATCCCCTGGCCAGCCCAGCCCCACTCAGTGCTCCCCCCCTCCCCTCTCCTAGCCAGCCCCACCCTGCTCAGCTGACTCAGGCTCATGGGGCTTTGGTGTGGGGCTGTAAAATTGGGGTGTAGCCATTTGGGCTGGGGCTAGAGCCTGGGTTCTGGGACCGTCCCCCCTTGTGGGGTCCCGGAGCTCAGGCTCCATCCCCAGCCTGGACATGTGCCCTGCTATTTTTAACCCCGTAGCTTGACAAGCCTGAGTCAGCTGAGGGGGGCCAGTTGCAGGTGTTTTATTGCAGTACAGACATGGTGTTGGGACAGCACCTCTGCTCTGCATGAACGGGACCGAACTCCTAGGCCCAATCCAGCAGGCTGGAGGGAATGAAGGGTTCACAGGATGCATTAACCCTTCACACTTCAGCCCCAGCAGGGTGTGTCTCCCCACCCCCCATGCCAGGTGCAGCATTTGTGGGGCATTTCCTCTTCCCTTTACAGCTGAAAACACTATCGCCCCTTTGGCCCCAGCGGTTCATTCAGGCCTTGCCAGGCTGTTTCCATTAGAAGGAGAAACAGAGGCTACGCGTCAGGGCTGTTCTTTGGTGCAAACCCGTTTCTCCCCAAAGAACGCAGGCAGAGTCCGGTCCCCTGCACCCAGCAGAGACAAACAGGAGGCAGGTCCCTTGCTCAGAAATCCAAGTCTGCCACTCCAGTGAGCTCCCTGCCCAAAGGCAGCCAGGTCTCTGCTTCCTCCAGGGCCCCACTCTCCGCTGCATCTCTCGCTGCCTGGCTGCTCTCTTCGCTCACACACACACAACCAATCCATTCCCCCTCTTGCTCCCCAACATTTGCAATCAATCCCAGGGAAACCCCTTGGCTTGTGATTAGCTTTGCTGTGAGCCTCATTACCTTCGTATTGTTTCCAGCTATCACCACACAAAAGGATATTTAATTGCTCCATTCCTTTGGCCTGAATGACAGGTGCTTAGCACAGCCATTGGCTTTAACCAGCTCTATGACTTTCTATAGATCAAAGCCACCAACACCTTCCAGGGTAACAACATGGACACAAACGGAGACACCCCAGGGAAGGCGCCCACAGTTAGCGACACAGGCAAGATGGACTCCAAAGCTGCTGGGTGAGGGGCCGAGTGCCTAGAGACACCAAACTCTGTGGGTCACCACAGCTGTCAGGGAGGTGCGGTGCAGAGCCAAGCGGGTGAACTAGCGGGTTTAAGGCTTGGGGCAGCCGGACCCCCCCCCACACACACACACACAAAGGGGACCCAGGCCAAGCCCTGTTGGCTGCAGCAGGCTTAGGGCCTAGGAGGGGAGTGGCAGTGCTGGGCTCTTGCGCTAAGCCACCAGTCCCTGCCCCTCAGAGCATCTCACTGGGGAGAGCACCCAATGGCAGAGTCTCCTCCCAACCAAACCAACACAGAGCACAGGCCAGGCAGAGCCCAGCCTCACACTGACAGCAGGGAGCCATGGGCCACAGGCCAGTAGGGTCACACCTGTGTAGGACACAGATGGGAGGATAAATCAGTTCTCTGAACAACTGCAGGGCAGAGCTGGGATAGAACCCAGAAGTCCTGGCTCCCAGCTGCCCCCCACTCTAACCACCAGACCTCACTGCCCTCCCCAAGCCAGGAAAGACCACAGGAGCCCTAGCCCCCCCGCCCCTAACCACCGGACCCCTCCTCCCCAAGTTGGGCTACAACCCAGGAGCCCTGGCTCCCAGCACACCGCTCTAACCCAGCAGACCTCTAAGCACCAGACCCCTCTCCCCTCCCAGAGCAGGGACAGAACCCAGGAGTCCTGGCTCCCAGCCCTGCACTGCTGGGCGCTGGTGGCTCTAGGTCTCTGCCCTGGGGGGCGGAGCCGTGGCCGCATCATGGGGCCGGAAATCACAGCGACTGAAGGGCCACAACATGATCCCTCCCCTGGCTCAGCCCGGCTCCAGCCCCGGCCCAGCCAATCACCGTCCTCCCCTCGAGGTCCGCTGCCCAATCACCATCAGCATAACGGGAAGGGGGCGGGGCTGTGCCAATCACAAAACTGCAGCGATTGTTACCGGGCCCGGAGGGGATCAGGTACTGTGGGCGGGGCCTGCTGCAGGGGGCGAGGTGAATAGGTACTGTGGGCGGGGCCTGTTGCAGGAGCAGGGTGATCAGGCAGTGAGGCCGGGGCTTGCTCCATGGGGCGGTAGGGGGCAGAAGAGGGTTGTGGGATGGTGTCCAAGTCGGGGCTACCCACCCCCCAGTCCCTGATTTCACTGTAATTCCCACCCCTTTGGGCCCCTCTGGGGCTGGACCACTCCCCTCCCTTCCCCATCTGCACCCCCTCAAGGGATAACGGGGAAAACCCCCTCCCCAGCCTGTGCCCCCCCACAGGGGTCAGGGTTGGGGACTGTGGAGATGGGTGTGGTCAGAGGCTCAGAGGCCATGGGGATAGGCAGGAGCTGCAGGGGGTGGGGGGTTAGGGACTCAGAGGCTGTGGGGATAGGATGGGGATGGGCAGGGGCTGCAGGGGGAGAGGGGTTAGATGCTCAGAGGCTATGGGGAGGGGCAGGGGGGACAGGGGTGGGGGGTTAGGGGCTCAGACGCTGTGGGGCTGCAGGGAGATGGGGGTTAGGGGCTCAGAGGCTGTGGGGATGCAGGGAGAAGGATCGGAGGCTGTCGAGATGGGTGAGGGAGAGCCGGGGATGGGGCGAGGACTTTGGGTCCCCCCAGCACAGGCTGACCTGTCCCCTCCCCCAGCATGAACCCCTATGTGGGTTTGGTGAGCAGCCTGCGCACTGCCTGGCTCACGGGGAAGACGCGCGCCGCTGAGCACCGGGTCTCCCAGCTGGAGGCGCTGCGCCACTTCCTGGATGACAAGAAGCAGCCCATCCTGGATGCCATGGCCTCGGACATGCGCAAGGTGAGCCGGATGGGGCTGAGCCCAGATCCCAGCGCAGGGCAAGGGGGGGGCTGGTCTCCCTGTAGGGCAGGGTTGGGGGAGAATGGGGGTCTCCTTGGGGATCGCCCACAGCACAGAGAGCAGGGGGCACACTGGGGTCTTGTCTGCCCAGATTCCTGGCCCACCCTCCTCCCCGCAGCAGTGGAGGACTGTGGGTCGTGCGCTAAGCGAGGTGACTGCGGCGCGTGGTCCCCTCTCTCCTCCCCTGAGGGCGGGTCTGTGTCTGTGCAGGTGGAGGTGTTTTGGTAGGGCCTAGTTAAATGTCCTTACTACCCTGGGTTCTGTCAGCAAAGGCCAGTGGGAGCAGCACCTGCCCTTGGACGGGGAAGGCTGGGACGACCCTTAGTTCCCGGGACAGTTTGTTCCCTGGGCTGTGACTGGCCCCCGAGGAGGCTCTGTCTCCTGCGCAGACCAGCTTTGCCTGGTGGCAGAGAGTCCCCCTGGCCCAAGGAGTGGAGCTGTCAACCCCGGTCCCCATCCCAAGGGTTTAGGCTCTGTTAGATGCGCCGGGTCCAGGCCATGGAGCGCTGAGATGTGCCGGATCCAGCCCTGGTCTCTCTAGTCCGTGGGGCGCCAGTGCCGGGCGAGAGGACGGGGTGAGGGGCTCCTGGCAGCCTGTGGCGCTGAGGAGACGCGCTGTGGTGATCTGCACCTACTGGCGTTTCCTGCGGGCGGGACGGCTCCGTGCCCAGACTTGTCGTGTTGCTGGGGGCCAGCTGGGAGGTGACAAAAGCGAGGAGATCCGAGGCCAGGGATCGCCCGCCGAGATGGGTCGGCATCTCTCAGCCGCCCGGAGCTGGCAGAAGGCCTCATGCGCCCAGGCGGCTGCGTGAGAGTCTGGTGTTGGCGAGGAGTCCAGGTGCCTCTGGCCTGGGGACCGCACTGACCCATGGGGGGACCCTTTGCCAGGGGAGATGGCACTGCGGCTGCCCCCACCCCAGGGAGCTTCCCCCAGCTGGTCCCATCCCTGCCCCACGCTGCCCTCGGGGTCTGTAGTGGTGGATGGGCAGAGCTGTGTGTCCCAGGCCATGGTGGTGTCATGGATTCACAGGGTCTGGTCTATGCTCCAGTCTTTAAACAGTTGCTCGGGGGAGCCCTTCGGTGCGCCAGGCCCCCCAGAGGTCCCACTCCTCCAGGGCCGGCCACGTGGCCTCACTGCCTCTGAGATGGAGCCTCTGGGCTCCAGCCCTCCTGCTTCACCCTGAGAGCTCTGCCCGGTGCATCCCACTGAGCCAGACTCCTGCTCGGAGCCTTTTACCCCTCGGGGATCAATGCCCGTCTGTCAGGATCTGCGGCAACTCCAGGCAGCCCTTTCCAAACCAGGTAACCTGTGTCACCTGGAATCCAGGGTCGGCAAAGCGTAAGCAGGGGGGGCGTAGGGCAGAGCTCGCACTGGTGGAAGCCCGAGAGCCAGCCCCTAACCCTGTAGCCCCTGTGCCATGTCCTGATCCTCTGAGCTCCAGCTCCACTCGCTCTCCCCTCATCTGTGCTTCTGTTTCCCAGCAGCAGCCGCAAGCCCAGGCTGTTAACACTGTTCTCCCTGCTGCCGCCCTCAGGAGCCCAGCCTGCATCGGCCTCCCTGCTGCTCAGGGTTAAGGGCCCACTGGCTGGGCATCCATTATCTCCTCCAGGGCCTCCGTTCCCAGGAGCAGGCTCCGTTCAGTTCACCGGAGCAATTCTGCTCTCCAGCCAGCCGGCTATGGGATTCAGGCACCTCCAGTGCCTGGCAGTAGGATGCACGGAGGCACGCGGCATCCGGAGCGAAGTAGTACCAGAATGGGCATGGCCTGGGTGGGGGATGAAGCTAATGCTGCTCTGTGCCCCCAGCCCCCCTTCGAGGTGGAGCTCTCTGAGATTATCCTGGTCAAGAACGAGGTCAACTACGCACTCAACAATCTATCCAGCTGGATGAAGGACGAGGGCGTGGACAAGAACCTGGTAAGGGGGAGACGCGCCCCCGGGGCTGAGCGGGGAGAGGGAGGGGACGTGCTCCTCCCTAGTGAAATGGGGGGAGAAACACAGCCCCAGGCCTAGGCCTGTGGCGGCCAGAAACAAGCACCCAAGGCTGAGCTGGGACCTGCCCCCATGGCCGAGCCAGGGCTCCTGTCCCTACGGCCCAGTTCACTTTCCCGCCCCCCCCAGGACCTGGGACCTGCTCCCCCCAGCTCCTGACGCCGAGGCTTCCCCTTCAGGTGACTCAGCTGGACACGGCCTTCATCCGGAAGGAGCCCTATGGAGTGGTGCTGATCATCGGGCCCTGGAACTACCCCTTGCAGCTCATCCTGGTGCCCCTGGTCGGGGCCATCGCTGCCGGTGAGTCAGGGAGTAGGGACACTCCCCCCCCCCCAGCATGGTCCCTACTCCCCCCCCAGCCCGGAACCTGCGCCAGACAGAGCTCCCACCCCCAGCATGGTCTCTACTCTGATGGGTTCTCCCCGGGGAGAACTGGGGTATCACTGACCCCCCTGACCCACCAGCCTGGGCTCCCCCTCACACTGTGCTGCTGTGACAAACCACAAAGCCCTCCAGCCTGCACTTTCATCAGCATTCACACAGGTAGGGACACACCCAGCTGCAATGACACAGGTTCTCTAACCACCAGCTTCCCAGCCTGGGACCGCAGAGCAGTACCGTCCTGCCCTGGACAAATCTCGCCAGTATATGGGTTTAATACCCAGTCCGCCTCTCCCTTAATGTGAAGAGAGCAATGCACACTGGTGGTAACCAAGCAGAGATTTTCCCCAAGCACTCCAGTCAAAGTTCATGGGTTTAGATTAAAACAAAAACAAGTTTATTAACTACAAAAGATATAGTTTAAGTGATTATAAGTGATAGCAAACAGATCAAAGCAGATTACCTAGTAAATACAAAACGCAAACTAAGCTTAATATACTAAATAGATTGGATATGAATTAGCAGATTCTCACCCTGAGAAATGATGCCAGCAGGCTGCAGATTCTTAAGGCACAAGCTGCACTTGCTTTACAGCTTGGAATCCCCAGGTCTTTCATACACAGGCTAGAAATCCCTTTAGCCTGGGTCCAGCACTTCCCCCAGTTCCGTCTTTGTTCCTGGTGTTTCCAGGAGTCCTCTTGTGTGGGGAGTGAAGAACCCCACATGATGTCACTCCCTGCCTTAGATAGCTTTAGCGTAGGGCAGGAAGGCTTTGTTCCCGCAGCTTGGTTCTCAGACCAGTTTGTGGAAAAATACTGACATCCCAAGATGGAATAGCCTGGTCACATGTCCTTGTAGAGTCATCGCAGCCATTACTTACAGGCTGTCTGGAGCGTTCTCAGGAAGGCTCCCCAGGTCGGGGATAAGCTTCTCCTAAGGCCTATTGTTTTTCCTAATGGCTCATTGCCCTGAATAGGCCCTTCCCCACCATCTATCTAGACTAAAAGCATCTTCTCTAGTGGGCGTTATCCAGGTGTAACTACATTTGAAGTATAGATACATAGTCAGTATTTATAACTTCAGATACATGCATACAAATAGGATAATCAGATTCAGCAAATCATAACCTTCCCAATGACACCTTACATGACCCATCTTACATAAAATGCATCATAATTATGCCGTAATCATATCATCATCATATCACTGTGAGAATATGGGGTGTAGTGTCACACCCACATCCTCTGGGCCAGGGCTCCCGACCCACATCCTCCCCCAGCCCCAAATGAGGCTCCTGGTGTGTTCCCCAGGGACATCTCCTTGCAGTGCTCCCCGGTGGTGGGTCGGGGTGCTGCGGCGAGGTGGGAGGGGAGGTGTCTGTGCTGCGCAGTGACATCGCGCCGGCCCCCCACAGGGAACTGTGTGATCATCAAACCCTCTGAGATCAGCAGCAGCACTGAGAAGCTCGTGGCTGAGACGCTGCCCAGCTACCTGGACAAGGTAAGGAGCTGCCCCCTCCCCTGGCACCACGCCCATCTCCTGTTCCCAAGGCGCTGAGCCACTTCTGCAGGCCTAGCACCATGCCCAGCCGCCTCCCCATGCCAAGCTGGCCCCCATGCCCCAGCCCACCACACCCAGCTATCCTCTGTGCCTCCCCAGTATCTCGACCACTGCATCCCCACACCCACTGAGGTGCTCCCCAGTGCCCCCTTCCCCCCAACGCCCCGTCAGTGCCGGTAGCCAGAGTGACGGGGACCGGGCCACAGGGAGCAGAGAGGGGAACAGTACAGCAATGGTCAGGGGTGGGGCAGAGTAAAGGGGGCAGGATGAGGATCACCCCACACACCCTCCCCTCTCCGATGGCAGGACTGCTTTGCTGTGGTGACCGGGGGCCCCGCGGAGATGACAAAGCTGCTGGAAAACAAGTTTGACTACATCTTCTTCACTGGTATGTCCCAAGTGACCCAGCCCCCTCCCCCCCATGGTACCCTCCCCCCTTCCACACCAGAGGGCACGTCCATCCCCCACACACACGTTCTCTGCCTTCCCTCTCCCAGGGGGATGCTCCCAGAGCCCATTGCCAGGGTGCACACCCAGGGCCCGGCCAGTGGCTCTGGGCCCCTCACGGTTGTCCTGACTGGGCCAGGAGGGGGCTCTCCTGCGCTGGGATCCCAGCTGAGTGACTCTCTGGGCCCTGAGGCCCCTGAAGATGGGGGCTGGGAGTGACTGGAGCCCCCAGCCAGATGCAGGGTCCTTCCCCCTCCTGGGCAAGGCCGGGGCTGCCTGCATCCCAAGGCCGCTGGCGCCCCAGGCCGGGTGGAAGAGTGGCAAGTCTCTGCCCTGACGCGTCTCCCCCACCCCCGCAGGCAGCCCCCAAGTGGGCAAGATCGTGATGGCAGCTGCGGCCAAGCACCTGACGCCGCTGACGCTGGAGCTGGGGGGCAAGAACCCCTGTTACGTGGCCGACGAGAGCGACCTGCAGAACGTGGCCAACCGGCTGGTCTGGGGGCGCTGCTTCAACGCGGGCCAGACCTGCATCGCGCCCGACTACGTGCTGTGCAGCGCAGAGACGCAGGAGAAGCTGCTGCCCGCCCTGCGCCACGCCATCACCCAGTTCTTCGGCCCCGAGCCCCGGGAGTCGCCCGACTTCGCCCGCATCATCAGTGACAAGCAGTTCCAGCGCATCCGGGCGCTGCTGGGCAGCGGGCGCGTGGCCATCGGGGGGCAGACGGACGAGAAGGAGCGCTACATCGGTGAGGGCCCTGCCACCAGGGTGCGGGGCTCTGGGAGACCCATCCATGCCAGAGCTTGGGGGACCCATCCATGCCAGGGCACAGGGGCCTTGGGCTGAGGATCCAGACAGGGCAGGGGGAGCCCCAATGGTAGAGAAATGAGCGCTGGGAGCTTTGGTGGCAGGGCAGGGCCTGTGGGGAGCTCTGGTGCCAGGGCAGGGCTGGATGGGGCAGGCCCATGGCGGATGAGGGCTACCATGTGCCCCTGTGCAGTGAGTGATGCCCCCCCTCCCCACAGCCCCCACGGTGCTGGCGGACGTGCAGCCGTCGGAGCCTGCCATGCAGGAGGAAATCTTCGGGCCCGTCCTGCCCATCGTCACCGTGCCCAACGTGGACGAAGCCATCGCCTTCATCAACAGCCGGGAGCGGCCGCTGGCCGTGTACGTCTTCGCCTCCGACAGCAAGGTGGGGGGCAGGGCTCTAGGGCGAGTTCTGGCTGAGCACTCACACCCGGGGCCAGGGCAGGCTCCGTGCTGGAACCGGCCTTTCACCCATTCACTGCTGGGGCAGTGCGACCCCCACCACCCGGGGGCCAGTCTACAGGAGGACGGTTCTGCTTGGCTCCCCGCACTCCACCTGGGCCTGGTCACCCCTCCCGGAGGGAAGCAGCTGTGTGGGAGGGGCTCCGGGCCAGCTGACGTGGCAGCACTGGGGTAGCTGCGGGTGGGTATCAGGCACAAATTGGAGCTCCCTCACCCCCCATCTCTGCTTCCCCCAGCTGGTGCGCCGGGTGCTGGAGCGGACGAGCAGCGGCGGTTTTGGTGCCAACGACCCCATAATGCAGATGACGCTAATCTCGCTGCCCTTCGGTGGGATTGGTACGTCTGGGCCCCCAGCCTGCCCCTGCTCCCGGCGCCCCCGCCTGGGGCGGAGCCCCTGAGGGGGGGGCGCGGCTGGGCCCCGTGACTGTGGCACGCGGTGTGGGCAGGGCCCCGTGGGCTGGGATTGTACCGTGGGCGGGGGTGGGGGGATGTGCGGCTGGGCCCCGTGACTGTGGCACGCTGTGTGGGCAGGGCCCCGTGGGCTGGGATCGTACCGTGGGCAGGGGGTGTGTGTGTGCGCGGCTGGGCCCCGTGACTGTGGCACGCTGTGTGGGCAGGGCCCCGTGGGCTGGGATCGTACCGTGGGCGGGGGTGGGGGGATGTGCGGCTGGGCCCCGTGACTGTGGCACGCTGTGTGGGCAGGGCCCCGTGGGCTGGGATCGTACCGTGGACGGGGGTGGGGGGATGTGCGGCTGGGCCCCGTGACTGAGGCACGCTGTGTGGGCAGGGCCCAGTGGGCTGGGATCGTACCGTGGGGGGGGGCGCGGCTGTGCCCGTATCCGAGCTCTGCTCTGTTTCTAGGGAACAGCGGCCTGGGCTCGTACCACGGCAAATTCACCTTCGACACCTTCTCTCACCACCGCGCCTGCCTCCTGCGCACCATGGGCCTGGAGCCCATGAACTCCCTGCGCTACCCACCCTACAGCGAGCGCAAAATGGGGCTGGTGCTCTCCACCTTCAGGATCAAGCGCACGGGCACCTGCACCCTGCTGTGACGGGCGGCCCGGCCCAGCCACCCAGCACCACACAACCCATGTGTTGCCTGACTGCCATGGGGGGGAGGAGCAGCTGGCTTGAGCCCCCCAGCTGACCCAGGAAATCTGACCCCACCCCCCTCCCAAAAACAAAGACACTCTCCAGCCTTCCTCTTTCCCCCCTGACGATGGAAGAAAATGATCTGGAATGTTTAAGGCTCAATGTCCTAACACAGCGTTTCTCAAACTGGAGTCCGCTGGCCCCGCTGATCAACTCCTCCCTGTTCCTCCCTCAACTCCTCTCCCTCCCTACCAGCGCCTCCTGCACGCCGGGGAACAGCTGTTCAGTGGGGTGCAGGAGATGCTGGGCGGGAGGGGAGAGGAGAGGGGATGGGATGCACTCGGGGAAGGGGGCGGAAAGAGGCGGGGAAGATGAGGGGCAGGGGAGGGAAGAGGTGGGGTGGGGCCTTGGGGGAAGGGGTGGAGTGGGGGGTGGAGCCTAGGACTGAGATGGGGACTTGGGAGGTCTGCAGAAAAATTTAAATCTAAATGGGGGTCCTCAGGTTGCTAATGTTGGAGACCTGCTGTCCTAACAGATAAAGCACAAGGTATTAGTTGGTGTCTGCTACAGCCACTAAATCACACTAGGGCTAGCCCCCCTGCCCCGCCTCTTTGGGCTGAGGCCACAGCCCCGCTTGCTGGTCTCAGCCCCGCTGTAGCCCTAGCCGGGATGGGGGGGGGGGAGCCGGAGAACTCCACCCCTCCCCCTGGGGCCCCACAAGGTTTGAGGAGACTTAGCCTCTATTACGCACTGCCCATGCTGTAGGGAATAGGATGACCAGATCCTTATACAACTTAATGTGTACGGAAAACACTGCGTGATCACGGGGGACTTTACTTTGAGTGCCATATGCTGGAGGTGTCATGCTGGCAGCACTGAAACACCCTTGGAATTTCGAAACGTTATAGATGACAAGTTCCTCCCTCAAAAAGTGTTGCTGCCAACGAGGGGGAAATTCTTTATTAGCTCTAGTCCGGACCGATAAAGAGGAACTGATAACAGAACTGAAAATGAATGGGGCTTAGGTATAAGTGATCAAGTCATGATCACATCTGTGATGTGCAAACAGAATAAAATCTGGACCTGTAATATATAATACATGCTGCTTTAAAAGAGTCTCAGGCTGGATTGGGTAAGACTCATTTCTGTTCAAGAGCAGGTAACAGTCAGGGATCTCTCACAGACACCTTCCTCTTACCCTGGAAGGACAAACTGATGTATGTTTACCCTCTGGTGCTGCTACTTTCCAAAGTGCTGCTCAAAAATCAAGAAGGATTGTGCTTGCGTGATCCTTCTAGCACTGGCTTGGCCTCGTCAGCATTGGTTCTCTACTCTGCTGACCCTGTCCGCCAGACCTCCCTTGACACTACCTCCAGAACTACACCTGATCTCACAAGAGCATGGTTGCCTGCTGCATCCCAGCCTGGCGGCTCTTCATCACGCGCTATGGACACTCCATGGTTGACTCCGCAGGAGGCCGACTGTTCAGAGAACATGCAGAACATTCTCCTAAATAGCAGAAAGCTTTCTGCCTAGATACATTTACCTGTTAACGTGGAAGCGGTTCTCCTCGTGGTCTCAGAATAAAAACGTGTTCTGGACTGTTTGTTCCGCCTGGAACAACAAGGCCTGACTGTTCGTTCTGTCAGAGCTCACTAGCAGCTATCTCTGCTTTCCAGCCTCAAAGTGCAGCTCGCTCAGGATTTTCCAATTGCATGTAAGTTAGGTACTTAAAGGGTCTGGATAGACTCTCTCCACAGGTGACAGATTTAATCCTTCCTTGGAATTTAAATCTACTATTATCAGTCCACCCTTTGAACGAATGGCTGCCTGCTCTTGACTTCATCTTTCCACGAAAGGGGTGTTTGGGGTAGCAATTACCTCTGCGAGAAGAGTGGGGGAGTATGAGCCTTGGTAGCTGACCCTCCTTACCGTACCATTTAGGCTGAGAGGAGAGTCCTAATTCAGGGAAGCTCACCTGTGGCGGAACACCGGGCGGCTGGTGGCAGAAAGAGGCTGCAGGGAGGAGAGCTGCAGTTGCTGTCCCTGGGATAAGGGAGAGAAAGGGGCATTGGCCCCAAGAGGAAGGGTCTGTCTCGTAGACCAGGAGGACATAGGGGTTTAGGTAGGGTGGACAATGCGAGCCTGGGATAGGCAAGGTAGGGAGTAGTCTAGGGGTGAGGCAGGAAGGTTTGGGGTAGTTGCTGGGGATAGGACCCCTGGACCGGAACCCAGAGTAGAGGGTGGGCCTGGGTTCCCCTATAGCCCCTGAAGGAGTGGCATGATCCGGGCAGCAATCGTGAAGACCAGCTGGGAAGGTTCATCCCAGTCCCTGAGGGGGTGTGGCTCAGCCAGGGATGTGCCTGGGACGCTGTGGAGGACTTTGTAGAACCTCGGAAGGGGAGGACTGTTGTGTACTTGGCTGGAGGGCTAAACCATGAAGAGGAGGCACTGCAGCTCCTGAGGAGCAAGACAGGGGCCCCAGAGCAAGACAGGCCAAGGATCAGCAAGAAGAGGGTGTCAGGCTGAAAGCTAAGCGCCAGAGCAGCCAGCAGTGGGTGCCCCTAGCGGTGACTGGCAAACCCCATGACAGCAGCGGAACTGGACACCGGATTCCAGCAGCAGTCACACCAGTGCCGAATATACAGGTAAAATCATCTCTCAGTCCTACTCCAGATTCCCGTTTATGCATCCCAGAATCCCATTAGCCCTTTTGGCTGCAGCCTTGCACTGGGAGCTCATGTTCAGCTGATTATCCATCACAACCCCAAGTCTTTCACAGAGTCACTGCTTCCCAGGACAGAGTCCCCCATCCTGTAGGTGTGGCCGATATTCCTTGTTCCTAGATGTATACATTTATGTTTAGCCATATTCAAATGAATGTGGTTTGCTTGAGCCCTGTATCAGTGACCTGTAATCTTCATTATTTACCACTTCCCTAATCTTTGCATCATCTGCAAACCTTATCAGCAATGATTTTGTTTTCTTTCAAGTTGTTGATAAAAATGTTAAATAGCATAGGGCCAAAAACTGAACCCTGGGTGACCCCCCCACTAGAAACACACTCATTCAATGACATTTTCCCATTTATAATTACATTTTGAGATATGGCACGTAGCCAGTTTTTAATCCATTTAGTGTGTGACATGTTAATTTTGTATTGTTAGCTTTTAATCAAAATGTGATACCAAGTGAAATGCCTTACAGAAGTCTATTACATCAATACTGTTACCTTTAGCAGCTAAACTTGTAATCTCATAAAAAAGATATTAGGTTGGTTTGACAGGATCTATTTTGCATAACCCCATGTTGATGGGCAGTTATTACATTGCCCTCTTTTTATTCTTTATTAATTTGTTCCTGTATCAGCTGCTTCATTATCTTGTCCAGGATTGATGTCAGACTGACAGGCCTATAATTACCCAGGTTATCCAGTTTAATTATTGGCACAACATTCACTTTCTTCCAGTCTTCTGGGGCATCCCCAATTTTCTGAGATGTATTGAACATCATTAATGGTCCAGCAGTTCCTCAGCCAGCTCTTTTAAAACTCTTGGATGGAAGTTATCCAGGCCTGCTGATTTAAAAATGTCTAATTTTGGTAGCTGCTGTTTAAAATCCTGCTGAGATACTAGTGGAATGGAAAGAGTCATCATCATATTTTACAACTACATCATACAGCTTTTTCCCAAATACAGAACTGAAATATTTATTGAACACTTTTGTTATTTCTGGCATTATTATTGACCATTCTATTTCCATCTAGTAATGGACTGATACCATGTTATGATTGTTTTTGTTTCTAGTATATTTTTAAAACGTATTGTCCTTAACTCTGCTGGCAATAGATTTTTCCTGGGGTCCTCTTGCTTCCCTTATCAATTTTCTACTATTCCTAGCTTCTGATTTCTATCCATTACTATCAACCTGCCTTGTCTTCCATTTCTTATATATATATTTTCTATTACTGACTTCACTTCCCTCTAAGTTAGGTTGGCTTTTTAGCCAGTGTGGTCTTTCTTCTTGATTGTGACTTCTTTGGGTATATAGTGAAATGTTTTTAAACAATTCCTA
This sequence comes from Platysternon megacephalum, assembly GCA_003942145.1. NCBI lineage: Eukaryota > Metazoa > Chordata > Testudines > Platysternidae > Platysternon > Platysternon megacephalum. The sequence goes on along the minus strand of QXTE01000391.1, from coordinate 581,966 downwards.
AATCTCATTCCAAATGGTTTTTAAGTGGGGGACAAGGACTGGGGTGTGGTTGTGGCTAGGCAAGGCAGGATGGGTGAGGCAATGGGGGTTGTCTGGCTGGGTGGAGGGGGATGGGTGAGGTGATGGGGGCTGTTTTTAGCTGGGCTGGGGGGATGGGTGAGGCACTTTCTGTCCTCATCTATGGAGCACAGTCATGGCTCCACTGGACATTACCACTGCGCATGGGAGCACGTGCCCATCTAAAGTGGAATTTCCTGGCCCAGCGGCTGTAGGAGCAGTCCCTGGCGGGTCAGTCCCTGTTCTTCTCGCTGGGCCAATTCCACAAGTGAGATGAAAAGGAAACTGGAACAACACAAACTCCTTCATGTGCAATAGAAAGGGAGGGGTTTTCCTAAGCAGTCTTTGAACCTGGTCCCCTGAGCCCCAGCTATGAGCACAAAGGCTGTGGGGGGCAGCCACAGCAGAGGGGACCCACCCTTGCCCCGTGGGATTCGCTATTTGCCAGGGCTCAGGGACGTGGGTTTTGTTCGGCCCCGAGGAGGAGTGTGTGGCATACGCAGACAGCGACGTGGCACGGTCGGTCTGCACGGCAGGGCTCAGCCACCCAGTCTGTGCCTCTGGGCACCTGGGAGCTACTCCCAGCTCTGCCATGAGGAACCTTGGTTTGCGGCTGGCCCTGTTAAGGAATTCCACACCCCCACTGCCCAGAGAGCCCACAGCCAGCTCTCAGGGGCTTCCCTCTCGAGTGCCCGGCCCCAGAGGCACTGAGCTGTGGCCACGGGGAAGTACAGAAGAGCTGGCTTGGGCCACTTGCAGTGAAGGACTTGAAAATGAACTCACACCTTGAATTTAGCCCACTGGGGCCACCCACAGACCCCTCTTATCCCAGCCCTGGGCTCCCCCCACAGCTCTTCCAGTAGCCCTCAATCCTGACCCTCAGCCCCCTGCTGTCCCAGCCCTGGGCTCCTCCTACCCCCAGCTGTGCCAGTGCCCCTCAATGCTGACCCACAGACCCCTGCTGTCCCAGCCCTGCCCCCCTCGCTAGTGCCCCTCAATCCCAACCCGCAGGGCTCCCCCCGGCTGTTGCTCCCGGTCTTTCATTCTCCCACAAGCTGCTCCTTGGCAGCGGGGAGAAGATGGGGGTGGGGGGGCAGACCCTGGCCGTGCTGGCTGCTGTGTCTAGTCCCCTCTCTCGGGGCCTCACCCCAGCCCCGCCCATGCTGCCCGCTGAGCCGGAGCCAGGGAGGGCGAAGGACCTGCAGGACCAGGCCAGGCAGGCGAGTTCAACGCTGAGTCTTTACTAAACCAAAATCTACACAGGGCACAGCACAGCAGGGGGCACAGGCAGCCATGGGCGGAGAGCAGAGAGCATGATGGGAGAATGAGGCTAAGCCAGCACAGGGGGCATGGCTGAGGCAGGAGTGATTCCCTGAGAGCAGGCGGGGTCGCTGGCTGCCCTTACTGCCCCTTCGGCCCTCGTCCCCCTTGGAGCAGGATCCTTCGGCTCCAGGACACCTGCCCCTCCCCCTCCCCCACAGCCCGCAATGGGAGGATGGCACTGCCCTTCCTGGGCAACACAGCAGCAGCCTGACGGGGGCACCAGTGTGGGAGGGCACGACTGGGATTACACGGCCCACATGTCTCCCTGGTGGGGCAGACACCTGGCCTGGGGGGAGGGGAGGTCATTCCTGGGCAGCCCCCTTGGCATTTCCCCCCTCCCAGCATCTGTCTCCATGGGGGATGTGGGGTGGAGGGAAGCTCTCTCCCCACCACCCAAGCAGCTGGAGATGGGGAAGCAAGAGGCTGGGCTAGGAGGGGCAGGAGCTCCCAGGGATGGGATGGAGGAAGCTGTGCCCCTCTCCCCAGGAAGATGGAGTCGGACGAAGAGTATTTAACGCCTTTGGAGGGGGCCTCCTAAGGTCAGCCAGGCCTTCCCCCCCATGGCCGTCAGGCAGCCAGTGGGGTGTACAGTGCTGGGTGGTCGGGCTGGGCCGACCCTCCTGTCACAGCAGGGTGCAGGTGCCCTTGCGCTTGATCTCGAAGGTAGAAGTCACCAGCCCCATTTTGCGCTCGCTGTAGGGTGGGTAGCGCAGGGAGTTCATGGGCTCCAGGCCCATGCTGCGCAGGAGGCAGGCGCGGTGGTGAGAGAAGGTGTCGAAGCTGAACTTGCCGTGGTACGAGCCCAGGCCGCTGTTCCCTAGAAACAGAGCAGAGCTCGGATACGGGCACAGGGCAGGGCCCAGCCACACACCCCCACGGTATGATCCCAGCCCACTGGGCCCTGCCCACACAGCGCGGTTCAGTCACGGGGGCCCAGCCACGCCCCCCCTCCCCGTACGATCCCAGCCCACTGGGCCCTGCCCACACAGCGTGGCTCAACCTCAGGCATGGGGCCCAGCCATGCATCCTCCCACGGTGGCTCCCAGCCCCCAGGGCTCTGCCCACACAGCGAAACTCAGCCTTGGCATGGCTGCAGGCCCTAGTGACACCGGAGGAGACGCAGCCGAGCAGCAGGTCCCTGGGCCGCTCCTGGGAGCCCTGGGCAGAGATGCTGGGCCCTGCTCCCAGCCCATGTCTCTGCAGGCAGCTGGGTCAGCGGTGGGAGGTCACACGCTCTTCTAGGACTGGGCTGCTGCTCAGCTCCGGGCTGCAATGGTTGGAGCTGGTTAGAGCCAGGCCCCGATGTTCCAGGAGCCCCATGGCAGACAGGCCCCTTCCCCGGGCTGTGCATCTAGTGGCCCCCAGGGGCTCGGTCCCCGCCTGGGGGGCAGGGAACAGGGGCAGGCTGGGGGCCCAGACGTACCAATCCCACCGAAGGGCAGCGAGATTAGCGTCGTTTGCATCATGGGGTCGTTGGCACCAAAACTGCCGCTGCTCGTCTGCTCCAGCACCCGACGCACCAGCTGGGGGGAAGCAGAGATGTGGAGTGAGGGAGCCCCATTCCCGCCTGATACCCACCCGCAGCTCCCCGCAGTGCCACCCCATCAGCTGGCCCAGAGCCCCTCCCACACAGCTGCTTCCCTCCGGGAGGGGCGACCAGGCCCGGGCGGGGTGTGGGACACTGGAGCAGTCTCTCCAATTCCTACCCAGCCCAGCCATGTTCTCCAGCCCGTCCTCTCCTGCCCCCTTGCCAGGGCCGGCTCCAGGGTTTTTGCCGCCCCAAGCAGCAAAAAAAAAAAAAGCCGCGATCGCGATCAGCTCTACAGCCGCCACTTCAGTCTTCGGCGGCAATTCGGCGGCTGGTCCTTGGCTCCCAGCGGGACCAAGGGACCCGCCCCCGAAGACCCAGACTTGCCGCCCCAAAAACAGCTGGAGTGCTGCCCCTCTCCGTTGGCCGCCCCAAGCACCTGCTTGCTGGGCTGGTGCCTGGAGCCGGCCCTGCCCCTTGCCCTCACGGTTACGTCACTGCCCAGGCAGGTGCAGGAGTTCAGCCCTCGCCTTGTAACAGCCACGCTCCTCCCCACTTCTCCCACCAGGGCGGTGCACTGCATGTTCACCCAGGACAGTCAGACCGACACAGAATCGAGGGGGCTGCAGGCACCAGGGCAGCCTCTGCCACCCATCAGCCAGTGCCATGCACTGTGTGCATGATGCACACAGGGTGACTCTGCGGCTGGGGCCCTGTGCTGACCCCTGGAGGGCCCCAGTTCTGTCCTCACGGCTGACAGAGACCTGGGCTGGTTTCATGTCGGTCGTACAGTCTCACAGTGCCACCCCCGTCTGGACGCTCTCACTCCGCTTCACAGGGGTGCAGCTTCGGCCTCTTCCCAATCTACTGGAGTGAAGCCCAGCGCATCTGCTCCCGAACCCACCCAAGAGTGTCCACACCGGGGGCAGCTGCCCTGGGGTTCAAAGCAGAGCCATTCTCCTGTGGCGACTAGCCCCAGGGTGGGGGGTCGCTTCCAAACGCTGCCCCCTCCTGGCCCAGCAGTGAATGAGTGAAAGGCTGGTTCCAGCACAGAGCCTGCCCTGGCCCCGGGCGTGAGGCCTCAGCCAGAACTCGCCCTAGAGCCCTGCCCCGCACCTTGCTGTCGGAGGCGAAGACGTACATGGCCAGCGGCCGCTCCCGGCTGTTGATGAAGGCGATGGCTTCGTCCACGTTGGGCACGGTGACGATGGGCAGGACGGGCCCGAAGATCTCCTCCTGCATGGCAGGCTCCGACGGCTGCACGTCCGCCAGCACCGTGGGGGCTGTGGGGAGGGGGGGCATCACTCACTGCACAGGGGCACATGGCAGCCCTCATCCGCCATGGGTCTGCCCCCATCCAGCCCTGCCCTGGCACCAGAGCTCCCCACAGGCCCTGCCCTGCCACCAAAGCTCCCAGCGCTCATTTCTCTACCATTGGGGCTCCCCCTGCCCTGTCTGGATCCTCAGCCCAAGGCCCCTGTGCCCTGGCATGGATGGGTCCCCCAAGCTCTGGCATGGATGGGTCTCCCAGAGCCCCGCACCCTGGTGGCAGGGCCCTCACCGATGTAGCGCTCCTTCTCGTCCGTCTGCCCCCCGATGGCCACGCGCCCGCTGCCCAGCAGCGCCCGGATGCGCTGGAACTGCTTGTCACTGATGATGCGGGCGAAGTCGGGCGACTCCCGGGGCTCGGGGCCGAAGAACTGGGTGATGGCATGGCGCAGGGCGGGCAGCAGCTTCTCCTGCGTCTCCGTGCTGCACAGCACGTAGTCGGGCGCGATGCAGGTCTGGCCCGCGTTGAAGCAGCGCCCCCAGACCAGCCGGTTGGCCACGTTCTGCAGGTCGCTCTCGTCAGCCACGTAACAGGGGTTCTTGCCCCCCAGCTCCAGCGTCAGCGGCGTCAGGTGCTTGGCCGCAGCTGCCATCACGATCTTGCCCACTCGGGGGCTGCCTGCGGGGGTGGGGGAGACGCGTCAGGGCAGAGACCCACCACTCTTCCACCCGGCCTGGGGCGCCAGCGGCCTTGGGATGCAGGCAGCCCCGGCCTCGCCCAGGAGGGGGAAGGACCCTGCATCTGGCTGGGGGCTCCAGTCACTCCCAGCCCCCATCCTCAGGGCCCAGAGAGTCACTCAGCTGGGATCCCAGCCCAGGAGAGCCCCCTCCTGGCCCAGTCAGGACAAAGCCGAGGGGCCAGGGCCACTGGCCGGGCCCTGGGTGTGCACCCTGGCAATGGGCTCCGGGGGCATCCCCCTGGGAGAGGGAAGGCAGAGAACGTGTGTGGGGGGGCTGGACGGTGCCCCTTGGAGTGGAAGGGGAGGGGACCATGGAGAGGGGAGGGGGCTGGGTCACTTGGGACATACCAGTGAAGAAGATGTAGTCGAACTTGTTCTCCAGCAGCTGGGTGGTCTCCGCAGGGCCCCCGGTCACCACAGCAAAGCAGTCCTGCAATCGGAGAGGGGAGGGTGTGTGAGATGATCTTCATCCTGCCCCCTTTACTCTGCCCCACCCCAGTGGTCGAGATACTGGGGAGGCACAGAGGATAGCTGGGTGTGGCGGGCTGGGGCATGGGGGCCAGCTTGGCATGGGGAGGCAGCTGGGCATGGTGCTAGGCCTTCAGAAGGGGCTCAGCGCCTTGGGAACAGGACATGGGCATGGTGCCAGGGGAGGGGACAGCTCCTTACCTTGTCCAGGTATCTGGGCAGCGTCTCAGCCACGAGCTTCTCAGTGCTGCTGCTGATCTCAGAGGGTTTGATGATCACACAGTTCCCTGGGGGGGCAGGCGGGATGTCACTGCGCAGCACAGACACCTTCCCTCCCCAGAGCCTCGCCGCAGCACCCCGACCCACCACTGGGGAGCACTGCAAGGAGATGTCCCTGGGGAACACACCAGGAGCCTCATTTGGTGCTGGGGGAAGGCTCTGGGTCAGGAACCCTGCCCCAGAGCATGTGGGGACCATGCTGGGGGTGGGACCTCTGCCTGGGGCAGGTTCCAGGCTTGGGGGGTTTAGGTCCCTGACTCACCGGCAGCGATGGCCCCAACCAGGGGCACCAGGATGAGGTTCAAGGGGTAGTTCCAGGGCCCGATGATCAGCACCACTCCATAGGGCTCCTTACAGATGAAGGCCGTGTCCAGCTGAGTTACCTGCAGGGGAGGCCTCGGCATCAGGAGCTGGGGGGAGCGGGTCCCAGGTCCTGGGGTGGGTGTGGGGGACTGAACTCGGCCGTGGGGATAGGAGCCCTAGCTCGGACGTGAGGGCATGTCCCGGCTCAGCCCTGGATGCTTGTTCCCACCTGCCCCAGGCCCCCACCTGGGGGTGTGTTTCCTCCCCCATCCCCGCAGCTCAGCCCCAGCGGGGTTCCCCTGCCCGCTCAGCCCCGGGGGCGCGTCTCCCCCTTACCAGGTTCTTCTCCACGAACTCGTCCTTCATCCAGCAGGACAGGTTGTTGAGCGCGTAGTTGACCTCGTTCTTGACCAGGATGATCTCGGAGAGCTCCACCTCCAAGGCGGGCTGGGGGCACACAGCAGCGTTAGCTTCAACCCCTGCCCATCACCTTTGTCACCTCCCAGCTGGCCCCCAGCAACACGACAGGCCTGGGCACGAAGCCGTCCCGCCCGCAGGAAATGCCAGCTGAGGCAAGTCACCGTAGCGCGTCCCCTCAGCGCCAGAGGCTGCCAGGAGCCCCTCACCCCGTCCTCTCGCCCTGCACTGGCGCCCCATGGACTAGAGAGACCAGGGCTGGGTCCGGCGCATCTCAGCGCTCCATGGCCTGGGCCCGGCGCATCTAACAGAGCCTAAAGCCCTGGGATGGGGACCGGGGTCAACAGCTCCACTCCTTGAGCCAGGGGGACTCTCTGCCACCAGGCAGATCTCATCTGTGCAGGAGACAGAGCCTCCTCGGGGGCCGGTCACAGCCCAGAGAACGAACTGTCCCGGGAAATAAGGGCCGGCCCAGCCCTCCCCCTCCAAGGGCCAGGTGCTGCTCCCAGTGTCCTTCGCTGACAGAACCCAGAGCAGCAAGAACATTTAACTAGACCCTACCAAAACACCTCCACCTGCACACACAATCCCACCCCCAGGGGAGGAGAGAGGGGACCACGCGCCGCAATCACCTCGCTTAGCACACAACCGACGACTCCGTTCCTGCGGGGAGGAGGGTGGGCCAGGAACCTGGGCAGACGAGACCCCAGTGTGCCCCCTGCCCTCTGTGCTGTGGGGGAACCCCAGGGAGACTCCCATTACCCCCCAACCCTGCCCTACAGGGAGACCTGCCCCACCTTGCCCTGCGCTGGGATCTAGGCTCAGCCCCATCTGGCTCACCTTGCGCATGTCCGAGGCCATGGCATCCAGGATGGGCTGCCTCTTGTCATCCAGGAAGCGGCCCAGCGCCTCCAGCTGGGAGACCCGGTGCTCAGCGGCGCGCGTCTTCCCTGTGAGCCAGGCAGTGCGCAGGCTGCTCACCAAACCCACATAGGGGTTCATGCTGGAGGGAGGGGGTGAGTCAGCCTGTTCCAGGGGGACCCAGAGCCCCCCCCCCCCCATCCCCAGCTCTCCATCCACTCAGCTGCTGATCCCCACCCACCTCCACGGCCACCAATCCTTCCCCCTGCCCATCCCCACAGCCTCTGAGCCCCCAATCCCCTTCCCCTGCATCCCCTGCCCATCCCCACAGCCTCTGAGACCCTAGCCCCTCTCCCCCTGCAGCCTCTGCCCATCCCCATGGCCTCTGAGCCTCTGACCGCGCCCATCTCCCCAGTCCCCATCCCTGACCCCTATCGGGGGGGAAGCACAGGCAGTGAGGGGGGGGGCTGTACCCTGGGGAGGGGAGTGGTCCGGCGCCAGAGGGGCCCAAAGGGGTGGGCATTACAGTGAAATCAAGGACGGGGGGCAGCCCCGACTTGGACACCATCCCACAACCCTCTTCTGCCCCCTACTGCCCCATGGAGCAAGCCCCGGCCTCACTGCCTGATCACCCTGCTCCTGCAATAGGCCCCACCCCACTACCTGTTAGTCCCGCCCCCTTCAGTGGGCATCACCCTCAGTATCTGATCCCCTCCATACCAGGTACCAGTCGTGCGTGTTTGGATTGGCACAGCCCCGCCCCCTTCCCGTTATGATGATGATGATTGGGCACCGGTCCTCCGGCGGAGGACGGTGATTGGCTGGGACCGGGCTGAGCCAGGGGAGGGCAGAGACCTAGAGCCACCAGCGCTGGGAGCCAGGACTCCTGGGTTGTATCCCTGCTCTGGGAGGGGAGTGGGGTCTGGTCTGGTGGTTAGAGCAGGGGGCAGCAAGGCTCCTCGGTTCTATCACTGGGTTAGAGCAGGGTGCTCTGAGCCAGGATTCCTGGGTTCTAGCCCAACTTGGGGAGGGGGGGGTCTGGTGGTTAGAGGCGGGGGCAGGGCTGGGGGCTAGGGCTCCTGTGGTCTTTCCTGGCTTGGGGAGGGCAGTGAGGTCTGGTGGTTAGAGTGGGGGGCAGCTGGGAGCCAGGACTTCTGGGTTCTATCCCAGCTCTGCCCTGCAGTTGTTCAGAGAACTGATTTATCCTCCCATCTGTGTCCTACACAGGTGTGACCCTACTGGCCTGTGGCCCATGGCTCCCTGCTGTCAGTGTGAGGCTGGGCTCTGCCTGGCCTGTGCTCTGTGTTGGTTTGGTTGGGAGGAGACTCTGCCATTGGGTGCTCTCCCCAGTGAGATGCTCTGAGGGGCAGGGACTGGTGGCTTAGCGTAAGAGCCCAGCACTGCCACTCCCCTCCTAGGCCCTAACCCTGCTGCAGCCAACAGGGCTTGGCCTGGGCCCCCTTTGTGTGTGCGGGGGGAGGCTGCCCCAAGCCTTAAACCCGCTAGTTCACCCGCTTGGCTCTGCACCACACCTCCCTGACAGCTGTGGTGACCCACAGAGTTTGGNTAAGAGCCCAGCACTGCCACTCCCCTCCTAGGCCCTAACCCTGCTGCAGCCAACAGGGCTTGGCCTGGGCCCCCTTTGTGTGTGCGGGGGGAGGCTGCCCCAAGCCTTAAACCCGCTAGTTCACCCGCTTGGCTCTGCACCACACCTCCCTGACAGCTGTGGTGACCCACAGAGTTTGGTGTCTCTAGGCACTCGGCCCCTCACCCAGCAGCTTTGGAGTCCGTCTTGCCTGTGTCGTTAACTGTGGGCGCCTTCCCTGGGGTGTCTCCGTTTGTGTCCATGTTGTTACCCTGGAAGGTGTTGGTGGCTTTGATCTATAGAAAGTCATAGAGCTGGTTAAAGCCAATGGCTGTGCTAAGCACCTGTCATTCAGGCCAAAGGAATGGAGCAATTAAATATCCTTTTGTGTAGTGATAGCTGGAAACAACAGGAAGCCACTGTCCAAGGCAATGAACCTCATGGCAAAGCTAATCACAAGCTGTCAGGGTTCCTTCCCCACTCTGAACTCTAGGGTACAGATTTGGGGACCCGCATGAAAGCCCCCTACGCTTATTTCTACCAGCTTAGGTTAAAACCTGGTACGCTGCCACCACCAAGTGATTTAACAAGAAACAGGGAAAGGACCACTTGGAGTTCCTCGTCCCCCAAAATATCCCCCCAAGCCCTTACCCCCCCTTTCCTGTGGAAGCTTGAGAATAATATCCTAACAAATTGGTTACAAAGTGATCAAAGACCCAAACCCCTGGGTCTTTGGACAATGGAAAAATCAGTCAGGTTCTTAAAAGAAGGATTTTATTAAAAAGAAAATGTAAAAATCATCTCTGTAAAATCAGGATGGAAAATAACTTTACAGGGTAATCAGATTCAAAGAGCCCAGAGAGACCCCCTCTAGCCTTAGTTTCAAAGTTACAACAAAACAGGGATAAACTTCCCTCTAGCAAAGGTAAAATTCACAAGTTGAGAAAAACAAAGATAAACTAACACGTCTTGCCTGGCTGTTACTTACAAGTTTGAAATATGAGAGACTTGTTCAGAAAGATTTGGAGAACATGGATTGATGTCCGGTCCCTCTTAGTCCCAAGAGCGAACAACCACCAAAACAAAGAGCACAAACAAAAGCCTCCCCCCGCCCCCCGATTTGAAAGTATCTTGTCCCCTTATTGGTCCTTTGGGACAGGTGTCAGGTGTCAGCCAGGTTACCTGAGCTTCTTAACCCTTTACAGGTAAAAGGATTTTGGTGCCTCTGTCCAGGAGGGATTTTATAGTATTGTATACAGGAGGGATGTTACCCTTCCCTTTGTAGTTATGACACAAGCTAAGGAACGAGGAGTACTTGTGGCACCTTAGAGACTAATATTTATTTGGGCATAAGCTTTCGTGGGCTAAAACCCAGTGGGTTTTAGCCCACGAAAGCTTATGCCCAAATAAATTTGTTAGTCTCTAAGGTGCCACAAATACTCCTCGTTCTTTTTGCTGATACAGACTAACATGGCTGCCCCTCTGAAACAAGCGAAGGAGTTTCTCTGGGATTGATTGCAAATGTGGGGGGGTGGGGCAAGAGGGGGAAACTGGTTGGTTGTGAGTGAAACAGCAGCCAGGCAGCGAGAGATGCAGCAGAGAGCGGGGCCCTGGAGGAAACAGAGCGACTTGGACTTCTGAGCAAGGGACCTGCCTCCTGTTTGTTCCTGCTGGGTGCAGGGGACCAGACTCTGCCTGCGTTCTCTCCCTGGCTGGAGGGCGAGGAGCAGAGCCCTAAGCCTGGGACACGGTGCGGCCAGCAGAGCGGAGCAGAGAGCCCAAAGGAAAGCCCAAAGCTTAGCCTGGGGTGCACAGCGAACGCCAGCTCCTCCCTGGGTGCATGCTAGGACTGGGAGCAGGAGCCTGTCACTCAGCCACCCCACCCATTCACGTTCCCAGGCACTTGTAACAGGCCAAACCTGTTGGAACCGCTAGCCCGCCTCTCTGCTCGGGGGTGGCCCAGCTTGTCCAAGGAGGGGGTGCGACCCACCCCAGGCAGATCTGAGCAGTGAGAGGAGACGTGTGGGTCTAGGAGCCCCTGGGCAACTGGCTCTGATCTCCGCATATAGCTCGGGCAGCAGGCCCGAACAGGCCCGAGGAGAGCAGCTGGGACCCATGGGACTCAGCCATCTGACTGCCAGCTCCCCTCCCTGTCCTGGGCCTCTCCCCTGTCCCAGGGCTGGTCCTCATGTCCCATGTTTGTCTTTCTTCCACAGGACAGAAGCGACTTTGTCTGTACAAAGTGCAAACTGGTCTCCATATTGGAAGAGAAGGTTCGAGGTCTGGAGAAACAAGTATCGACCCTGTGTTGCATAAGAGAAAATGAAGATTTCCTGGACAGACGTCAGGATATGCTTCTACAGGCACAACATTCTGAAGAATCAGGGCAGGGTGCGCAGCGGGGACAGAAGGGCGGTGAAGAAAATTGGCAGCATGTGACCTCCAGAAGAAGAAATAGGAGCATCCATGTACCAGCAATGCAGATACAGGTGAGCAACCGTTTTCATGTTCTCTCCACAGGTACTAATGCGGAGAGTGGACTAGATGATACATCTGAGGGAAGGGAGCAGAAGGAGACTCCACCGATTGGAAGGCATGAGATGCACTGTCCTAGGGATGGGGATTCCACGACTGCTGCTCCCAAGAGAAGGAGGCGGGTGGTGGTGGTCGGGGACTCCCTCCTCAGGGGGACTGAGTCATCTATCTGCCACCCCAACTGAGAAAACCAAGAGGTCTGCTGCTTGCCAGGAGCCAGGATTCACGATGTGACGGAGAGATTGCCGAGACTCATCAAGCCCTTGGATCGCTACCCCTTCCTGCTTCTCCACGTGGGTACCAATGATACTGCCAAGAATGACCTTGAGCAGATCACTGCAGACTACGTGGCTGTGGGAAGAAGGATAAAGGAGTTTGAGGCGCAAGTGGTATTCTCGTCCATACTCCCTGTGGAAGGAAAAGGCCTGGGTAGAGACCGTTGAATCGTGGAAGTCAACGAATGGCTACGCAGGTGGTGTCGGAGAGAAGGCTTTGGATTCTTTGACCATGGGATGGTGTTCCAAGAAGGAGGAGTGCTAGGCAGAGACGGGCTCCACCTAACGAAGAGAGGGAAGAGCATCTTCGCAAGCAGGCTGGCTAACCTAGTGAGGAGGGCTTTAAACTAGGTTCACCAGGGGAAGGAGACCAAAGCCCTGAGGTAAGTGGGGAAATGGGATACCGGAAGGAAGCACGAGCAGGAGAGCGCAAGAGGGGAGGACTCCTGTCTCATACTGAGAAAGCAGGACGATCAGCGAGTTATCTTAAGTACCAGGGAAATTGGTTGAAACTAGTGAAGAACAGAATTATCAGACACATAGATGAACATGATTTGTTGGGGAAGAGTCAACATGGTTTTTGTAAAGGGAAATCATGCCTCACCAATCTACTAGAATTCTTTGAGGGGGTCAACAAGCATGTGGACAAGGGTGATCCAGTGGATATAGTGTACTTGGACTTTCAGAAAGCCTTTGACAAGATCCCTCTTAAGCAAAGTAATCTGTCATGGGATAAGAGGGAAGGTCCTCTCATGGATCAGTAACTGGTTAAAAGATAGGAAATAAAGGGTAGGAATAAATGGTCAGTTTTCAGAATGCAGAGAGGTAAATAGTGGTGTCCCCCGGGGGTCTGTACAGGGCCCACCCAGAGCCCATTTCTGCCCCCTGTGCCTTGGGCATCCCTGCATGGGTCTCTGGCCCTTGCATCCCGGGTGGATCCAGCCTTACAGCCACCCTTGGGGGGAGGAGCAGGGCAGTTTTGTCCCCTTCCATGGGGGAAACTGAGGCACAGAGCCAGGAAGAGGCTGGCCCTGTTGTTCAGGCACGGGGGTGGAACACAGGAGAACTGGGCTCCCTTCTGGGAACCCTGCCAGCTTCCCATCAGTACATTGGGGATAATAGCCCTGGCCCACATGTGTGCCTGCTGCCATGGTGGAGGGGCACAGCTCAGCCCAGGCACAGGGCTTTAGCTGGTCCTCAGGCCCAGGGCCTTACCACAAGCCTCTCCTGGCTCCGCTCACTCACCAGACAGCAGAAGGGCTGGGACCTCTTCTGGCAAGGGGGCAGGAAGCTGCCCCAGGGCCCAGCCACGCTGACACTTCCCCACAAGGTGCTATTTGAATTTATTGCATTAGCTGCCTGGTGAGCTGGACCCAGTCTACAGACCCCGACGCTGTCCACACGGGGCCACCGGGAGATATCAGACAGCACCGACTCCAACTCGTTCCTGCCCTGGGCCTGGATCAGAGCCAGCACCCCCTAGAGGGGAAAGGCCCCCTGCCCATTCCCTGACCCTCTGAGCCAGCCAGCCAGCCCTCCACCCTGGGACCAGGTAGGAGCTGGTGCCTCCTAGAGGGGAAAGGCCCCATGTCCCATCCCCCCCCCCCCACACACACACCCGAGCAAGCCCGCCCTCCCCACTCCCCAGGGCTGGATTGGAGTAGGTGCCCCCTAGAGGGGAAAGGCCCCATATCCCATTCCCTGCCCCCCTGAGCCAGCTGCATGCTCTGGGCCTGGATCAGAGCCAGCACCCCCTAGAGGGGAAAGGCCCTATGTCCCATTCCCTCCCCCCCTTCCCCCAGCCAGCCAGTGCCCCACCCTGGGGCCGGAGCGGAGCAGGCACCCCTAGAGGGGAAAGGCCCTGTTCCAGGCCGGACACCCCATTGCAGTGGCTCAGCGAGGGGCGTGTACCTGAGGTGCTGCCCGTGCACTCCGAGGTTGGGTGCTGTTGAGGTGGGAGCTCGGCACCTCGCTGGCTTCTCTCAGGGATTTCCTCCGACTCAGCCCTCTCGGCAGTGTTGTTTGCTCAGTGCTTCACCCCGGCAATCCCCGTGGGCGGGTGGCAGCCAATTGGGGCACAGCAGGGAGGGCGGGACGGCTCCCCGCCTCTGTGGAAACACAAAGCGGGGTGAAAAATGGACAGCAGGGCAGCGCCTCGGAGATGGGGGTGATTGCCAGGGGGCGCTGTGAGCACCCCAGAGAGGTGGGCATAGCCGCACCACGCCGCCTCACTGGCACCACTGGGGAATAGTGCTCCCTGGGAACCCCCCTCACACCACCACCCCTGGGACCCTGCCCTGGGAACCCCCATCCCCTCACACCGCCCCCCCCCCAGGACCCTGCCCTGGGAACGCCCCCCCCAGGATCCCCTCTCCCCTCACACCGTCCCCCCCGGGACCCTGCCCTGGGACCCCCCCCCCCAGGATCCCCTCTCTCC
>QXTE01000391.1:554309-566004 GCA_003942145.1 Platysternon megacephalum | reverse complement strand
CCCCCCCCCCCCAGGATCCCCTCTCCCCTCACACTGCCCCACCATGGGACCCTGCCCCAGGGCTCAGGCAGATTCCCACCCATCATCTTGGCTGGGATTAGTCATGATCTGATTCTGAAAACCCCACACCCTAATAATCCCACAGAATCCTGTGTGGGAGGTGTCACGGAGTCCCCGGGCGATACGCTGGAACTGCTCCCTACAGAGCCAGGCAGGACTCTGGTGAAGCCTCCTCTCTGCGAGCAGACTGTCTTCAGGGCAAGAAGCTCACACGGCTTCCACCTTCCTGGGTCTGAACTTGGAGCATTCAGCATCCTCTGCCCCTCCGTGCGCTTCCCACAGCGAGTCCACCCAGGTGGGGTCCTGGGGAAGCCAGAGGGTCCTGCACCCCCCACTTCGCAGTCAGACGTGACTCTCAGCCAGCCAGTAAAACAGAGGTTTATTAGATGACAGGAACACGGCCTAAAACAGAGCTTGTAGGTACAGAGAACAGGACCCCTCAGCCGGGTCCATTTTGGGGGGCCAGCAAGCCAGACACCCACGTCTGCACTTACTCCTCGTCCCCAGCCAGCTGCAAACTGACTCACCCTCCAGCCCCTCCTCTCTGGGCTTTGTTCCTTTCCCAGGCCAGGAGGTCACCTGATCTCTTTGTTCTCCAGCACCTTTAGCTATCGCCTAGCAGGGGGGAAGGGCCCCGGCCATTAGTTGCCAGGAGACAGAGTGCCGGCCATTTATGCACACTGGCCCTTTGCTCTGCAACAATCTCACCCCCTAGAGACTTAAGAAATGCATAGGGGAAACTGAGGCACCCACACAGTATTAGAGGAAACATTAAGAACAGTCCCACTTCGTCACAGAAGGTGGCACAGCTGGGCCCCTGTGCCAGCACGTCTATCCCTGCCACCGGCATGCCCACTCCTTGTCCTGCTAGTTACCGCTCCTGTAAGCGAGGGATAGTGGCAGTGGTGCCCAAGGTACAGAAGGGAAACTGAGGCACCAAGAAGCAGCCAGGCCAAAGTCACCTCCAGGAGCTAATGTCCGGGAAAGAGGGCTCCAGGCGCTGCACAGGGGTGAGGCCCAGATGGCCTTGCCTTGCTCCCCCAATGCTCTGCATGGGGAGACCCAGTGTTGCCTATGAATCCCCCCACCATCACTAAAGCAAGGCTGCCAGCCCTGCCTGCAGGGGTGGGGGGCTCTGCGGGGTCTGTGGCTGTGTGAATTGCCCAGCACATCTCCTGCAGCCTGCTGTGGGCCAGGATGCAGCCTGCACCCCCAATCTGGGGGCAGACTTAAGGCACCCAGGCCTGGCCGTTCCCAGCCTTTCCCACTGGTTGTTGATTGAGTTTAACTTGAGTCCCCTGCCTTTCCAGTGTGGATGGGGTCCTGTCGCTGCCTCCCCCCACAGGCCCCAATCCCCTGGCCCCCCAGGACTAAGTGCCCAGCTCCTCAAAGGTCTTTCAGCTCCCAACATCCACTGAAATCAAACCCCACCATCCCTTTGAGGAGCTGGACCCAAGTTCTTTGCCTTCATTGGCTCTTAATGGTTGTAAATGGCCCCTGTGGGGCTGCCCTGGGGAGACCTGCCAATGGCCTCTGCCAGGGGGTCTGACAGCCCCTGCTTGGGGGTGTGTGTGCAGAAACGAGAGGGGGAGCAGGTCCCTGGGGGAGGGCAGAGCTGACTTAGCACTGAATGGAGGGGGGAATCCCCCCATCAACTGCTCAGGCAGGGGGTAGTCCCAGCTGCCGGCCCAGCCCGAGCTGCGTGGGAGGCGCAGGGCTGGCACACCGGACAGGACGCCAGCCAAGCGGATCGGTAGAGGTGGAGGTGCTGGAAAGCCGGTTCAGTGCTTCCTCCTTACCCCACTGCTGCATCTGCAACACAGGCCTCTTCCAGCCAGGGCGCCTTGGGATCCAGCAGCCTCTGTCCCTCCCGGGGCGGGGGTCAGACACAGCAGGGGGATGCAGGAGGCCGCCCCTCTGCAGACGCCCTGTGTATTAAACAGTAACTATTTTTTACAAAATAACTTTTCTGCTTCTACTGTAACAATAATTTTGATACAAATGTGGTTTAGTCTCAATTGAAAAGCGGTGAGAAAAAGTCAATTCATTTTAAACAACAGGGTTGTACATTTCACATTTGAAATAGTGTTAAATAAAAAAAATGGTTTAATTTATAAGGGGGGGGGGGTCGCATTCAGAGGCAGGCTGTGTGAAAGGGGTCGCCATTGCCAATACAAAAAGTTTGAAACCACTTCTCTAGGGATGGGGTTCTCTGCTGTCGGGGAGAAGGGGAAACCAGCTCTGGTCAGCTTTATTTGCATCAGCCTTCAAGCTGGCTTAGCCACAATTCCGTGTGTTGCGGAGTTTGCTCAGAGTTGGTTTCTGTGTTAATTGTCTAAAGGATTGTGCCTGTACTTGGGCCCAGGCCAGCGGCATCGTGCTGTGCCCGGGGAGAGGCGTCACTCCAAGCCTGTTGCTGGTGGACTTTGGTTGGGTAAGGAAATCCTACTCGTGCCAGAGGAAAGTTGTATTGCAGAAAGCAGAGGGGTTTTGCCCCCTGTGTAGAAGCAGCAGGTGTTGTCCGTGAGTCTGCGCCTAACCAGCCACGGTAGCTTTGCAGCAGGGCCTGAGAACCCAGGGGAGCAGCACAGAGTCCACAGCTGACTCAGTTTGAGTGTGCGCCCTAAGGCACAGCTGAAGCACCACCTCATTCCAACAGCCTGGAGAGAAAGCAGGTGTGCGGGGGCGAATTTACCGCAAGCACAGGTGTAATTTGATGAGCTGATTGTGCGCTCGGAGGAGCACAAAGTGAAGCAAGGCTCCTGGGAGTGTCAGGTCGGGTCAATGAATGCAGCTGTTCTGCACAACTGGCACTTCTGCGGGTGGGGCACATTGCACCCCAAGAAGGGGGGAAGTCCAGACCCTCCTAAAATAGACACTCTCGTCCTATGGCCAGGCCCAGGTAATGACAGAGAGCTCAAGCCCATCCTTGGATTTCGAGTGGGACCCATGAAGCGTCGCGGCGCTAGACGATCCCAGGAACGCCACACTGCAACCCATGACGCTGAGTCAGCCGCCTCGGCCCCCCGTGCAATGAACGAGCGAGCCTGGCACCTTCGAGGGGCGGTGGAGGGCGAGCGGACAGCGGGCAGCGGGATTGCGCAGGATCAGCCCTGCAGGAGGGTTGCTGCGCTTGGAGAAGCAGCGAGCTTTGGACAAGTAACACGCTCCGAGCTCAGCAGAGAGACTGGTGCTCTGGAGGCGATGAGCATGTCCTGGAGCAGGCCCATCGGTGTGCCACGGAGCGTGGCTGCGGCAGCCTGGCCAGGGGGTGCCCCAGTAGAGGTGCTGAGCTGGCCTCAGCATGAAGCCTGGCTGGAGCAGCAATGGCACAAAGCGGAGTTAGACCTGACCCAAGGTATCTTCACGCCACTCCAGCAGGCTGGGCAGCACGTCTGCAGTAGAGCTAAGAGATCTGGACTTGGCTAAGGCAGACAGAGGCTCCCTGAATCCGGGGGGCTGGGGGGACGGGACAGGGAGCAGGCTCCAGAAGCACAGAGCTGGGCTTTGCTGGTTTTCTTGTTTGGAAATATACAGAGAGGGGCTCTGGGTTTTCCCATCTCCTGCAATAGAGGGATCCTTGGGGGTCCGTGTTCCCCATGGCGCTGAGCGCCTGCGAGTGGGGAGGACCAACTGCCCAAGGGGCAGCAGGGGGCACATCAATGTCCTGAGGTCAGAAATAGGAGCAGGGCAGCAGGAGGGAGCTCTAGTTTGATTTCTTTTACGGACTGAGCCTGGAGCTTGTTGCTCCCCCAGGCACCTGGCAGATGGGTTCACACAGACATGCGCACACCTGTGCACACCCACACACCTGTGCCTACACATGCACACACACCTGTATCCACACGCACACACATACACCCACATGCACACACCCCCAGGCATGCCTGCACCCACCCACCCACTCAGACACACCTGCACACACCCGCACACACACACCCGCACACCTGCACACACACACACACACTCAGGCACACCTGCACCCACCCACCCATCCAGGCACACCTGCACACACACACACACACACACACACACACACACTCAGGCACACCTGGACCTACCCGTACACACACTCAGGCACACCTGTGCCCACCCACCCACACACTCAGGCACACCTGCACCTACATGCACACATCCTCAGGCACACCTGCACCCACCCATCCACACACCCCTAGGCACACCTGCACCCACTCACCCACCCACACACATACGCAGGCACACCTGAACCACACGCACACACACCCTTGGCACACCTGCACCCACATGCGCACACTCAGGCAAACCTGCACCCACACACTCAGGCACACCTGCACCCACACAAGTTCTCCCAACACCAGGGGCACCCGGCCCCTTTGTAGCTCTCTAAGAGGATGGAAGGTGCTGGCCGTGGGGGAAGCCAGACAGCCAGGGAAGCCGTGTGCTCTCACTCTCTGGGGCTGCCCAGCCAGCCCCTCAGCTGGGGCTTGTCAGGCTGGGTAGCAGGGCCCTGCCCCAAGTTCCTATGCCCCCTCATGCCCCAGTCCCTCTGCTCAGCTGGCCGGCCATTCTGCCCACAGGCTGCCCACACCAACAGTGCCATCCCAGGCCTGGGCTTTGGAAGCCAGGGCAAGGCCCCGGGCAGCTTCCCCCGCAGAGTGAGGGCCCGGCCAGTGCCCACCTGTACAGCTGCTTGGCAGGACGCTGTGGGAATCACCAGGTGCATCCCTGACAGCAGGAAGAAAGGCGGGCGATCGAGTGACCAAGGGGCCTTTGGGCAACCCGTCCCCCTGCCACTCATTCCCTGGGCACGGTGCCCAACCCGGCTACACTGCAACCTTAGCGCTGCCCCAGCCAACCTATCCAGCCCAGCTGAGGCCCCCGCTGTGAAGGCTCTTCCTGCCTTTCCAGCTGGGTTCCCCCATCGCGGCACCCGCCCGCCTCCTCCTCGGCACCAGCCCTGGCAGCGAGCTCCCACCTCACCCCTCCTGCCGGGGGGGAGCGGCGACTCCACCAGCAGCTCCCGCGCCATGCCAGTCTCCGTGCTGGAGTGCGGGCCCCTTGCCTCAGCACCCTCTGCCCCTTACCTCCTCACTGCTGAGCCCACAGGGAAGGCCTTGCTGATCTGGCCCAGGACCCAGCCACCAGCTTCACCTGCCAGCCTCGCTACTGGTTGGATGGCTGCCCGAAACCCAAGGAGCTGATTGGCCGTGCCAGGGCAGGGGGTGTGAAGCAGCCCTCAAACCTCACCAGGGTTATCCCATAGAGTCGGCCCCGGGGCCCATCTAACCTGGTGTCCCAGCTCCAGCCAGCTGCTTCAGGACAGCACCAGAATGCCTGCAGTTATGGGACAGCTGCCCCCACCTGGTGCTGGCTAGTAGCAGGGAGTTCCAGAGGTCAGTCCCCCCAAGTGTAAAATAACACTGAATTTCCTGCCCCTACTTTGAACGCCCCTTGATGCTAAACAGACCCCCATTCTAATCCTCTAGTGCTCCCCCGCCACACCCACCCACCAGTGTCACCCCAAGCACCCACCCCAGCCATGCCCACCCATGGTGTCACACCACACGCGCCCCCCCGCCCTGCCCACTGCCCAGTGTCACCCCAAGCACCCACCCCAGCCATGCCCACCCATGGTGTCACACCAAACGCGCTCCCCAGCTAAGCCCACTGACCAGTGTCACCCCAAGCACCCACCCCAGCCATGCCCACCCATGGTGTCACACCAAACGCGCCCCCCAGCCCTGCCCACTGACCAGTGTCACCCCAAGCACCCACCCCAGCCATGCCCACCCATGGTGTCACACCAAACGCGCTCCCCGGCCATGCCCACTGACCAGTGTAGAGCTCTCCCCAGCCATGCCCACCTGACACCGAGAATGCCCCCAACCATCCCCACCTCACACACTAAGAACCCCTGGCCACCCCCACTTGCTAGTGGCACACTGAGAGCAACCCCCCCCCCCCCGTCACACCCACCTGCCGGTGGCACACTGAGCCTGCTGCCTCGCCACCTCTGGCACCATGCAGGGCGCATTCCCCCCTGCCATGTTGAGCTGCCGTTGTCACCCTGAAGCAGCCACACATAACCGAACTGCGGCAAATGAATGCTCCCCCCTCTGGCTTTCCCCTTTGGCCTCTGGGAAAGTGCACTGGGCTGGGATCCAGGAGACCAGGACCTGAAGGCTGGCCACTCCTGGGGGCCACCTCGCCCCACGTGCACACCTCCTGCACCAGCGGGGAAAGATCCAGCCCAGGAGGCTGCCATGTTAGCCAGATTGTAGAGGGCTCCACGCCCCCAGAGCACAACGTCTGGAGGTTGGGGAAGGGAAGCGGGCTGGGGGCAGCAGCCTGGCAACTGGCCTGCAGAGAGGGGGCGGGGGAGGCATTGCACTGGGACGGCCCTGCCCCCTTGAACTGCGCTGCCCCTAGGGGCCGGACTGGGGACTGCTGGGTGCCTGGGCCCCTGGGGAGCTGGCGCCACTCAGCTTCTGGTGGCCCTAGTAAATCCCCCTCTGTGAGCTGGTACGTGAGTGTCAATGGGAGCCCCGCGCTGATAGCTCGGAGAGCACAGAGCGCCTGCGGAGCACCAGTCAGCCGGAGCGGAGGGGTGTGCGCCCCACAGCTCCCCCAGCCACAGTGGGGCAGTGTGGCGTACGTGCTCAGCTGTGGAGGCAGAAATGCAGGTGGAACCCACCCTCTGTAGTTGGCCCTGGCGCGCCCCTGCTGGAGTCTGGAGCCCAGATCTGGAGCGCACACTTCCAGAAGGGTGCTGATGCATTGGAGAGGGGTCAGAGAATGATTAAGGGATTGGAAAACCTGCCTTGGGGTGATGGACTCCAGGAGCTCAATTTATTTAGCTTAACAAAGAGCAGGTTAAGGGGTGACTTGATCACAGTCTGTAAGTACCTAGGTGGGGAACAAATATGCAATAATGGTCTTATCAGGCTAGCAGAGAAAGGCCTAACATGATCCAGTGGCTGGAAGTTGAAACTAGACAAATTCAGACTGGAAATAAGATGTAATTAAGGTCAGGCTTGACAAAGCCCTGGCTGGGATGATTTAGTTGGGGATTGGTCCTGCTTTGAGCAGGGGGTTGGACTAGATACCTCTTGAGGTCCCTTCCAACCCTGATATTCTATGATTCTATGTAAATGTTTAACAGGGAGGGTAATTAAGCATTGGAACAATTTACCAAGGGTTGCAGTGGATTCGCCATCACTGACAATGTTTAATTCAAGATTAGCTGTTTTCCTCAAAGCTCTGCTCTCGGGATTATTTTGGGGAAGGTCTCTGGCCTGTGTTGTAGGAGGTCAGGCTAGATGAGCACAGTGGTCCTTTCTGGCCTTGGAATATATGAATCTTCCAGTATGTTACATGGCTCCCTGCTAGTGGCTGGGTCAGAGAGGATAACAACCAACTACTGCAGTCAGCTAGTGCAGCTCCTCCTGGAGTGCAGGTGCCAGGGGTCCGTGCTGCAGGGCTGAAGGCTCTGGGCTCATCCCCGGCTGGCTGCGGGGCCATGTGGTAGGGGGGCAGGGGAGTTGCTGCAGGCTCTGGGCTCACGGCTGTGGAGCTGCGTGGGGGTTGCTGCAGCTGTACTGGGTGGAATTTCTCGCCTGAGCTTTTCTTTTAGGAAATTCCACAGGACCAGGATGGGGCAGAGGTGGCCAAGGATGGCACTCGGGCGCTAGGAGATGGCCGCAGGCCAGCCGCCAGGGCAATCTGCCCACTGCCCCTTGCACAATTGCACCATGATGGTTTGTAATCACAGGGTCACAGGCCCAATTGCCCAGACCCCCACCTCCATTCAGTGCAAAGGAAGGATGGGAACAGGGCTGCTGGTGTAACAAGCAGGCTCAGCCGGGCGTTGTGGGCTGGAGGCACGGACCACTGGGTGGGTTCTCTGGCCTGTGTGATGCAGGAGGTCGGCCTAGCTGATCTAAAGGTCTCTCCGGGCCTGAACATCTGTGAATCTGTTCAACATCCCTTCAGTGCACGGCCCTCGCCTCTTTCCTGGCACCAGACAGACGAGCCTGCCCTGGATGGGGAACTGAGAATGAAAGCTGGTGGCTGTTCCACCAGATGCAGCCCCGGAAAGGGAATTTGGTAAGCATGCGACTTGCTGCAGAAAGGGAAGTTGGAAGCAAGTGAAACCTGCCCGAAGCTGCGTGGTGTCAGCTGCTCCCGCCTGCTGCGAGTGGCTGGCCTTTGCGCTGCAAGCTCACTTCCTGAGCAGGGGCTGATGTTCACTGCATGCGACACCCCTGGGGCAAACCCCTCCAGGGCACAAGAGCAGCCAGGCCCCACTGAATATGCCTGCTGCTGTTCGGGGCAGCATAGCGGAAATTTCCCACAATCCTCTGGAGCTGCTCCCATCCTAGCATGCTGTGGAGCAGCACAGGCCCTGCAAGTGGCCAACAAGGGCAGCCCATGGCTGGTCGGAGCAGCTGAGCTTTGTCTGGGGAGGTGCCAAGGCCCTGCCCCTAGTTTTAGCTTTGAGTCCCACCCTGGAACGGGCTACTCCTGGGGCTAGGGGAGGGATAGCTCAGTGGTTTGAGCACTGGCCTGCTAAACCCAGGGTTGTGAGTTCAATCCTTGAGGGGACCACTTAGGGATCTGGGGCAAAATTGGTCCTGCTAGTGAAGGCAGGGGGCTGGACTTGATGACCTTTCAGGGTCCCTTCCAGCTGTATGAGATAGGTATATCTCCAATATCAGGGAGGGCAGATGCAGCGGGGGCTGGGGTATCTGGATAGGCAGAGGGGGTGGGGGATTGGGAGGAAAAGACATTGAGCAGCCAGTAAAAGGGGAGATTCAGCACATACGTGAGGCAGTGCTGGGACTAGTGACCCAGGGCTGGGGTGCCGCATGGGCAGAGCTGGCTGCACTAGGGCAGATGGTGAACATACCAAGCAGAGAAGGAACCTGTATCAGACACCTGTCCTGACAGGCACCACTCACCAGGCGACTGGGTTTGGGGGAGCGGCGTGGGGCCTGGGGCACTCTGTCAGCTGTGGATTTCTGAGCCCATTGCCCCAGGGCCTGCTGGGCTGGCAGAGCTCACTGCAGAGACCCCTCTCCTGTGGACTTGCTCTTGTGCTGCCTGGCCTGGTCATCCTTTTCAGGATATAGTAAGGGTCCCTCTGATCAGGGCCGGCTCTATAGTTTTTGCCGCCACAAGCAAAAAAAAAAAAAAAAAAAAAAAAAAAAGGCCGCGATCGCGATCGGGAACTCTTACGCCGCCGCTTCATTTTTCGGTGGCAATTTGGCTGTAGGTCCTTCCCTCCGACACGGACTGAGGGACCCGCCGCCGAATTGCCGCCGAAGAGCCGGAGGTGCCGCCCCCTTCCAGGGGCCGCCCCAAGCACCTGCTTGCTGGGCTCGTGCCTGGAGCCGGCCCTGCCTCTGATGGGTGCTGGCTGGAGACCAGTGCCAGGCTGAACTGCAGCCCACAGGGATGCAAGTATATAGGGGGCGCTCTCCCCTGACAGTCAGTGCTGGCCCAATGCCCCAGGTCNCTGGTCATCCTCTTCAGGATGGGTCCCTCTGATGGGTGCTGGCTGGAGACCAATGCCAGGCTGAACATCAGCACTGCAGCCCACAGTGATGCAAGTATATAGGGGGCGCTCTCCCCTGACAGTCAGTGCTGGCCCAATGCCCCAGGTCAGCACTAGGGGGCGCTGTGTTGGGATCCTTTGGGAACTCCAGGAGCTGGGCCTTGAAGAAAAGCTCCAAATATCGAGAGCTGGCGCTAAGATTGGCACTTGCTGTGTCTAGAGTGACCAGACAGCAAGTGTGAAAAATTGGGATGGGGATGGGGATGGGGGTGGGGGGTAATAGGCGCCTATAAAAGATAAAGTCCCAAATATCGGGACTGTCCCTATAAAATCGGGACATCTGGTCACCCTAGCTGTGTCTGTACTTACGAGAAAAGGGAGCAGGAGGCCACTCATCCCCAAATGCAGGCTGCTCCAGCTCTTTCCCTCTGAGATTTCCCCAGTGCCTAGAGACCGCCATGGAGATCAGGGCCTCCTGCCTGGCAATGGCCAGGACTCTCCCTACCATGTGACCCTGGGGAGGTGTGGGTGCAGTTCCTGTGATCCCCTCCCGTCCCGGTGCACCACCAGGCCAAGATCTAAGCCTCTTTGCCCCCTGCTGAAGCTAGTGACTGGGACTGGTCCCCTCCCCTTATACGGGCCCTCCAGCAAGTATGTGTGTGTGGGCGGGAGGGCTTCCTGTTCACCCCCAGGGCAGGGGGAGGGTCAGCCCCATCTTGCTGCCAGCGGATCAGAGCCAATTTGCTCCCAGCACTGACCCCAAATTGACCCCAACACCCTTGGGAACCGGCAGCAGCAGCACCTAGTGCGGGTGCCACTTCTCGCATGGGGCAATGATGCCCCCTTAAATCTGCCCTGCTGGGTGCTCACCTCGGGGGGCCATGGGGTATTTGCTGGGCGAGTCCCCACTGCTGCCCCTGCAGGGGGCAGAGTTAAGGAGATGCGGGCAGAGTTAAGGTGATGGACGGGAAGCGCCGGAGCTGAGTCCCCGCACTAGTAGCAAGTGCCCTTGTGTCATCACAATATTCCAGGGCAGGGGCTGTAACTGGGCGTCCCTCAGCAATCAGGTCCTGGAGGGCAGGGGGACGCAGGAGGGGGAATGGATCGTACCCCTCTATCTCCATCCCAAGGGGCAGCCTTGATGGAGGCCACAGCGCGGAGGCCGGCCGGGCGGGTCCTACCACTTTAAGACATGCCCCCCCCCCCTCCTCCCGGCCGAAAGGGGAAGTGCTGTCCCCTCCCTCCCCCTCGCCCGGACCGGAGCCTGCGAGATCCACCGGCGCCATGGAGTCAGGTACCGGGGCGGCCCCTGCGCTTGATCCCCCCTCCGCCCCTCCCTGCACCTGCTTTCCCCCTGCCCCCCCTTCCCTCCCCCCTTCTCCCCCTCCCCCTGTTCTCCTCCTCCCAGCCCCTGCCCCACGTGCTCCTCCCCCCGCTACCGCCCCCGCCGTTGGTGCCTCTTGTTGGGGCCGAATCTGCTCATTCTTGGGGTTTTCTGTGTCAGACGAAACTTCCTGAATCCCCTCCCCTCCCCCACCCACCCTGTCCCCAAACCAGGGGGCTGCGGGTCGGGAGTCGGGGCGCTGGCAGTGCTGTAGGGGGAGCCCAGGGCTGGGATAGCAGGGGTTGGCGGGAGGGAGGGGCGCTGGCAGGGCGGTGGGGGGAGCCCAGGGCTGGGATAGGGGGGGGCGGTCGGGGGTGCGGGGCGCTGGCAGAGCAGTGGGGGGGGCACAGGGCTGGGATAGCAGGGGGCTGTCGGGAGTGAGGGGCGCTGGCAGAGCAGTGGGGGGGGCACAGGGCTGGGATAGCAGGGGGCTGTCGGGAGTGAGGGGCGCTGGCAGGGCGGTGGGGGGAGCCCAGGGCTGGGATAGCAGGGGGGGGTCGGGAGTGAGGGGCGCTGGCAGAGCAGTGGGGGGAGCCCAGGGCTGGGATAGCAGGGGGTTGTCGGGAGTGAGAGGCGCTGGCAGAGTAGTGGGGGGAGCCCAGATCTGGGATAGCAGGGGGTGGTCGGGAGTGAGGGGCAATGGCAGAGCGGTGTGGGGAGCCTAGGGCTGGGATAGCAGGGGGTTGTCGGGAGTGAGGGGCGCTGGCAGAGCAGTG
>QXTE01000391.1:474223-544562 GCA_003942145.1 Platysternon megacephalum | reverse complement strand
CCCCCCCCCCCCCCATTTGGGAGTGTCCAACACCTTGACCCTCAGCTCCACCCCCCTTGTGGAGTGCCTGACACCCAGCCCTCAGCTCCCCCCATTAGGGAGTGCCTGACACCATAACTGTTGCCTGCACAGAGTGCCCGAGGAAAGCAACAGCGGGGCTCATTGCCCGGTGTGCTTCGCGCCAATGAACACACCAGGGTGGAGAAGCAAACAAAGTTTATTTGAGATCTCAAAGCGGTGCAAGGAGACCAGCACGTCTCAGATCAAGCACACAGACACAAGCGGTTTTTCCCTTTTAAACCCAAGCTGTTTTCGCTTCCCCCCCCTTTTCCCCTTCCTTCCCACCCTCCCCCCTAGTGACACCAACATAACCCTCAGTTCCCCCCCTTGGGGAGTGCCTGTCACCCAGCCCTCAGCTCTCCCCCCCCCCTTGGGGAATGCCCAACACCCAACCCTCAGCTCCCTCCAGCCCAGGGAGCACCCAGTGCCCTGTCCCCGGACATCCTGCCTAGGGGTGTGTCCAATCCCCCAAATCTCAGCTCTGCCCTTGGGAAGTGCTTGATGCGCTGCCCCTTGGGGAGTGCCCATAGCCCAGAGATTAGGGCACTCCCTTGCAATAGGTGGGGGGACTGGACCTGGGTCTCCCACATCCCAGGTGAGTGCTCTGACTGTGTTAAAACTCACAAGGCAGTTCACCACTGTCCCCTCCTCCAGCTGTTTTGTGACTCAAACCCTTTACAAATGCCAAAAACAAAGTGGACCGGGTTGAACGACATGTTTGGTTAGACTAAAAAATTGATTTTTATTGTTTGGGTTTTTTTGGTGGCACTTTTTGCAGTTTTCGGATTTGGTTCGACATGAACCAATTTTATATTTATTTTATTTTCAGAACGGCCATCAAACTGAAAAAAAAAATCAGTTATTCGCCCAGCTGTAGTTGGGGGCGACCGCTGGAATGCAGGGAAAGAGCTGAGGTGGTTGGTGACAGTTGAAAGGTTCTGGATTGGTTGGGGCAGCAGGTGGAGGGTTGTGGAAGGTTCTGTCGCAGTTGGAGTGACGCGGAAGGTTCCGGAGTGGTTGAAGGCAGCAGTTGGAGTGATGCGGAAGGTTCTGGAGCAGTGGAGCGGGAAGCTGTCAGTTGGATCAACACAGAAGGTTCCGGAGTGGTTGGGGGGGGGGGGGGGGGGGGGGCGGGGGGGGGGGGGGGGGGGGGGGGGGGGGGGGGGGGGGGGGGGGGGGGGGGGCAGCAGCTGGAGCGACATGGAAGGTTCCATGGCAGCTGTAGTTTCATGGAAAGTTCTGGAGCAGTTGGGGGAGGAAGCAGCAGTTGGAGTGATGTAAAAGGTTCTTGAGTGGTTGGGGATAGGGCAGCAATTGGGGCACATGGAAGGTTCCGGAGCAGTTGGTGGGACAGTAGATGGTGTGACATGGAAGGTTCTGGAGCAGTTGGGGGAATGGTAGTCAGAGCAATGTGAAAGTTTATGTGCCAATTGGAGTGATATGGAAGGCTCCAGAACATTTGGGGGAGACAACAGTTGGAGTAACGCAGAAGGTTCTGGTGTGGTTGAGGATAGCAGTTGGAATGGCACAGAAGGGTCTGTGGCAGTAGGAACATAATGTAAGAAACGGCCCTACTGGGTCAGACCAAAGGTCCATCTAGCCCAGTATCCTGTCCTCCGACAGTGGCCAGTGTCAGGTGCCCCAGAGGGAATGAACAGAACAGGTAATCATCAAGTGATCCATCCCCTGTCGCTCATTCCCAACTTCTGGCAAACAGAGGCTAGGGACACCATCCCTGCCCATCCGGGCTAATAGCCATTGATGGACCTATCCTCCATGAATTTATCTAGTTCTTTTTAAAACCCTGTTATGGTCTTGGCCTTCACAACATCCGCTGGCAAGGAGTTCCACAGGTTGACTGTGCATTGTGTGAAGAAATACTTTCTTTTATTTGTTTTAAACCTGCTGCCTATTAATTTCATTTGGTGACTCCTAGTTCTTGTGTTATGAGAAGTAGTAAACAACACTTCCTTATCTACTTTCTCTACATCAGTCATGATTTTATAGATCTCAATCATATCTTCCCCTTAGTTGTCTCTTTTCCAAGCTGAAAAGTCCCAATCTTATTAATCTCTCCTCATACAGAAGCCGTTCCATAGCCCTAATCATTTTTGTTGCCCTTTTCTGAACCTTTTCCAATTCCAATATATCTTTTTTGAGATGGGATGACTACATCTGCACGCAGTATTCAAGATGTGGGCGTACCATGGATTTATATAGAGGCAACATGATATTTTCTGTCCTATTATCTATCCCTTTCTTAATTATTCCCAGCATTCTGTTTGCTTTTTTGACTGCCGCTGCACATTGAGTCGATGTTTTCAAAGAACTATCCACAATGACTCCAAGATCTCTTTTTCTGAGTGGTAACAGCTAATTTAGACCTCATCATTTTATATGTATAGTTGGGATTATTATTTTCCAATGTGCATTACTTTGCATTTATCAACATTAAATTTCATCTGCCATTTTGTTGCCCAGTCACCCAGTTTTGAGAGATCCTTTTGTAGCTCTTTGCAGTCTGCCTGGGTCTTAACTCTCTTTAGTAATTTTTTATCATCTGCAAATTTTGCCACCTCACTGTTTACCCCTTTTTCCAGAACATTTATGAATATGTTTAATAGGACTGGTCCCAGAATAGGCCCCTGGGGGGCACTACTATTTACCTCTCTCCATTCTGAGACCCCACTGTTTACCTCTCTCCATTCTAGGAGTGATGCAGAAGGTTATAATAATATAATATAATATAAGGAGATATACCTATCTCCTAGAGCTGGAAGGGACCCTGAAAGGTCATCAAGTCCAGCCCCTTCACTAGTCCAGCCCCTTCACTAGCAGGACCAAGCACTGATTTTGCCCCAGATCCCTAAGCGGCCCCCTCAAGGATTGAACTCACAACCCTGGGTTTAGCAGGCCAATGCTCAAACCACTGAGCTATTCCTCCTTCTGGTGTGGTTGAGGATGGCAGCTGGAATGGCAAAGAAGGGTCTGTGGCAGTAGGAGTGACGCAGAAGATTCCCTGGCAGGTGGTGGCAGGTTCCAGCATGGTTGAGTGTGGCAGTTTAATGACCAAAATGTGGGCAGTCTGCCCTAGTGGTCAAAGCAGGAGCCAGGCCAGGTCAGATACCGGAAGGCAGATAGGCCAGAGAGCAAACTGAGAGTCAAGCATCAGGAGGCAGGCAGCGTCAGGTTACCAGGAGATCAGAGGCAGGAGACAAACTTTAGAGCAGAACCACGGATCGATAACTGGAGTCAGACTCAGTCAGGATACCAGGACTTTGAGCCAGGGGAACAGGAAGCACAAGGCTCACAATCCAGAGTAGGGTGGATCCCAGCGGCATCCCTATGTTGGGTTTATATAGAAGCTATACCAATCAGGACTAGTGTTGGCTCTAATTTTTCCCACCCATGTGCGGAATGAATTTTGTTATGTGCACTGATATGGAGGTGATGTGTGACACATCACCTCCATATTGGTGCACATAACAAAATTTATGTGGCAGGGGTGGGGCCGAGGGGTTTGGAGTGCAAGAGGGGGCTTAGGGCTGGGGCAGGGGGGTGAGGGCTCTAGCTGGGGGTGTGGGCTCTGGGGTGGGACTGGGGATGAGGGGTTTGGGGTGCAGTGGGGCTCCCTGGGGCTATGGCCCCCTCAAGGATTGCCCCCCAGCTCTCTCTCCCCGCAGCAGCACCTGGGCTAGGGGGGAGTAGTGCCTCTCCCCCAGCCGTGGCAGATCCGAGCCGGGCTGGGGCTGGGTCTGGGTCGGGGCCAGGGGAGGGGCGCCTGTCCCTCGGCTGCAGCAGGTTCTGGGCTGGGCTGGGTCAGGGCTGGGGGAGGGGCGCCTGTCCCCCAGCTGTGGCAGGTTCGGGGCTGGGCTGGGGCCAGGGGAGGGGCGTGACGGCAGGTCCGGAACTTGGGGAGAGGCATCTCTCCCCGCCGCAGCACAGCTGTGCGGCCTTGCAGCTTAGAGAGAACTTTGGCAGGATGCTGGTGGTCCTGATCTATCAGGTTCCAGGACTAGAGTCCTCTACTGCAGGGGTTCTCAACCTCCCCCCTCCAACATGCTATAAAAACTCCACAGCTCACCTGTGCCACAACAACTGTTTTTCAGCCCTGCCGCAGTGTGGCTCCAGTTTCAGCTTTCTGCCCTGGGCCTCAGCGAGTCTAACACCAGCCCTGCCTCAGGGGGCTGCAGACCCACGGTTCAGAACTACTGCTCTACTGGGTTTTAGCTTCTGCCCTAGCAAATGTTAGGAGGTTGCTGGGTGGCAGGTTGGAGCTTCGTAGTCCTGTGGACCCAGCTTCAAGCCCCATGGTCCCTGACAGACAGTTGGAATAGGACAAAAGATTCTGTAGAAGTAGGTGGCAGTTGGAGTGACACAGAAGGTTCTGGAGTGGTTGGGGGGCAGCAATTGGAGAAACATGGAAGGTTCTGTGGCACCCGGTGGTAGTTGGAGCAACACGGAAGGTTCTGGCAT
This sequence comes from Platysternon megacephalum, assembly GCA_003942145.1. Taxonomy (NCBI): domain Eukaryota; kingdom Metazoa; phylum Chordata; order Testudines; family Platysternidae; genus Platysternon; species Platysternon megacephalum. Next base: position 540,026 of record QXTE01000391.1, on the reverse strand, counting down.
TGTTGAGGACAGCAGTTGGAATGGCACAGGAGGTTCAGAGGCAGTTGGAGTGACATGGAAGGGTCTAGAGTGGTTGGGGGGCAGCAGTTGGAGCAATGTGGAAGGTTCTGTGGTGGCTAGTGGAGTGATGCGGAAGGTTCTGGAGTGGTTGTGGAGCAGCAATTGGAGCAATGTGGAAGGTTCCATGGTGGTTGTTGGAGCAATGCGGAAGGTTCTAGAGTGGTTGTGGAGCAGCAGTTGGAGCGATGCGGAAGGTTCTGGAGTGAATGGGGGGGCAGCTGTTGGAGCGATGTGGAAGGTTCTGGAGTGGTCAGCAGTTGGAGTGACGCGGAAGGTGCCGTGGTGGCTGTTGGAGCAATGTGGAAGGTTCTGGAGTGATGTGGGGGGCAGCTGTTGGAGTGACATGAAAGGGTCTGTGGTAGTAGATGCCAGCGGGGGCTGAGTGGGTGGAGCTGGAAGGAGACACAGCAGGACCCCCTGGAGGGGCAGGAGATGATAACAAGCAGCCCAGGAGAGTTACATTAGGGGGGAGAGACCCAGGGCAGCTGCCAGTATGAGGATGAGAGCTGAGAGGTGCAAAGCAAAGGGGATCATGCCTGGGCCCAGCACTGCCCCTGCTGCCTGATCTTTGCCACCCCAATAAGGTACAGCTACTGTATGGGGTCACTCCCCATGGCTCCCAGAACACTTCCACACACCATGCAGTGACCCCAACATGCACCCCCACACTTGGACCAGGCCCTGTGATGGCCCCTCCCCCTCACAGTGGATGGGATCCCACAGCAGCCTTCTCCTTCACTGGTCTGGGTCTCCCTCCCCCACCTGGCCGGGTCCCACACTGGTCCCTTCTCCCCACCCAGTCGGACCCCACACTAGCCCTCCCCCTCCCCCCGCCCCCCCATCGGACCGTGTCCTTCCACATGTGTTTTGGGCCTGCAGCTCCCTCTCTCCTCACTTGGCACCACCCCCTCTAGCTCCTACTTTGAGTCACCTCTCAGCTCCAAGTCTGGCCTGCACCCACCACCAGCAGATCCCCGGCCCAGATGGGCTGGTGCTACCCCATGGCTGGGTCAGAGCTCCATGGTGTGGGGGAGGATCATTCCCACAACTGGATGTTAAAATCAATGGGTATAACCTATTTCATCATCATCATTATCACTCCCATAACCGCATTGGTCATTGGGGCACCATCATTGATGAGCAATCAACCAATTGTCTCCACCACTGACGATAGTTTGTCAGTTCTTGAGTTTCCAAAGTCCATTCCGGTCCACTCTTTTATGTTGTCAATCCATCTCTTCTTCTGTCTACCTCTTCTTCTCTTCCCCTGTACTGTCCCTTGGAGGATGATCTTGGATAGGCCAAACATAGGCGCTGACTTCTACTGGCGCTGGTGGGTGCTGGACACCACCCTGCCCCTGGCCCAACCCCTGCCCCGACTCTACCCCCGCCCGACTCCATCCCCGCCCCGCCCCCATTCCAACCCATTCCCCAAAGTCCCCGCCCCAACTCCGCCCTCTCCTTCCTGCCCCTATTCCGACTCCTTCCCCAAATCCCTGCCCTGGCCCCGCCTCCTCCCCTGAGTGTGCCACATTCCCGCTCCTCCCCCCTCCCTCCCAGAGCTTGCTACAGCTGTTTGGCGGTGGCAAGCGCTGGGAGGTAGGCGGAGGAGCGGGGATGCGGCACGCTTAGGGGAGGAGCTGGAGATGGAAGTGAGGTGGGGTGGGGCGGGGAGCTTGGCTTCTGGTGGGTGCAGAGCACCCACTAATTTTTCCCCACCGAGTCGGCGCCTATGAGGCCAAATGATCTTGTTACATGGCCACACCACTTCAGCTTGCGCTTCTTCATTGCCATCAGGAGGTCTTCATATGACCCAGCGCATTGGGTGATGATGTTACGGACCTCGTCATTAATGACGTGGTCGAAGTAGGAGATGCCCAGGATTTTACGGAAGTATCTCATCTCTACTACTTATATTTTCCATTCAAGTTCTGCCAAAAGGGTCCATGTCTCGCACACATACAGAAAAATGGAGGTGACCAATGCATGCAGCAGTTTCAGTTTGGATTCCAGGGAGATGTTCTTATTCCTCCAAATTGGTTTTAGCTTTGCCACTGCTGCTGTTGTTTGCGCAGTTCTTGCTAGAATTTCTGCCTTTGATCCTTCATCAGTGATGATTGCCCCCAAATATTTGAACTGTTTCACCGTCTCCAGCTCTTGTCCACTGACAGTGATATGTGACTGATCCTGTCACATTTGTTTGTCATCAGCTTGGTTTTCTCCGCATTGATTTCCATGCCGTATTTTGTGGATGTTTCATCCAATCGTTTCACAAGGTTGGCAAGTTCATCTTTGCTGCCTGCCAGGCCGTCAATGTCATCAGTGAACTGAAGATTTGAGATTGTTTGCCCCCAGTGCTGACTGTGCATACGTGATCTTCTAGGTGATCAGTCATTATGCTCTCCAAGTAGATGTTGAACAGTGTGGGTGAAAGAAGGCAGCCTTGTCAGACTCCAACAGTGGTGCGAAACCACCCTCCTATTGTGCCATTGATGAGAACTGCACTGTTGGCCTTGGCATACAGCTGTTTAATGGTAAGAATAAGCTTACAACCAACATTGTATTTCTTCACGGTTGCCCAGAGAGCTTCATGCCATACTCTGTCAAATGCTTTCTTGAAGTCAACAAAGACATGGTAGATGTCCTGCTGGTGTTGTAAGTACTTCTCACATAGAACATGAAGGATGAAAATCTGTTCTGTGGTACTTCTTTCAGCACGAAAGCCAGCCTGTTCTTCAGCAATGATATTCTCTGCTTGTGGCTTCAATCCGTTCAATATGACTTTCAACATCACTTTGCTGGGATGGCTAATTAAGCTTATGGTCCAGTAATTTTGACACAATTGCAGGTTGCCATTCTTTGGCAGAGTGATGATTAGTGACTGTGTCCACGTGGAAGGCCACTCACCAGTCTGCCAGATCTTGGTGAGTACATCCATTACTATTTCTTCTCCAAATTTCATCAGTTCGGCTGGGGTCTTGTCAATACCTGTAGTCTTTCCATTCTTGAGTGATTTCATAGCTGTCTCCACTTCTTCATTCAGTATTGGAAAGTCATCCTCCTCTGTTGAATCTGGGCTGTCTAGGACACTAGGATCTCCATTTGTCTGGTTGTTGTATAGGTCAGAACAATAGTTTGTCCACCTATTGATGATGTCCCTTTCTTCTGTATGATTGTTCCCTTCTTTGTCTTGAATTGTGTTAGCTTTGGTCCATCTTTCCTTTGTCAGATCTTTTACAACCTGGAGGGCTCGTTTGCTATTTTTATTATTGATACACTCTTCAATTTTAGAGCATTGTTTTTCGATCCATATCTCCTTGGCCACCTTCATTCCTTTCTTGATCTTTCTGCCAATTGCTTTGTATTTACCAGCTCCCTCAGTGCTGTTCTTGTCTCTCTTGAGTTCTCTTCTAATGTCACACATTTGTAATATTTCATTTGTCAACTATGGTTTTGTCTTCTTACGATGTTTCCCGAGGATGTCCATTGCTGCCTTATTCATTACAGCATTGAAATTGTTGGTCATTGTTTCTACACCCTCCTCTAGAGCAAGCCGTGAGGCAAATTTTCTGCCGATCATTGCTTGGAATGACTCTGCAACGTTTCGGTCTCTGAGTCTTTCTAAGTCAAACTTGGTTCTGGTGAACTTTGGCCTGATGATTTTCCTTAACCGCAGCCAAAAGTTTAGCATCACAAGGTCGTGATCACTTCCAATATCAGCACTGGCGAAGCTCCTCGTTTTAGTTCTGTTAATCCCAGAGCAAAATCAGTTTTGCACCATGATGTAGTCGATCCGGCTGTGATGTAGACCATCAGGTGCATGCCACGTTGATTGTCTGGATGCTTTATGTGCTCCTAATGTGTTTGCAAGAACCAGATGGTTATAGCTGGCAAACTCCAAAAATCTCAATCCTCTCTCATTGGTTACCGCGATACAGAAAGGGCCACAATAATCTCGCCAATCTGCCTGTGCGTCAGTACCCATTTTAGCATTCCAATCTCCCTGTACAATCAGGATATCTTTCTTGTGTACCTTATCAATGATATCTTGGAGCTGATTGTAAAAATCAGGGTCTGGGGACAGAATAGGCCCACTGCTCCTCCTGCATGTCGTAAGAGGCGACTAAAAGGGGGCTGCCTGGAGAGGGGGGGCTCTGCCAGGTTAGAAATTTGCCCAAGACACACCATATGATGAGCAAGTCAACCATGTTCATACCAGATTGGTCACAGCCCGGGTTAATAATGACCGCGCCATCCGTCTCCCACCGGGGCGGACGCAACAATTATACTACTGCTGTAACCCCAACAAAGAGGATCCGTGGAAGAGATAACATCACCATAGCCACATGGAATGTAAGGACATTGAGACAACTAGGGAGGTTGAAAGAACTCACGTACGAAATGGAACAATACACCTGGCACCTCCTAGGAATCTCTGAGGTCAGATGGAAGAACTTTGGAGAGGTACTAACGGAAGAAGGCCATGTACTCTATTACAGTGGAGAGGACAAACATGTCAACGGCGTAGGATTTCTTGTGCATAAAGATATCAAGAATTCAGTATTAGGATGCTGCCCAATGTCCAGCAGGCTTATTTCCATCTGTCTAAAGGCAGTACCGTTTAATAGTGGTACAAGTCTATGCCCCTACAACAGACTATGATGATGAGCAAATTGAAGATGTTTACAATCAGCTCCAAGACATAACCTATTTAGGAAGGATCAAATGGGCAAAAGGGGAGGAGGAGTGGCCCTCTATGTCAAAAATTACATTACAAGTCACTGATAACTTGGAAGAAAATGACCTTGAATGCTTATGGATCCTAATAGATAAAGCACAAGATGGGGTATTAGTTAGCGTCTGCTACAGCTCACCAAATCACATTAGGGAACAACATGACCAGCTCCTTACACACCTATTAATAATTTGTAGGAAAAAAGGTTGCATGATCATGGAGTGCCAAATGCTGGAGATCTCATGCTGCCAGTACTAAAACATCCTTGGAATTCCTAAATATTATAAATAACAGTTTCCTAACTCACAAAGTGTTGCATCCAACACAGTGCATTTTATATTACACGTCGTTTTGACACACAGGAACTGACGAGAACTAAAAATTTATGATAATTTAGGTAAAAGTGATCGTGATCTGATAACATTTATAATGTGCAAACAGAGTAAAGTCCAGACCAGACTATATATATACTTGTTTCTTTAACAGGACCAGTTTCACAAAGCTGAAAACAATTATGAGTGAAATCAGCTGGAAGGAAGAATTTAATCAGGAAAAAACATGAATGATAATTATTTGAGAACACTTTACTAGAGGCCCCAAAAGCCAAAATTAAGGAAGAAGACCGTATTAGTTAAAAAATGACCTGGTTTAGAGGGGAAGTGAAGGCAGCTATAAAAATGATATATAATAAATGGAAGAAAGGGAAAGTTGATAATAATGAATATAAATCAGAAGCTAGGAATTGTAGAAAATGGATAAGGGAAGTCAAGGGATACAAAGAAATCTCTGGCCAAGAGTTAGGGACAATAAGAAGGATTTTTTTAAAGTATATTAGGAACAAAAAAATCCTAATAATGGTATTGGTCCATTACTAGATGGAAATGGTAGAATTATCAATAATAATGCAGAAAAGGCAGAAGTGTTCAATAAATATTTCTGTTCTGTATTTGGGGAAAAAACAGACGGTGTTGTCACACCGTATATTTTTCTGGTAGAGAAACAAACTTGGCAAATTTGTTTGACGATGACAGTTGGTTAATAAAGTTGTCATCTCTAGCTGACATTTTCTCAATTTTAAACTAACTGAATTTGAAGTTACAAGGAAGTCTTTGTTTTGAACTGTGAACAGATATAAGCATTCCAAAAGTTATTAGCACTGTGGCAAGCACAACTGAAAAGTAATCATCCGAGCTACTACATGTGCCCAACACTGTTACAACACACTGAGGAGAACATCTATGGCTTGGCCTCTCTAGAGTACACCCACGTATTCAGGCTCTGTCTAAAAATCTTGCCATTTCATAAATTCATAGATTCCAAGGTTAGAAGGGACCTTTGTGATCATCTAGTCTGACCTCCTGTCTAACACAGGCCCCAGAATAATTCCTAGAGCAGCTTGTAGAAAAACATCCAGCCTTACTTTAAAATTTGTCAGTGATGAAGAATCCACCATGACCCTTGGTAAATTGTTCAATTGGTTAATTACTCTCACTGTTAAATTTCCAGTCTCAATTTTTCTAGCTTCAACTTGCAGCCATTGGATTGTGTTAGACCTTTCTCTGCTAGACTGAAGAGCCCATCATTAAATATTTGTTCCCTGTGTACGTACTTATAGACTGTGATCAAGTCATCCCTTTAACCTTCTCTTTGTTGAATAAAAAATAGTCTTAAGGAGCTCAATCTATTTTGTTTAAGAGCTCTGTGGAAGCTCAAAAGCTAGTCTCTTTCACCAACAGCAGTTGGTCCAATAAAAGATATTACCTCGCCCACCTTGTCTCTCTAAGCAAATGGTGTGACGTTGCACTCCATAATGTTTTAAGGAAATATGCTTATGAGTATGAATACGATGTAACTGGAAGATGCTTTAGGCAAAAGGTCTCTTGTAAGGTATCATTACAAAGCTTATAATCTACTGAGTGTGGTCATCCTATTTGTATGCATGTATCATTCTTGTATCTGAAGCAAGAAATATGAAGTATAACTCTGAGGTCCTATTGTAATTATGCAAAGTGTGGGCCATTAATGGTGGTTTGGAAGCTCCCATTGACTAGGACAATTGGTTGTAAATGATCTGTTTACTTGCAAACCTTCCTGGATGCCTGCAGGCCAGCCCTGGAAGAATGGAGGCTGGGGTCTCACAGGACATGTGAACATGTCACCTGATACTGGAATCCATCTTAAACCTGGTGTTTTTCCTTTTAGGAGGGGTGGGGACCCAGAGAGACAAAAAATTCCCACCTTGTGCCAAAGTTATAAAAGGGGGTGGAACAGAACAAAGGGGGCTGCCAGTCGTGAGAACACCTGATTTCCACCTACGATGTCTGCTGGAACTAACAAGGACTGTACCAGGGGAAAGGATTGGGCCCAGACTAGAAAGGAGTCTAGTCTGTGAAAGAAGCTTATTGGAACATCGCTGAGGGTGAGATATTACCTGTAATCAGTTTCTTGCTGTATTAGGCTTAGACTTGTGTGTTTTTGCTTGGTGACTTACTTTGTTGTGTCTGTTATTACTTGAAACCACTTGAATCCTACTTTTTATACTTAATAAAAATCACTTTTGTTTATTAATTAACCCAGAGTAAGTGATTAATACCTGGGGGAGCAAACAGCTGTGCATATTTCTCTATTGGTGTTATAGAGGGCGGACAATTTATGAGTTTACTCTGTATTAGCTTTATACAGAGTAAAATGGATTTCTTTGGGGTTTGGATCCCATTGGGAGCTGGGTGTCTGGGTGCAGGAAACCTGCTGAGCAGATTTTAGTTAAAGCCTGCAGCTTTGGGGGCATGGACCAGACCTGGGTCTGTGTTGCAGCAGGCTAGTGTGTCTGGCTCAACAAGGCAGGGTTCTGGAGTCCCAAGCTGGCAGGGAAAACAGGCTCAGAGGTAATTGCAGCATGTCAGGTGACAGTCCCAAGGGGGTCTCTGTGACTGAACCCATCACAAATGGTATCAACACCATTACTTTTATCAATCAAACTTGTGATCTCAAAAAACAAACAAATCCACAGCAGGTGTGATTGATAAGACCCATTTTTCCATACAACCCTGTTGACTGACAATAATTATGCCACTAGTTCTTAATTCTTTACTGATTGTGTCCCATATAAGCCTTCCCACAATTTTCCTGGCAGTGATGCCAGGCTCAGTGGTCTGCTGTTATCCCTAGTTTATTCTGTTTAAGCATTTGGTATGACTCTAGCTTCCCCCCCCTCCCCCGTCCTCTGGAACTTCCCCACAGTTTCAAGCTCTTTGGGGCAGCAACTGTCTTTTTGTTCTGTGTCTGTACAGCACCTAGCACAATAGAGCCCTGGTCCATGACTAGGGCTACCAGGCACCACAGTAATATAAATAATAGGAAGATTTGTTAAAAATCAACAATAGTTCAGAGAGCTCCTTGGCCAATTCTCTTAATACTATTGGGTGCAAGTTATCAAGTTTAACTTTAATAGTTGCTGTTTAGTGTCCTCCCTAGTTATTGATGACATAGGAAGAATTTCCTTCTCACGTTAATATCACAGAGGTCCAGCCTTTCCCTCCTGCCCACGCAGCCAAAAATCTCATCTCACATCTTGACTGTTCAAACCTCCTCCTTTCTGGCTTTGGCTACTGCAGCCCCCTGCTTCCCTCAAGTTTACTCAGAAGGCTGCTGCTAAGATCATCTTTCTGGCTTGTGGGTCTGAGCTTGTTAGGGTGACCAGACAGAAAATGTGAAAAATCGGGACAGGGGGTGGGGGGTAATAGGAGCTTATATAAGAAAAAGACCCAAAAATCGGGACTGTCCCTATAAAATCGGGACATCTGGTCACCCTAGAGCTTGTCAGCCCGAGTCCCCCTGCAGGCTCCCCCTTCACCTTCCCATCAAACGTGAGCTTGTTGGCCAAGATCCTCCAAGGTATTTAGACATCTAACCACCACTGAAATCAGTGGATGTTAGATGTCTAAATATCTTCAAGGATCTGGGCCCTTGTCTTTACCCATAAGGCCCCTCTCAGCTTAGCGCTCCCCTGCAACCTAGATACTCTAGTAACCTAGCGTGACACTGACCTCCATCTTTACTCCACCTGCATTCTCAACCTTTCCTGCCCACCATCAGTTTTTCCCTTACATAGCTCTGTGCTTTCTCCCACGCTGCAGCCCCTTACGCATGGGATAAAATCCATCAGCCACTATCTTATTCTCCTCTAAATCCCTCCTTACATTTGCCTCCTCCTTGACACGTACAGAACCCTGCCTGCACAGCTACCCAGCTGTCAAGTGGTGAGGGGTCCTCTTCCCCTATCCTCATTCCTCCATCTCACCCTCTGTCCCCTAAGTACAGAACCACTTCCCCATTACCACACATCATTAACAATTCTCCCTGGCACTGTTTGCATGTGTGTTCTGTCCCCATCCCCTCTTCTTAGCATGGGAGCTCATTGAGGCATGGCCTGACTGTGCACCCACAGCACAGGCAGCAGGGGTGCAAGCTTCCCCTCCCAGATTGCCATCGAACTAGGACAGCCCCGGGGCAGGAGTCCCACAAGGGTCTGTCTGTGGAGTTCTTGGGCAGAGCCATTCCAGTGGGGGTACTGTGGGGCCTGTGGACAGGGGCCCGTGTGTGTGTGTCTTTAGAAGGAAAAAGAATAGGAGAACTTGTGCCACCTTAGAGACTAACAAATTCTGAAACCTGTCATTTAGCAGGAAAGAAGCTTTGGCCACAGACCACCAATGTGGGGTTGGTGGGGGCCCCCTTGTGCAGCTGGTGGGGTCTATGCCACATAAGTGCGGCAGGGGCCTTGGGCACAGTCTCACGCACTGTAGGGTCTGTGTCCCATAGGCTGGCAGGAGCCTTGGACACCCCCGGGATCCGTGCCCCCTTGGACACAGCCCCCCCGCCCCAGGGTGGGGTCCCTGCCCCCTAGGTGCGGTAGGGGCCTTGGACACCCTCACCCCAGCGCGGGGTCTGCTCCAGGTGCGGAAGCAGCCCGGGCACAGCCCCGCACTGTGGGGTTGTTAGTAGGGTGGGGTCCCGCACACTCTCCGCCTCCTATCCACGTGTCTTCTTCTCCGCGGAGTCCTTCCTCCTTGCCCGAGACTACAGCCCCCGGCGTGCAGCGCGCCGCCGCCGCTGGGGGCTCCGGGGCCGAAGACAGGGCCGCGCGGGGCCCGCTGGGAATTGTAGTTCGCGAAGCCGGGACACCGGCTGCCGCCCGCACCCCAGCGAACTCCACCCCCCAGCAGGCCCCGCGGCGGCGGCGGTCACGTGGCCGGGGGCGGCGCACGGTGGTGGAGGCGGCGGCGGCGGCGCTGCTGGGGCTGCGGGAGGGAGGTGGCTGCGCGGTGCGGGCTGTTGTTGTTGCGCTGCCCGCGGCTCCCCCCCGCGCCCCGCCCGGCTCGGCTCGGCTTGGCTCGGCTCGCAGCGCCCGGAGGCCCGGCAGCATGAGCGACAACGATGACATCGAGGTGGAGAGCGACGTGAGTGGCGCCCCCTGCCCCCCTGCGGCCCGGCCCGTGTCAGGCCCGGCCCGGCCCGGCTCGGCGCGGGCAGCGGCGCTGACAGTAACGCGTGTGTTTCTCTATCTCTCTCTTATTGCAGGAAGAGCAGCCGAGGTTTCAGTCTGCGGTACGTGCCTGCCTTTCCTTGCTTACGGACCGCCCCCGCCCGGCACGGCACGGCACGGCACGGCCCGGGCAGCCAGGCCGCGCCGCTGTGAGCGCTAGGGTGGGGGTCGGGGAGGGGCAGGCCGGGTGCGCAGGGAGTGGATCTAGGGGACCCGACCCAGCTGGCTCTAAGTTCATGTGATCCGAGACGGACATGTACTGTGAGCTATCAGGGTTGGGATCCAGGCCGGGGCAGGGCGACGCAGGCTCAGAGATCCAGGCTGGGAGGGGTGTATAGGGGAGCTGGGGCTGGGATCTAGGGCAGGGAAGGGTCAGCCAGGCTCAGGTGAGCCAGGCTGGGAGGTGTGTATAGGGGATCCAGGGCAGGGCGAGCCAGGCTCAGGTGAGCTAGGCTGGGAGGGGTGTATAGGGGGGCTGGGATCTAGGGCAGGGAAGGGTCAGCCAGGCTCAGGTGAGCCAGGCTGGGAGGGGTGTATAGGGGGGCTGGGATCTAGGGCAGGGAAGGGTCAGCCAGGCTCAGGTGAGCCATGCTGGGAGGTGTATATGGGGGAGCCAGGGCAGGGCGAGCCAGGCTCAGGTGAGCTAGGCTGGGAGGGGGGTATAGGGGGGCTGTGATCTAGGGCAGGGAAGGGTCAGCCAGGCGCAGGTGAGCCAGGCTGGGAGGGGGATAGAGGGGATCCAGGGCAGGGCGAGCCAGGCTCAGGTGAGCCAGGCTGGGAGGTGTGTATAGGGGATTCAGGGCAGGACGAGCCAGGTTCAGGTGAGCCAGGCTGGGAGGTGTATATAGGGGATCTAGAGCTGAGATCTAGGCCAGGGAAGGGTCAGCCAGGCTCATGTGTGCAATGGATGGAGTGGGATTGGGAAGGGTCATCTGAGGTGGGGTGGGAATCTAGATCAGGCATGTTGGGCATGGGATTGGGAAGGGGGATCTAGATCAGGGAGGTGTAGAGTGGTGGCTGGAAGGGGCATCTGTAGCAGGCATATGTGGAGTGGGAATCTAGGATGGGGTGGGAAGCAGGATATAGACCCAGTGTGTTTGGGGGGAGGTCAGTGTGTGAGATGGGGATTTAGATCGGTGGTGTGAAGGAGGACCTAGAATGGGGCATGTGTCAGGGGAGTGGGCATCTCTAGTGTGTGTATGAGATCCAGGTGGGATCAAGATCAAGCATGAGTGGGGGGGTTGTGGAGAAGAATCTAGACCTGGCATGCTAGGTTGGGGGTGTGTGTGGATGGGAATCTAGGCTGGGCATGCGTGAAGGAGGATTTGGAGGGGAATCTAGACTGAGCGTATACGGTGGGGATGGGATCAAGGCTAGGTGTGTGTGTGTTGGAGGGGAATCTACACTGTTTGTGTATGTGGAGATCATGGCTAGACATGCAGTGGTGGTGGAGGGGATCTAGGCCAGGTTTGGGGGTGTGTGTGTGGAGGGGATGTAGGCTGGAAGTGGGGAGGATCTAGGCTAGGCATGTAGGTGGAGGAGAAGAGGCATGTGGGAGAGGGATCTAGGCCAACTGGGCTTGCTCGCGTGTATGTGGGGGATCTAGGTCGGCTGAGTGTGTGTGGGAAATTGGGGAGGATCTAGGCCAGGCACGTGCATGTGGAGAGGTTCTAGGTTGGGGGGGTGTGGGATCTAGGCCAGGGTGTGAGGAATTGGAGGGGGGACCTAGGACTGGCATGTGTGACTGGGGACGTAGGCTGGGTGTGTGGGGGGAGAGTTGGGCCGTGTGGGCTCATTGTGTGTAGGGTTGTGCTCTAGGCTGTGAGTGTGGGGAAAGGTGCAGGGGGATCTAGGCCATGCATAGGAAGGGTGGGTAGTGTAGACTGGCTGGGGTGGCGGGGAGATGGGGGACATACACACCATGAGCGGTGTTGGTTTGGGAGAGGGGGCCCCCGTCTCTATGGAGGAGTAGCTTTGAGCATGAAGGAATTACTGGGCTGAGATCCCAGGTCTGACAGGTGGTGTTATTCTGAGCACAGGGGAGAGAACCCGTTTTGGGGTCCACCCTTCCTTGGTGGTGGGGGGCAGCTGGGGACATGACAGCCTGCCCAGAGCTTGGGTCAGGGATTGCTGTGGTTCTGTGACATCCCATAAGGCATTTGTCTTGTTTGGGAATGGCTGCTTGGAGGGAGTTGTTCTGTGTTAATGGTTGAATCCAGCCGAGGTGAGGTTGTGGTACAGACCCCCCCCATCCCTGCACTGCCTCCAGAGGATTGAATGAGTACCGAGTGGGAAGTTGTCGTCTTTGGGGTGGTTAATGTGACTGGGTGACACTGAAAACACAACACTCTGTCCTGGGGGTCCTGGCTGGCTCTTTGAAAAATCCCTGCGCGTTTGGCTGGGGAGGCCCTTAGCCTCCCCAGCTGCCTCGCTGTCTGAGGTGCCACCTCTGCATGGAGCAGCAGCCTTTTTCCAGTCAGGTTTCGAGCAGTATCTAGTCTGTAAAATCTGGATTGCAGGAGGCAGATAGAGGGGATTTAGCTCGGGTTGTCGGATTACTAAACCAGGTGGGTCCCTGATCGCCAGCTAGCAATTGCCTTCAGTTGCCTTTCTGGTTAGCGGAGCATCCGCAGTGCCAAGGGGTTATCCGTCCCATTCCTTGGTTTGTCTTGAAATTCGTTGTCTGACTAGATGGTGCCACGTGCCAGGATTTTGTAGTTAGAGATCCCATGTTGTTCTCGTGTCCCTCAATGGATGTTTGTCCCTGTACCAGGCCTTGCCTAGACTAGTAAGATTGCAATAAATCGGTTGCTCCCTGAATCCTTTGGGGAATGGTGCATGTGGGTGAACCACGTCCTGAGGCTGTGTAAAAGGACTTTCCTAGACTGCTGTTGGGTCATATATCTCTGTTCACTCCTGGATTATCAAATTGAATCTTGCTCACTGGCTCGAAATCCTAGGTTTGCGTGCTCCCCTCTTCGGGCGGGAAAGGGCCACCCCACCAAATCAAGGCAACTTCTAGCTGTGTTTGGCCTGGAAGGCCCTTGCCGATGGATATGGTTTCACAACCAGATTTTCCTGTTTTAAAACAATATTTCTCACTCCTCTTGCTGTGCAAAAGAACGACGAGAACAGGGCAAGCAGCTGTCAAATGCCCAGAGAAAAGAAACTGAAAGTCCAGGACACTTTCCTCCAGCCTTTCGGTTTCCATAATCTTAGGTGGTTCTGGTAAGAACGGTAAGTAAACATGGCTCAGACGGAAGTGGTTACTGCTTTTTTTTAAGCAGCAGGAAGGATTTCAGGTCTCAGCCAGAGGGTGGCAGTGTAGAAAGAGCTTCAGTACTACCGGGTAGGCCTAAAAGTTGAAGCCATGATTTGCGTGGCCGTGTTTATGAATCTCTCTGAATTGCAGTGAAAACGTCTTTGGCTGCAAACCTTTCTCTGCAGCGGTTGTACCCTTAACCCGCTCGCCTCCTGCTAGTGTGGGAGAAGCAGGCCGGGAAACATTCTGCCTGTTTGCGCTGTCCAGATAGAGTGAAATGCTCCACAGTAAGCAAACATACCAACTTTAAATTAGCTTTTACCGCTTGGAGTCCAGTTTGCAACTTGTAGCTTCTAAATGCCTCTAAACTCAGTGCTGGCTCCGGACAACTTGCTGTGAGTTGCTAGGGTGAGAAATGTGGGGCGGCTGCTTTTTTAGATAAAGGCTCCCTTAAATAAGTCTTGGGAGCGAATGACTTTGGAAGTCCCTTTGTCTTCCCTTGCCAGCTGGTGGAAGAACCCCTGTGAGCGTGAGCTTGGCTTGTGTAGGGTTGTTGGCCTGGAGAAGCATGGTCTCCTGTCGAGCTGTGCGTGGTTTTTTTGGTTCCCTTCTTGGTACTTCTTGAGCCTTGTGAAACGATCTGTTTGTGGAAAGTGCAGCTTACTCAGGAGAGGAGCCGGGAAGCCGTGATACATCGAGGTTCAAGCTGCTAGAGCAAATAACTGCTCCTGTTTGGCCTAGCACAAATCATCCATGATGTACTGTGTGCCTAGTGTCATAGTCACCGAGAGATGGTTCCTTAAAAGCACCCATTTGGTTCCTGGTTCGTGGGAGGCTGGCTATGGAAAGTGACAATTTCAAGGAAGATCTTTAAAAGCAGCCCCTAAAAGGCTGCCTTGTGGCATCTGCTCCAACTGGGTAAAGCCCAGGATCAGGCCCTGGCTTGCCCGGCTCAGACTGGTGCAGGATATCTCCTGGCAGGCTCTGTTTTGCTCTCCCACATTTTTGGTTGGTTTGCAGAGTAGCAGCTTCCAGGGCGCCCAGTTGGAAGCTTCTCAATGTCGCAAGCAGGAGACACCTCGGCGCGTGTCCCCCGTGGGCAGCTCCGTTCCTCGAGGGCATGGGGGCCAGCGGCTTGGCGTTCTGAGCTAATGCGATTGCATTGCTGGCTAATCCAGAATGTTGACTAAGTGTCTGGTCTGGCTCGTGTCCTCGGGTGACCTGGAAGGAGGCAGCTTTGTTTTTATTCCCACCAGGTGTCATTAGATGACTTGACCTGGGTTTACTCTTCCCCTCTGTTAAGGGTTCAGGCCGGCTCCCCCATACTGGGCTGTGTTGGGCAGTGCCTGCTGCTGCCGGTGGGGGTGAGCGGAGCTTGGAGCGCTCTGTCTGCTCCCGACGGAGGGGGTGGAAAGCATGTGCAGGCAGAGGCCAGGTGGGCAGTGCAAAGATTCCACAGGCTGCTGCGTCCACTGCCCACCCTCTCCGTCGGGGTGCTGGCTGCGCGTGGCATGCGGGCCGTGAGCCTGGCTGTTCTGCGCTTTGCTCTCCTCACTGCCCAAGGATGTCTAGGTGGAGCCCTGCTTTTCCAGTGATTGTGACTCTTAAAGACAGAGCAGAGCCCAGGGCCATCCAGCCATAAGTCTGAGCCAGGGTTTGACGGGTGGGCGCGAGGGTTTGGTATTTTCCTTCCTCTGGCGAGCATATGGCCCGGCTGTGCGGGTGCTGGCAGTCCCCACCAAGGCACCGCAGGGCTGGCCGAAGCTGAGACCCTCTGCAGCACCTGCCAGCCCGGGAAGGGCGCTAGGAAGCACTAACGGCGAGTCACGTGGCAGCAGGCCATGCTGGCTGATGAATGGGGCAGTGTTGTCACGCGGGCCTCGCTTGGCACCAGGCACGGCTTGTGCCAAGTGGAGTTGGACGGATAAGAGCCAGTCTTGCATCCTCTCCATCAGCAGGTCGTGGGAGAGCCTGATGCTGCTTTCACTTCGCTCTTGTCTGGGCTTAGGGCTCGCTGCCCCCACGCTGCAATTGTCCAGGGCGTGGATGATGCTGGGCCATCCCCATGTCTCAGTTGCTGCAGGTGGCAGCCCTTGGCATAGTGGGCAGCCCTTGTATGGGGGGGGGTTTGTTCTGCTGATACCCCCGTCCCGGCAAGCTTCCCTGCTGCAAGCACAGCAGCCTTCTTGCTCTGGGTCTGCACCCATCAGCCACAACCGCTGCCTGCGTTGTCAAGCCAGCTTCTTGGGCTGGCTGGGAACCAAGCCAGATGGAAAACCAGCGCTGCTGCTGAATGGTCAATGGCCGTATTCTCCAGCCATTCACTCCCGGGGCTGCTCGGCCGCTGGGACTGCGTGCGGGGCAGCCGCTGCCGGCGGCTTTGTGCCTGCTTAGCTCTCCCGGCCCTGCCTTTGTAAGGCCCCGCAGAGGCGGGGTAGCCGCCCTGGCTCCCGGGACTGGCTGTGTTCACCCAGGCCCTGGGCAGAGGCTCTGCTTTGGTTGGGGAGAAGCTCCCGGCACAGCTGCCCCTTTGTGCTGCTGCCAGGGCTGGGAGGGGCTGAGCTGGGCGAGTGCCCGAGCCCAGGACGACTTCATTTGACTTACCGTGGGCTGCCCCCGCTTGCCAGCACCAGAGAGGCTGGGGGAAGTGATTTGCATACAAATAGCCCAGCTTGGCGGGAGCCCACGGCCCCCCCGCCCGCCGGCCGAGGGCCCAGTTCAGCCTGGGTCTCCAAAGCTGCTCTTTGCGGATGGCCCAGGGGCGGGCCTGGCCCCGGGAAGGCAGGAGGGGGTTAGCAGTGCATCCATTCCTGACAGGCTGCTGTTGGGGCCGACTCCTTGTAAGCCTGAGAGTGCGCGTGGCCGTACTGAACCCCCTGGCGCTGGATGACTAGGGGGCAGCTAGCACCTGCGTTTCCCCTGCCCGCAGGAAGAGCCCAGGGTAGGTGTGGCACTGCGCCTCCTCCGCGAACAGCTGGCATGGCGCTGGCGGTGCTAGACAGAGGCCTTGTGAAGGGCAGAAGCTGGCCGGTTGCTGGCCCCCCGGGGAGCTGATGGCAGGGTGTCCGCCTGCCCGTGCTGGGAGGAGGAGCGGGAATGTGGTTCCCAGGCCTGAGAGCTCAGCTCTTTGCGAAGTGGATCCGGCACACAGCTGGAGCGGCGATGGCATTGCCCAGCCTGTAGGTTCGGGCACGCGGTGTCCCCGATGCCCTGCCGGTAACCCCTGGCAGCTGGGGCCCTGGCGCAGTCATGCCAATGAACGGGTAGTCTGCCTGGGCTGCAGCAGCCGGATGGCATTTGGGCCTGGTAAGAATGCTGCATACTTGTCTCCTAGCACCCGCCTGTGCCAGCTCGCCTCCAGGAACTACCTCCCCCAAGCCAGCGTCGATGTGTTGGCAGCACGTGCCGCCTGCTGTCGATCCTGTACCTGAGTCAGCCAGCACAGGAAGGTGGCCGGAACCTGTGGGCACTTGAGGCTGCCAGAGAAATGGGTTCTGAGGGAAACTGGTGCCCATGCCGGCATGGCACCTGGCATCCCATTCAGAGGCCAGACGCGATGATCTCACGGTGCCATCTGGCCCTGTTGTGCGCAGGTTGTGAGGAGTGGTTGGGGTTTGAGGTGACGGAGGAGGAAGCTGGGTGATCCTAGAGTCTCCCACAGCCCCACCAGCGTAGGCAGAGGTGGGAGGACAGAATGGGACTCTGTCCGGCCCCGGAGGCTCCCAGCTGAGTCTGATTCTTCCCCCTTGGCTCCTCGGGTAGCTGGTGCTGAAGCTCCATGTGCAGGAGGGACCTGTTGCTGGGGCTGATGTCTCCGTTGGCACCTGGACCTTCCCAGGGGATGCCACCTAGGTGTGTGATCTTCACTGGCCGTTAGCTTCAGTCACCGAATGATCCTGGTTGGTTGTGAGCATGGGGGCGGGGCCGGCCTGAGCGTGGGGGCGGGGCCTCTTCCTGCCTGGATGACAGCTCTTCCTCTGCACGCCTGACTCCAGCTACCTTGGCTGCTGCTGCCGCTGCTCTTGTTCCTCCCTCTCTTTCTTTGCATCCAGCAGGGCCGCACTCCAGAGACCGCTGTCCCCCGAGCGCAGCGCCATCCCGGTGCTGCCGGTGCCCTCCCCGCTGGGCCGGGCCGAAGGTCCCTAACACCCCGTCTCTCTGTCCTTTTCTTGCAGGCTGACAAGAGGGCGCACCACAACGCGCTGGAGCGCAAGCGCAGGGACCACATCAAAGACAGCTTCCACAGTCTGCGGGACTCCGTCCCGTCCCTCCAGGGAGAGAAGGTGAGTTTACTGAGAGAGCTAGCCCCTGGCCCGGCTTCCTCCTACACACGCTCTGCCGGCCGCCCTGCAGCCCCGGCTTAGAGACATGGGCCAAGAGTGACCCAGAGAGACCCACCCCAGGTGAGTGCCGCTGGAGGCTGAGATCCAGAGCCCGCGGTCAGTGTGGGGGAGGCACCTGGGGCGTTTTCTGTGCTGGGTGTCTCCGTACCGGGGGCGAGGGGGCATCTGAGGAGATGTGATGGCCGCTGACACACTGGGGATCGAACCGGGGCCCTCCAGAGCTGGAAGCCTAAGCTGCTCCTGCTTGAGCTAAAAGACCAGGGCGCCGGAGCTGGCAGCTGTCACAGGCTGGTATCCTCAGTGGATCGGCACAGAGGGGCCCCGGCGCACCGGTGGGTATCCCAGACGAGGTGGGGAGCAGAGCCGGACTCCGGAGGAAAGGCGCAGAGTCGGACAGGGTAGGTTGATCTGAGGGAGGAACGGTACAAGGGTGTTGCTAGGAGAGCTGCATTGTTGCCTAGATGCCATGGTCTGAGGGGTCGGGGAGGGGTGGGGGCTGCCTGTCCTGCCATGCCCTCCCGGCGGCCGGTGCTGTCTCCTCAGTGACCGCCGGCAGAGCACCCTGCTGTCCTCCAGAGCCGCTGGTCTGCCCCTTTTGGGCCCGGAATTCCCTCCTCCTCTCTGCCTTCAGCCGTGACTGTGCCACGCTGGGCTGGCGCTCGTCCAGCACCTCGCTGGGGCAGGCTGCGGGCAGGGCTTGCTCCTCCTCCCGTCCACACGTGGTCTCCCTGCCGCGTGGAGACTTGGCCCGGCACCGTGACTGGCCCGGCACCGTGGCTGGCCCGGCACCGTGACTGGCCCGGCACAGCTTGATACCCAAACACTCCAAGTCGCCCAACTCGTTCACAAGTCAGCCCCCCTTCCCCTGGCGGGGACCCGGCGCTGGGCTGTCGCCCGCCTGCTGGGAGCCTTGGGTGGCTGGGCTGCACGGCCCAGGAGACAGCAGCAAAGGCACCTGCGCTGGAGACTGGGAGCCTTGACGTAGGCGGGCGTCTTCTGGCCTGCCGTGGGCAGGGCCCCATCTCTCCTGAGACGTCTTAGTGCCGGACACATAGTGATGGGGCTTCCCTAAGGCCGGCTGTGCTGCCTCCAGCCTCGGGCAGGCAGCTGGTGACGCTGGGTCAGAGTGGGCATGGCCGGGGCGCAGCACCGCTTTGGGTTTGGACCTGCCCTGCAGCATCCTGCTCCATTACTCTGGGGCCATCCCCAGGCCTGCCCAGGACACCGCCTGCACCCCCTGCCCTGGTCTCTGGCACCCGGTTCTTCTGGCCTCCTGTTGCTCTGGGTCGGCTGGCAGGGGAGAGCTGGGGGCTCCCGGGAGGAGGCCCCGTGGGTTGGAAAAACCAGGCTCTTGCCTGTGGACCTACCTTCTGCTCTGTGTTGTTTCAAAGGGAGTCGGCGCTGGCACCGACTCTGAGCTAGGAGGCTAAGGAGGGCCGTGGGTCCCTTCAGACTGCGGGTGGCGCTAGCTCTCCGTCACAGCTCTGTGCAAAGAACAGGAAGGAAGCGCAGACCCCGCTCTTTGGAAAGGCCAGAGAGAGCTGTTGGGAGGCTCCAGGCCAGGCACACGTCCTGCTAGGCAGCATTCCTGGGTGCAGTCAGGTCAATGATGCTGTATCGCAGCCCTGGACAGACCCAGCCCTCCTCATGCAGGCTGGGGCTGAGAACGGGGGCCTTGCCTAGGCCCTGATTTGCCTAGGAGCTAGGAACCCCGTGGGAGGCCCCTGCTTTTGGAAATCTCAGCTGGGGAGTTGCTGTCTCAGCAGAGAGAGGCGCTGAGCGTTACTCCCCCACGCAGAGCTCATGATGTGGAATTCCCCACTGCGGTTTAAAGAGCTCCAACAAGAGACCCCCATCCTGTGTAACTGTAATATGTGCACCTGGGTCATGGGCTGGGCTCGAACCTGGGAGCATCTTGTCCACAGCCCAGAGGAGTAACTCCACTCACTGCTCTCGGTAGGAAGCTGTTATCCTCACAGCAGCCCCCAGAGGGTGAGGTGACGCACTCTGCCGGTGGGTTACACGGGTGATTGCTAGACACCAATAGACCGCTGGGAACTAGGCGTCCTGGGTAGAGAGTATGGCTCAGTGACTGGCACAGGGGTGGAGTTAGGATTGAGAGGAGGCATTGAAATTACATAGGACTCTTTCGTCTGTGGTCCTCACAGCACTTTGCAGGTGGCTCTGCAGGAGCCGTCTCTTATAGAAACCTGCACCAAGCACCTCGATTTGGCAGCTGCTTTGTGAGAGGCACTGAGACCTGGCTTCTCTGCCCACCTGTGCCCGAAGTGACTGTGCTCTCTCAAATCCTCATGGCCTCTCCTGTCAAATGAGGACCCCCCCATGCTTGACTGCTCCCTAAAGCAAGGGCCTTGCTCAGTAAGGGCATAGAATTAACACCAGTCAGATAGAGGAGGGACTGGAGCTCCTGGCTCCCAACCCAGTGCACCTTCCTCTAGGCCCAAAGTTATTGAAGAGGAGCTGGAGGATCAGGGTTTGTTTTGCTTCAGTTCTGTCTGTCACGTGGCTACGGTACAGCAGGGGCTGGGTGCAGGCAGCTGGAGCGCGCAGGAGACTGAGAGCGAGCGTCCGACATGTTCTCCTGATTGCGAGCACGGGGAGGTTTTTCTGTGGCTTATAACTTGGGAGAGTCGAACAACTTGGCCGAATTGAACACGCTTTCCCAGGGATGGTGGACGGTCCATATATCTGGTTCTTATGCTAGATTGGGGAGATGCCCACAGTAAACTGGGGGGGAAAATTGCATCAAAACTTGCTGATTTTGCTCAGACTTTCCAAAAACATTCAACTGGAACTAGAGGCCAAATCTTGAAAATTTCAGCCTGAACACTTAAAATGGGTCGGAGTTACAAGCAAGTGAAAACAGGGGATTATAATGGGAAAGGTCAGTCAACCTGAACGCAGGGGTTTCTACTGCTCCCCCTGTAAGCAGAGAGAACCCTTCACATGCAGCCACCTCTGGAGGCCCAGCGACACTGCGGGAGCGTGTCAGGAAGCGTGGCACACTGTCCTGAGGAGCAGGGTGGGATTACCCAGGCCAGGGTGCTGGAGCGCCCCTAATTCAAGTGTAAAATGCCCGGGGGGCATTGAGTGGGTCCCCTTGGTGGAGAGGAGGCCTCTGTCCAGCCCAGCCTCCGCAAGCCCCACGCTGTCCTCACTTGGCTCCACTTTGGGCGGGCTGGGGAGAGCCTTTCCAGTCTCCCATCTGGGGGCTGCCGTGGCCAGATCCTGCTTAGCTTCCGAGCAGCACTGCGCTCGGACCAGCTTGTGGCGGTGAGCTGCTGGGATGTCCACGTGGAGATGGGCCAGGCTGAGCGCAGTGCCTCGCTCTCCAGGCTGGTAACCTGCAGCTGGGAGCTCCTCCAGGCTGCCTGTTGGACAGCGGCTGAGGCCAGCCTGGGCCCGTCCCTCCCTCTCTTTAGCAGCAGGGAATGGAGCTGAGCTTCGGGCAGTGGGTGGGCCCCAGGAAAGCTGCTTCTAGCCTCAGAGGGCCTGAGTGACCCCATGCAGGCTGCGTAATCTGTGCCTCAGTTTGCCAGCTGTCAAAGGGGCTGTGGGTCCCAGGCATGTGGCTCGGTGTTGTCAGGCACTCCGCCGTGCCTCTGACATGCCAGCGACCCTCTGGTGCAGCTTTGACGGTGACTAGGGCCAGGGGGCTGCCCCTTGGACAGGGATCACTACCTCCCCCACTGCGCACAATCCCTCCTGGGCACCAAGTGAGGCTGATCGGGTGATGAACAACTGCATTGCAGCGTGTGCCAGAAGGGCAGAGTTAAGGTGATGCCGGCAGCCTTAACCCCATCACAGCTGGCCGGGGCAGCTGGCTTTGCAGCTGTACCATTCTTCTAATGGCGCCTTTGGGGAGAACGTCCTAGGGTTTGGAAAAGAAAAATGAGGAAACAAGTATTGCCACCCCCGTCCCTTGCCTGTTACCAGAATGTGGGAGCCGTAGTCGTAGCCACTGTTGCACACGCCCTCTCCGCCAGTGTCTGGTTGGCTTCCCGAGCAATGCCAGCCAATAGGCTTACTGCTCCACACCAGCGCAGGCGCACAGAGCGCCCCTCCTGCCCCAGGGCCGGGGCCCAGCCGAGGGCAAGCTGAGACATCGTCACTGTGTTGTGCACCCCCCGCCCCCAGCGATGGGCTCAGGCTCTCTGCAGACTCAGGTAGCGTCACTGTGTCGTGCACACTTGGGGTGGCTCCACCCTGCGATGGGCTTAGTCTTGCCACAGGCTCCGGCTGAGCCGCTCACACCGCCCGCTCCATGCCTAGGCCTGCCCAGCTGCGGGGCCTGTCCCCCTGGCGGGGAGGAGGGGCCCGGGAGCTCCCCCCCGTGAACTAGGTCTTTATTTTGTTGTGTTTTTTCCTACTATTGCAACAGGCATCCCGGGCCCAAATCCTCGACAAAGCCACCGAGTACATCCAGTACATGCGCCGGAAAAACCACACACACCAGCAGGACATCGACGACCTCAAGCGCCAGAACGCGCTGCTGGAGCAGCAAGGTGAGCGGGCAGCACCCGCGGGTCCAGGGCAGGGGGTGCTCGATGTGCCTGGGCATTTCGTCGTCTGCCTGTGCCCCGGCTGGATCCGCAGAACATAGCTGCTGGGCAGTGTGGGGGGGTGCTTGTTGCCCTGGCACTGGGTTATCCCAGTCCAAACAGCCGAGACAGATGGGCTCGGGGGTGCCCTGGGGGTGGGGGCAGAGGGGGACTTGAGGGATTGGGTGGGGAATTGTAGTCAGGTTGGGACTGGGGGGCCCATCTGGTGGAGATTGTTGCGGGGCTTCATTGCAGAGTGAAAAGAGCTGAATAAATGGGGATCATGCCAGGGCTGCCTGGCTCCCTGCTGGCACGGGGGAGGGGAGCTGCCCCATTGCTCTGCCCTGGCCGTCTGGCTCCCGTCGGCACTGGGTGTGGGGTGAGGGGATCTGCCCCCCATCTCGGCCCCCGGCTGGCCGGCTCCCTGCTGGCACTGGGTGTGGGGTGAGGGGATCTGCCTAACGTCTCGGCCCCTGGCTGGCCGGCTCCCTGCTGGCACTGGGTGTGGGGTGAGGGGATCTGCCCCCCATCTCGGCCCTGGGCCCCTGGCTCCCCGCTGGAGCTGAGGGGGCTCTGGAGTTCTCTGTCCTCGGGCCCGTCGCTGTGCGTGGCAGGGGGTCAGGGTGGCCCTGCTGGCCATGACCCTGTGTTGTGGCCTCAGCTGTGGGTGGCTTCACTCCAGCTTCCCGAGGCTGCTCAGGCCACCCTGGCCTGTGCTGGGGGCTGGGCTGGCGGGCGAACCCCTCGGGCGGTGGCAGCCAGAGCCTCAGGCCTGGGCTCTGCCGCCCCCTGGGGGTCACTCCGGGGCCCGCGGGAGCCCCCTGACACTGTCCCCTCTCCCCGCAGTCCGGGCGCTGGAGAAGGCGCGGTCGAGTGCCCAGCTGCAGGCCAACTACTCGTCGGACAGCAGCCTCTACACAAACCCCAAGGGCAGCGCCATCTCCGCCTTCGACGGCGGCTCCGACTCCAGCTCCGAGTCGGAGCCGGACGAGCCTCAGAGCCGAAAGAAACTGCGCATGGAGGCCAGCTAGACGCCTGGCAGCGACGGACTGGCCCCGGCCGCCCCGGCGCCGTTAGCCCCCTGCCCGCCCGCTCTGTAAGGACTCTCCCTTCTCTAGTAGAGGCTCTCGGACTGCAGCTTTCTGCCCCTCCCCGCCCCGCCCGGCCCGGCCGCGTTTCCTCTGGGGGCCAGCCGGACGCTCAGCCTTTGGATAGACTCTGGGCAGCGCTCGGCTCTGAGGAGACGCCCGGTCGATTTTCTACGAGTGTTTCTATTTATACTAACGCGCCCCGTGAATCTGAGCCGCTGGGGGGAGGGGCAGAGAGCAGCGGTGCCCGTCTGGCGCGCCCAGAGCCAGCCTCTCCTCCCCCTTCGGGTAGGGCCCCACACTGCCCTGGCAGAAGCCAGGCCTCTGGCCTCCCGCTGTGATGCGCGGGGGAGGGGAGGAGTTTTTTATCTAGGGTGAATGGTGATGAATTGCTATTTATTTCCTGCTCTCGGTTCGATCCGGCCAGACTCTGCCGCTGCCCCCCGAGGGCCCAGGCGACGGATTCGTAAAGTAAATGATCAAATTCCCTTGCGCGCGGGCGTCCCTCAGCCGCCCGCCTTTCGGATGTAAATACACCCCAAGCATTAGAGCTGGTACTAATAACGGCTGCGTGGTGCTGGCCTGGGCCCAGGGCAGCCGGGCTCCGTCCCAGCGGGGTGCGAAGGGGGCACCGGGGCTGGGCCTGGCGCCGGCCAGCGCGTGTGTATGTGTGTCTGTCCCTCTCTCTCCGTCCTGTCTTCTCCCTGGTTCGTGGCGTTCTCTGATCTCTAGTGCACACCATGTAGCAGGCTCCCTGGCCAGGGCCTGGCTCCCTCCGGCGGAGCTGAAGTATGTTGTACATACTGCCCCAGAAGTGTCTTGCAAGTTAAGGCTTCCCCTTTACTATGAGACTATAAATAAAAATCTTATTTTATCCTTCCTGTTGGTGGCGGCGTTTTCTTGCCGGCATCTCTGCCGCTGAGGGGGAACGCGCTTTGCCGGGCTGCCCTCCCCACTCCTCGTAGGAAATGCCCCCAGAGCCGGGCGGCTGCTCTACCTTGTTGCAGACGTTGGGCATGCCGAAAACACCTTTGGGTGCTGGGATGCCCAGCTAGCCCCAGCGCCAGGGGAGTGGCGGGTGACGTTTTGGCATCAGGCTGCCCCTGCCTGTTGGGCTGCAGTGAATGGGGCACGGGCCGGTTCTGGGGGCAGAACACCAGAACGAGTGTGAACATCCAGCTCTTTTCCTCCATCCCTCTCAAAGCAGGTCAGTAGCACTGTCCCTGGTTCACCACTGGGGAAACTGAGGCATGGGGAAGGGACTTGCCTGGCGGTGTCCGGACAGAGCTGGGAATAGAGCCCAGGTCTCCTGAGTGCCTGGCCAATGCCCCGGCTGCTAGGCCGCAAGCTGGTTGGCTCCTCTGCTGGGCACAGAGGGGCTGCAGGAATTGGGCCCTGTCTGCGGGGTGGGGAGCCAGCTGTGCTGTGAGTGCAGAGAGTGGCTGGCAGGAGGGTGCTCAGCCCTGTGCGCTGCATCCCAGGCTGGTAACAGGAATGGGCACACGGGGAGCTGCCTGGCAGCAGCACCAGCTTACTTCCTTGGGACGGGGGTTCCCAGGATTGGCCTGTTGGGGCCCAGGCGGCCATGGCCTTAGCTCCCCTGTCCCAGCTCTGGGGCATGCAACCAGCTTGGTGTAGAGGGGGAGGGGCCTTTGGGGATGGGCGGCAGTGTGGGGCCGAGAGTCACAGCAGGGCAAGGGAAGGGTGAGAACCACTGATGGGCTGGCCCTGGGGGGCATCAAGGCCAGTGCCCATTGTGCTGGGAGAGCAGGGCTAGGGGGGAGGTGTCCCCTGCCCATGCACCCCTGCCCCCACCAATCCCATCCCCCCTCCCTCATCTCTGTTTCTCCTGAGGTTCTTCCCCCTCCCCACCCTGGGAGGCGGCAGCATGGGCACCCCTGGTTGGGTTTCGCTCGCCCTCTGCCCTCGTCTCTAAGGCCCCAGCACCACACCCTCATGTGACTCCACCCAGCCCATTAACTGACAGCCTGGCCTCATGGGAGCGAATGGGGATGTCTGCTCACCTCCCTGCTCTGTGCCTCGGTTTCCCCTCCCCCCATTTGCCTATTTTGAGTGTGAGCATCTGGGGGGCAGGGACTGCTGCTGTGTGTGGGCCGCCCAGGGCCTCTTTCTCCCCGTGTCTGTGCAGCACCCGGTGGAACGGGGCCCTGCTCTCGGGTGAGGCAGCTGGGTACAACTATCCCTCAGATAACACTACAGTGCATAGCTACGGCCATGCTGCCCTGCACCTCTCCACCTACCTTCCCTGGCTGGCCATGGGTGTTAGATGCTACAATACCACTGTGGAGCTGGGCCCAGGGGCAGAACCTGGCCCTTCTCCTTGGCTAGGGACACTAGGCCAAGCCCCCCCCCCACCTTCTGCTGCTTCATGCAGAGGCAGCTGGCCTCTCCCACGGCTGAACTGCTGCTCTTTTAAACAAGGAACCCTGGCCCTTGCCCCAGGAGCTCATCAGAGCCCCTGTTCAGCACCACTGCACTGCCCCGTCCTGCTGTGACACGCAGCCGACAGCCGTGCTCAGGGGAAGCATGGCGGAGTGACCCCCCTGTAGCTGCAGGGCCCAGCCTGCAATGCTCCATCTTGGGCTGAAGACATGAGCTGCTGGGGTCACACAGGGACTTGAGTGCCCAGTGCCCCCTTTAGGCATGAGACAACCCCTCCCGCCACCCGCCAGTCAACACTAGGCCCTTAGCACCTATCTTTCTGCTCACCCCTGAGCCCCAGGGATGGCCCATCATGCTGGCCTGCAGGGCCCAATCCTGGGGGCATGCCCATAGGACACCCACCCTGCTCAGTGGTTACAACCCTTCCTTGGGATGGGGGAGCCCCATTTTCAAATCTCTGCTCTGTGCGTTGGAGCCAGGGTGTGAAGCCAGGTCCCCCCTGCCAGAGTGGGCCCTGACCGCTGGGCTGGTGCCTAGCAGCTCTGGCCTCCCCCCATAATCACCCCCATCAATCTCAGGGGGGCTTGCCCCTAGCACCCACCCTCCCTGGCTTACAAGATGCCATGTGGCTCTGAGCTGCTCTTTGAGTAGGTTGGGGCTGCCGGCTCCTGCCCTGCTCCCACCAGTGCCAGGTTCGGGGAGGAGTTGGCAACTTCTCCCTCAGCGGGGGCACTGGCAGGCAGTTGGGGCTAGTGGCACTAGAGCACTGGCCGAATGGAGCCTCCCCTGGGCCCGTCTTACTCACACAGCCCAGTTCAGAACCCCCGGCCCCAGATTACTGATGTCCTAGGCAAGGTAAGAACAGAGCTGCCCTCTCACAGCCCACACTGCAGATCCCCAGGGGCAGAGGGAATGGGGCTGCTGCCTATTTCAGTCCTGTCCCCATAGCGAGCCTCCCGCTGGGATTCCTGTTCCACGCAAGGCACCAAGCAGCAGAGACCGCTGCCCCTGCTGGAGTGACCACCTCTGCTCAGCCCCTCAGCCCGGTGCCAAGCCAAGGTTCAGCCAGTATTGGGAGCAGGCCCTGTGGCACCAGCCTCCCTCTCTTCCCACGGTGTTAGTTTTGAACAGGCCCCACGCCCGCTCCCAGGTCGTGCCATGGGGCAGGACCTGCACTGGCCAGGCTGGATGGGCAGCAGCTCAGGCCGATTTAGTGTGGTGCCAAGGAAACCACCAGAGGATCAGTTCTGGTTTATTGATGCTAAAACGTTCCCAGCCCGTTATTTCAGAACAGCTTTGCTCCTGGCAGGAAGGTTAGTGGGGCCCAGGGCCCGCGCGTGCCTATGGCAGGGGGCCGGCGTGGCTATTTTTGGTCTGGCTAGCGCCCTGAGCTCGCACCGGCCCGAGGGGGGAGCGCTCTGTCCGCCCCGCTCTCAAACCACAAGGATCGCCCCCGGGGGTGGGCTCCGCGCTGCGCTCCGACCGCAGGGAGAGCCCGTCTGTACAGCGTCCACAAACGGAGCAGCCGCGTCTAGTCTCCGGCAGCCGCTGTCGCCTCCTCTGCCGCCGGCATGCCGGGGACGGGCTGCCGCAGGAAGTGCATGACCGCCCGCACCACTCTGGCGGGGGAGATGTTGTACACGGGGTGCGTCGGCTGCTGCGAGGAGAAACACAGCCGAGTTAACAGTGGTGAAGGGGGGCTGGGCCAGGCGAGCAGCTCACGTGGCCCAAGCACAAAAGGCACCCGGGTGGGGGAGGAAGCGTGGGGCAGAGCAGGAGCGCCGCCAGCTTTTCCGGCACCCTAAGTGGTGGAAGGTGCCGCCCCCGACAGCGGAAGGTCCCGCCCCCAAATTTCAACCGACTGCCGGGGCGCCAGCGCCCCCAAAATAGCAACGCCCTAGGCGACCGCCTGGGTTGCGCCGGCCCTGGGGCAGAGGCACCGGGGATGCTGTCCTGCGCACTAGGCATTATTCTGGGGCAGGTCTCAGGCCTGCGTTATCCTGGAGATCAGACGAGACTATCACAATGGGCCCTTCTTGGAATCTATGCATCAATTTTGTACCAGCTGCGGCCCTTTAAGAGGAGGAGGAAGGCTGCCCCTGCGGCCCACAGAGGCCATGGGAATCAGCCTGGGGCAGCCCGGCTGCGACCCAGACTCAGGGCTGTGCTCTCCCAAAGGGCTAGGGGTGCCTGGGAAAGGAAGAGGGCTCCCGCTGACCCAGCCTCCATCCCCAGGCCCCTCCTAAGGAGTCAGGCGTCCAGTCCTTGTGCTGAGGTGCACGCCCCCGCCTCCTACAGACCCGAATGCAAGGCTGGAATCCACCCCCGTCTCCCTAGGTGGGTCAGGAACGCAGGGCGCGCCTCATGCGGTGACGGCACCTGGGGCGTGCTGCGGTGTGATGCTGGGGAACGCCAGGCCGGCCCCAGACACAACGCTTCAGGGGCCAGCCCGGCCCCTCTCTGGCCGATGGCACAGGCGCTCCCTCGGGCGCTGCACTCGCAGCACGAGGGCCATTCGGGAGGCTGGCTGAGCGACGGGCCAGGCCGGTATTCACGTGGACCCAGCTCTAATCCCGCCCCATGCGAACCAGGGAGGAGGGCGCGCAGCAATCCGTGCCATCCCCGTCATGGCCATGGACTGATGTGGGGAGGGCTCCATCGGCCCCCGGGCAGCGCCAGCCTCCTGCCGATGCCCAGCCGCGGACCCCCCTTACCAGGCGATTCTCAGGAACTCCCAGCACCACCTCGTGGAGCAGGTCTCCGCTGCCGAAGTGCTGGGCTATCGACAGCCCACTCAGGCAGTAGCAGGTGTGATAAAAATCCCGTGACCTGCAGTCAAGCAGGGAGACGTTTGGTCAGACGCCCCCCCATGGCACAAAGCAGCCCCCAGCCCCCCTTTGGAGCCCCCCAGCACCACCCCTGCGAGCCCCAATGAGCCGCTCGATGCTGCAGCCTTCTCTCAACCCTCCAGGCAGCCAGCGCGTTCAGCGGGTGCTGTGACCTCCTCGCAGGTACTCACTTGCCCGGCTTGTCTAGCAGCCCCCCGGCAGGGCACTGACAGCACAGGAGGATGTACTCTTGCAGCGCCTGCTGGTCGAACATCCAGTGTGTCATGCTGAGGGCAGGATCGCCTGGGGAGGGAGCACAGGCCGCGGGGGGCGGTTAGGGAACCCTGAGGCAAAGTCCCCCGTTTCTAGCGCAGGCCAAGGCCACGGCACTGCCCCTGGCCTGCAGACGAAGAGCAACGCCCACTGTCCAACTCCCCCACCTTTCAGAGCCAGCGTAGCACCCCCCACACCGGGCAGGACGGGGCACGGCCGGGGGACAAGGAGAGCGAGACTGGCCCCATCTCATTGTACCCGTGCCAGGGATGGGGCTGGCCAGAGTGACCGTCACTGGCCCCTCCCACGCGGGGAAACGCATTTGCTTTGCGGGCTAGCAGGGCTTTACGCAGGGATCTCATGGAGCTGGCCCTGCCCCCAGGTGTCCCCCCCACTCTGAGGTCACAGCTAACAGAGCCCCAGGTGCCCAGGGGGAGGCCCTCCAAGCACAGGGGGCCAGGAGAGTGCCTGGCCATGGGGATCACGGGAGGCACCACAGCCAAGGGGAATGGTGGGGCGGGGAGGCTTTAAGAATAATGGCTGCTCCAAACCACCCCCCGTCCTGCTGGCAGGCAGTGAAGCCCTGAGAGTCATGGGGAGCTGGGCACCTAACTCCCATAGGAGCTTCTGAACCCCCTCCCCCTACCCGCCCACCCGGCGTGATCTCGCACTCCTCTCCGCGTCGGCACTCAGCGTCCCTCCTGCCTCTGCCAGGCGAGGAAACGCCCCACGCGGCGTAACACAGAACCCGCCTCCCGCTGCCGTGCTCGCTGAGCCTGCTGCCCCTCTCTGACAACACCCCAGTGATCCTGCAGAGGGGGCCGGGGGAAGGGGCACAGAGATGTTAAAGATCTTGCCCAGTGTCACCCAGGAAGTCAGTGGCGGAGGCGAGGCTGCAGCCCAGGAGCCCCGACTGGCAAGCCACTAGAGAAAGCGCTCTGCCATCCCTGGAATCCCAGCCTGGGAGAGCTTAGCCCAGGCCGACGCCAGGACCAAGCAGCACCTTCCTTCGTATTGCCAGTCATCCGCACATTTCATTAGCACACTCCCATGTTTTGTGCCATGGTCATTAGTGAAAATGTTAAATGAGATTGGTCCCGAGACCGATCCCTGAGGAACTGTACTGGTAACCTCCCTCCAGCCTGACAGTTCACCTTTCAGTGTGATCCGTTGTAGTCTCCCCTTTAACCAGTTCCTTACTCACCTTTCAGTTCTCGTATTAATCCCCAGCTTCTCCAGTTTAACTACTAATTGTCCATGCAGGACTGTATCAAATGCCTGACTGAAACCAGGTAGATTAGACCCACTGCATTTCCTTTGTCTAAAAACCAGTTCTCTTCTCAAAGAAAGATCACATTGGTCTGGCATGATCTACCCTTTGTAAAACCATGTCGTATTTTATCCCAATTACCGTTCACCTCTATGGCCTTAGCTACTTTCTCTTTAAAAAATTGTTTTTAAGACCTTGCACACAACCGAGGTTAAACTAACAGGCCTGTAGTTTCCCAGATCACTTCCCCGCGCCCCCCCCCCCTCCCCCTTTTCTTAAATCCAAGTACTATATTAACAATTCTCCAATCACATGAGGCCACACGGACTACAAGCCCCACGTCCAAACTGAAATATTCCAGTTTAGCCAAACACCCAATTGACAAAATTTCACTGCTGTAACCTCGACACAGGCCCCAGACTCACCTTTGGCATGCAGTGCTCGGTGGAGGAGGGGCAACAAGCCCGCCTGCCAGAACGAGTAGCAGCCATCCACCAGCTTGTTACAGCGGCCCTGGAAACCGCCCTCAAAGCGCATCTGCCGGCTCGTGACCCAGTGCTGGAAGGGACCGACGGGGACACGCGTCAGGGCTCGGACAGTCACAGCCGCCACGGGACGACCAGCTTCGTGGCACCAGCACCTGGCTCCGTTTCCCACCCTCTGCCCCTGGATTTCACCTCCTCCCTCTTCACCAACAGGAGCAGCTGTTAGCGTCTTGCCAGCTCCCCCCTAGCCGCCATGGGCCCGGGAAACCACTTTCTTTCGGCACCGTGGAGAGGAGCCCCCAGCCTGAGCAAAGCAACTTCCGAAGGGCTAGCCCCTGGCAGCGCCTTAGCCCGACAGGTCAGCATGCCAGCCGTCCGGCACACTGCGCTGGTGCCCGGGTGTTGGAAACTGTGCAAAGAGCAGGAACGCTGCCCGCAAGACTGGTACTGGCCAGCGTCAGCATGGGGTCTCGAGCCCAGCGATGAGCACAGTGCCCACCAGCCACACTGGCTGGAATGAAGCAGGGGGCGCCGTGGGGTGGTGTCAGCAAACGGGGCCCTCCTCGGCTGCGGGGTTCCAGCCTCCCCAAGGGCAAGGAGAGCGCGCCCCCGGCAGAGTCCACTTACTAACAAGCATTTCAGATTCAGTGAGTCCTCCTGCTTCAGAATGACCAGCGCTGCCAGGCCACAGAACGTGTATCCTCCATGGGCCTCCATGCCCGGGACTCCGCCAATGCCACCCTCCCAGTTCTGGCACCTAATTCAGAGAGGGGCGGGAAGGGAGAACATGGAAACAGCCACTGATTCCAACGCCTAATGCTTCTCTTCCCCCAGCTCATCCCTGGCACTGCCGCACCACCCTCCTGCAATGCAAGCCCCTCGCATGGTGCGCAGCCTGCTGAGCCCATGGGATCTCGCACGGGCCTGCCCCAACAGAGGGGAGCCTCGTTTCTCCCCGGGGTACAGTCTGCAGCGCCACACAGAGCGGCAGCCCTCTGGGCTCTGCTCACCTTGCGATCCACTCGGCAGTCCCTGCGAAGAGCGTGGGCGTGATGATGTTGGTCAGCGAAGCCACTGAGGCGGCGCAATATGCACTCCTGTGATGGAAAGACAGATCGGAGAGTCGGCCCCCACCATTTGCCATGGACAGCCCCAGGGCTGGCAGCTACTGCACTGCCAACTCCACGAGCGTCCAGCGATCCCCCAGTGCTCCCTGCTCCGCTGTGTTTGGCTTCTAGCGGCATAAATACGAGATTTGCTACGGTGCAAGTCCCTTTAGCCCTTGGAGAGATTCACTCAGTGCCCCACTCCAGCAGCGCCTTGCAAGGAGATCAGAATAACCCCTAGCTTTTACCTAGCACTTTCCAGCTGTAGATCTCAACACACTTTACAAGGCAGGTCAGTATCACTATCCCCATTCTGCAGATGGGGAAACTGAGGCACGGGGCCATGAAGT
Organism: Platysternon megacephalum; assembly: GCA_003942145.1. Lineage (NCBI taxonomy): Eukaryota > Metazoa > Chordata > Testudines > Platysternidae > Platysternon > Platysternon megacephalum. The sequence goes on along the minus strand of QXTE01000391.1, from coordinate 507,719 downwards.
GACTTGCCCAAGGTGGCCCAGCAGACCAGTGGCAGGGCCGGGAATAGAATCCAGTTCCCCTGAGTCCCAGTCCAGTGCTCTGTCCACTAGGCAACGCTGCCTCCCTAGCAGACCCCTGATCTGCAGAGTGAGAGCAAGCCAGGAGACAGCTCCTCAGCCAGGGCCTCAGGCGCTGCTCCAGGTAAGCAACGCTGAAGGCCGACAGCAAAATTCAGAAGACGTCCCACACTGGACACCTCACACAAGGAAACCCTAGAATTATCATCTCATAGACTCATAGACTTTAAGGTCAGAAGGGACCATTATGATCATCTAGTCTGACCTCCCGCATGATGCAGGCCACAAAAGCCAACCCACCCATCCCTGGAATAATTCTCTCCTTTGACTCAGCTGTTGAAGTCCCCAAATCATGATTTAAAGACTTCAAGTTGCAGAGAATCCTCCAGCAAGCGACCCCGGCCCCATGCTGCGGAGGAAGGCGAAAAACCTCCAGGACCTCTACCAATCTACCCTGGAAGAAAATTCCTTCCCGACCCCAAATAGGGCGATCAGCTGAACCCCGAGCCTCGTCGGCTGTGGTTTGCTTTTGGTGAAATGAAGGGCTTGTCTACATGGGGAAATGGACCATCTATTTCTACTGCTCTGGTTACACCCGGATAACGCCCAGTGCGGCCGGCCCCAAGAGAAGAGGGCCTTTTTCTGGCTTCGCTTTTATGGGAGGTGCAACATTAGAACTACCCAGGCACGGTCCCGGCAGGAAGTTGCCCCCCCCCACACTGTCTGTAGCTGCAGGGGTGCCTGGCACACAAGGATTTCAACTTGGGACACTGCCAAGCAGGCGACACCGGCTATTCCATGCCTCCATCACCTGGAGTCTTTAAACCAGGACAGGACGACTTCCCAACAGCTCCGCTCCAGCTCAGCCACAAGCTATCGGGCGGGAAGGGGGGAATCTGTGGGGCGGGTGAGGCAGGAGGTCGGTCCATGTCCCTCCTGGCCTTGGAATTTCTGACCGGTGCTGTGAAGGCTCCCACCCACCTGACATCCACTTCACCTCCCACGTGCATGATGAAGGAGCCGTCGGGCTGTTTCAGCGAGTATAGATACTCCAAGAGCTTCTCCCTGAAAAGCAGCAATGGCATTGTTAGGGGCTCACATCGCCCGAGGCAGGAGCTGGCCAGGCCAGGGGCCCACTAGCAGCTGAATCCAACAGGCAATGCTAGGACAGCCTGGCCAGTTCCTGCCTGACCCCGGACGGTTAGTGGTTGGCTCATGCCCTGACGCATGAGGGTTTAAGAGCCCTAGGTAAGGCAACAGTGGACATTGCCATTGCAGGGTCAGCTCCAGCCAGCCCTGTTAGCGTCTCTCACTTTCACAATCACAACAGTGGTTCACAATTTATCTTTTAAAGTCAGTCACACCACCCAGCCAATCAAACTGCCACATCCCCACCCACACAGGGGAACCAACCAATAGGGGCAGTGGGAGGGGCCTGCCTTCAGCAAGGGTTCCAGGAAGAGCACTTTTGCCCGGGGCAGAGATCTGGGCCTGGCCTGGGTGTTTGGGGGTGGATGGCTTTACACAAGGCCACTCCTCACCTCCTGGACACCCAGGGCTCAAATCCTGTGAGGTGCTGGACAGCCGAGAACCCCAATAACTCCTATGGGAGCCCAGCACGTGAGCACCTTGTGTAGCAGAGACCTCAAAGCCCTTGTGGCAAAGTCCTCAGCTGGCGTTTCTCCCGTGTACACACACGGGCCGCGCACTGGACGTGACAGATGGCTGCTCTGCTGACACCTGCGAGAGCTGTACCAAGCCATCAGAGCAGGCGGGGCTCCGGCCCACTGGGGAGAAGGGCTGCGATTTGGGTCACCTCCCTCCCACCTCCCATAGCAGGCTGGGAGTCCCACATCGGGGCCGTTTTCACCTGTTGACGACGTTGAAGGCCTCTTCGGTACCGATGATGCAGAGAGCACTGACAGCGGCATACGTGGGAGCGAGATGGGGGTGCTGGCCCGGCCCGCCTCCGAACCCACCACTGGGGCTCTGGCACCGGCTTAGGAACTGGCAGATGCTGGAGGGAAAGACGGGGTTGGTCAAAAAAATACCTGGGCACAATTCACCCAACCCTGCACTTCAAATCTCCAGCACAGAGCCCCGGCCTGTCTGCAGGGTGCAAGAACTAGCTGGCTCCGTGGTGCAGCGGCTAGCGGGGGGGATTCACAGATCGCCAGTCCCAGTCTCACCAGGGGTTTTGCTCTGGCGGCGCAGTTGGCTAGCACGCAGCACTACCGCAGCAGTACTTGGCGTGCGCTGGGTTGCCGAGGTTGTGAGTTGAAGCCTAACGTGGAGCACTACGAACGTAAGAAAGGGAGGCCTAGATCGACAGCAAAATCCCAAAGGGTTCCGAGAGAACCTAGCAGGGTCCAGAACAACTGAGGGTCATTAACCCCTGGAACAACTTACCAAGGGCTGCGCTGGATGTTTACATCGAGATTGGATGGTTTTCTACAAGCTCTGCTCTAGGAATTGTTCTGGGGCAGGTCTCTGGCCTAGGTTAGACAGGAGGTCAGAGGAAATGGTCACAGGGGTCCCCCGCTGGCCTGCAAATCTCTGAAGGGAAAGGGCGGCTGGGCAGGTAATTTACAAAGAAAATGGAAGAAGTGCCCATCGTCAGGCGCTGGGGGAGCAGGGCACTGGAGATGGAGGGGCCTCCCGTGTGGCCTGTGAGCCAACGCAGCACAACGCGGCATCCCGAGGGCAGAGGTCTGCCCCACGCCGATTACAGCCTGCAGCACGGTTCAGGCCTAGTGCAATCGAGCCCCTGGAGCCTGCACTCTTCCGCCAGGGCCGGCCACGCAGCCTCACCGCCTCCGAGACAGAGCCTCTGGGCTCCAGCCCTCCTGCTCCACCCCGCAAGCTCTGCCCGGCGCGTCCCACTGAGCCAGGCCCCTGGAGAGACCTGGCTGCTCAAGCCCCCCAGCCGGTGTTTGCAGTGACACGTGGCAGCCTTTTCAGAACGGAGTTTATTAGTCACCTGGAACACAGCAGGTTAACAGAGAAAAATAAAGGTTCAGACACTGAGGTGAAAGTTAAGATTCTGGGCCACTCAGGTGCCTTTATTTGCCACAGAGCAAAGCTACGCTGAGTTGATCAGACTCAAGCGTGGGGGTGGGTCCAGTGCATACCACACAGCAAACCTCTTCCTTTATATACATTTGCACATCTCATTGCATTGCCTATGCATTGCATCACACGTTGCAGGACTGGCTTGGTCTCTTGCTCTGACCGCCCACAGCTTCCTCCTTGCCTCATCTTACGTTCCCCGCTTCTCTCGTCCATCGCTAGCTTGTCCTGGGATTTCCCCCCCATCATCGTAGGTTGCACAGACACTGTCGCTCTTAACTCACTGACCCATTTACTATCATCATTAGCACATTCTTTTTTCAGCCTGCTGATCTATTTACCTCCCTTGTCCTGCCTCCCAAGAAACGGGGTCTGCGCTATGTCCACGCCAGGTCTATCAGCTCTTTATCCACAGGTCTCAACGCACTTTGCAAAGCAGGTCGATATCCTTATCCCCATTTCATGGAGAGGGAAATTGAGGCACAGAGCATGGGAGTGACTTGATTTCCCCACAACCAGGAGCACAGGCGATGACTAACGATCACCTGATAACGCCCCTGAGGCAGGTGCTGAGCCCCAGCGGCTCCCCTGGGTTTTGATGGCGTTTGCTGGGGCCCAGCACCTGGGGACGTCTGTCTGCTCTCTGTGCCGCACACAGACAGAAAAATACAGACAAAGAAACGGCGTCTACGGGGCCCCTCCTGTAGAGCTGCAGCATCCGTCCCCCGCTTTTCCTGCTGTCGCATGGTCTCTTTCAGCCACTCAGGCTTTCACACCTTCCCGGTCTCCCCAGGCACCTGCTTCAGCCCCTCCCTCCTGCCAATGCTGGGGATGGGGCGCCACCAAGTGGTCAGAATGGGCACCTCTCAGAACATGATCATCCCAACCCGCTTAAGGGTGTTGTTTTGGTCATTGCTACGCTGCTGGACAGGAAGCCACGTGCAGAGAGACGGTTTAGTGGCCATCTGTCCGCGTCCACCTGGTAAGAGCATCGCCGAGGCCCCAGCCTCGCTATCGAAGTGCGGCTGCGATGGGCTATGTAAAACCACCTCTCTGACAGCCCAGATACACTCACTCTGGGTCTGTCTTCAATGCAGCCAGCCCCAGCTCTTACCCAACCCCCGCCCCTCTCACCCCAGGGTGGGGGTGCTTTCAGCCCAGGCTAGCTGGCCCAGCTGGGGGTGTGGGCTAAAGTCTGGGTGCTGCATTCGCTCAGGCTGGTAATCAGACAACTATGCAGTGAGGACACAGGCTAAATCTCTTAAATGCTGCTAGTCCTCCAGCGCCTGCCCACGATTCCCCCCACGTGTCCAGGAGAGAGAAGCTTTCCCACAATTCACTGGGAAAGATCCAGAGCGGCTCAGCTTGCTGCAGCATATAGGGCAGCGCAGCAGTTAGGAGGCAGGCAAAGGGCTGCTCACACCCGGCCCAGGCCAACCCAGCTGCCAATCACCGGAATTAAGCGCATGGGCAGAGGTCTGCCCCACAGAGATTACAGTCTGCAGTGCAATCGATCTCCTGAACTCTCCGCACGTCTAGACAAATTCTCTAGACAAATTAGCTCTCATTAGCTCAAATTAAACTCTCTAGACAAATTAGAGGATTGGGCCAAAAGAAATCTGATGAGGTTCAACAAGGACAAGTGCAGAGTCCTGCACTTAGGAAGGAAGAATCCCATGCACTGCTACAGACTAGCGACTGAGTGGCTAGGCAGCAGTTCTGCAGAAAAGGACCTAGGGGTTACGGTGGACGAGAAGCTGGATATGAGTCAAGTGTGCCCTTGTTGCCAAGAAAGCTAATGGCATTTTGGGCTGTATAAGTAGGAGCATTGCCAGCAAATCAAGGGATGTGATCATTCCCCTCTATTCGGCATTGGTGAGGCCTCATCTGGAGTACTGTGTCCAGTTTTGGGTCCCACACTACAAGAAGGATGTGGAAAAATAGAGTCCAGCAGAGGGCAACAAAAATGATTAGCGACAAAGAGTCCTGTGGCACCTTATAGACTAACAGACATATTGGAGCATAAGCTTTCGTCAGTGAATACCCACTTCGTCAGATGAATGATTAGGGGGCTGGAGAACATGACTTATGAGGAGAGGCTGAGGGAACTGGGATTATTTAATCTGCAGAAGAGAAGAATGAGGGGGGATTTGATAGCTGCCTTCAACTACCTGAAAGGGGGTTCCAAAGAGGATGGGCCTAGACTGTTCTCAGTGGTAGCAGATGACAGAACAAGGAGTAATGGTCTCAAGTTGCAGTGGGGGAGGTCTAGGTTGGATATTAGGAAACACTGTTTCACTAGGAGGGTGGTGAAGCACTGGAATGGGTTACCTAGGGAGGTGGTGGAATCTCCATCCTTAGAGGTTTTTAAGGTCAGGCTTGACAAAGCCCTGGCTGGGATGATTTAGTTGGGGATTGGTCCTGCTTTGAGCAGGGGGTTGGACTAGATGACCTCCTGAGGTCCCTTCCACCCCCTGATATTCTATGATGCTATGGTGCAGATAAACCTTACCGTCTCAGCCGCTGACACTGATCCCTTTTGACTGCTCTTCATCTGCACAGCTGGAACAGCCCACACAGTGAGCTGCTATCTAGTGTGCCTGACGCATCAAGACAGCACTCAGCTAGGATTGACTGTAGCCCCCGAACTGCCTGCACAAAGGGCCTCAGAGGGGGCTGGATTCTCAGATCCCAGGTGGAGTCTGCAGCACCAACTAGAAAAATCATCCCTCTGGCCAACCAACTGAGCAGCGTTTGCTATGGGACTCACTGGAAGAGACAACGTGGAGAGAGATTCTGCTGATCCCTGGAATGCAACAGTGGCGACCTTGAAATGACTTTGAACAAAGCATCCATTCCAACCCACCAGGCCCCTGCTCTTCCAGACCCCGCAGCAACAGGGCTTTTACACACATGGGAAATGTCTGGGATCAGCCACCAGTTTCACTTCTTTCTGTACATCCTGAAGCCTCTCGAGGTGACGGAGTAATGACGTACCGAGACCACAACAAACCCAGGCATGCAGATCGGAACTCAGGGCTCAGGCATCCTGAATAAAAAGCACAACCTGGAATTTGAACTAGCTACATTTGAAAGGCAGGATAGATGCTTTTTCCACTAGTTGAGCAGCCCAGGTAACAGGCCAAGCAATTGTCGTGGACTGGGATGTAGGCAGTCAGGCCTAGTGGTCAGAGCCAGGAACCGGAGCCAGGCGTAAGAGGGGGAGACAGAGCCAGGAGTCAAGCCAAGGGTGGGGCATAGGAGCAGGGAGTTGGAACAAGGCAAGAGGGCAGAGAATCAGGGACATGGCAGGAAGGCAGGGCTCAGGCGAGAAGGCAGGGTCTGTCGTAGCAGCCAGCAGTTCACCTAGTTACTGGGACAACTTCCGGTACCTCCTTCTGGCTTAAATAGCAGATTTGAGCCAATCGGAGAGACTGGATATCTCCTCCAATCAGGAGCTTCATGGGTGGCACCTCTAGTGAGTGAGGGGCCAGCAGCCCCACACTTCCTGCCGGACCCAGCAAGTCTGAGGCCGGTCTGAGGACCTGCGGAGCTGGGTTTGAGACCCATGCTTCCTCGCAGCAATGTGAAAGGGGGTATTTTCAGTCACTGGCGGGAGCTGTTCCTGTTGTACCCCATTTAAGGAAACAAAAAACTTTAAGGGGAGATAGAAAAGTTAGAGGATTTTGGCTTTGGTGTATGAATCCACTTCCCCTGAAGTGCAGGCAAAACCTAATGTTAATCAGCCTTCGTTTGCTGCTCCAGCAGCAGAATTCCCTCCATTTGGGCTCTGCTGCTCCACACGGATTTGTTTTATTTGGCATTAGCTTCATCAGGCCAGACCCAAACAACACACAAAGGAGATTTCCTGGGCTTGGTACGGCCAAGGTTAGAACCCAGCTTCTCCATCTGGGTCAGTTCAGTGAAGGTAGCAAAGAGTGGTGCTCACCTGGAGCCGCTCCTTGATTCTAACCGCCCCAAACATTACCTGGAAATGCAATTCCTTCCTGCGGGATTCAGGAGGGTTACACCGGAGGGGTTTGCTTTGTTCTGTACCCTCTCTGAATACAGTATTGTGTGGTCCGTACACCTTCGCATTCGGCCAACCCGTGGCTGCCTTTGCTCTGGCTGGATTTAGCAGGCTGCTCGGGTCCTGCGAGGGGGACGTGGGCGCAGCAGTTTCAGAAGAGGCCTGGCAAGAAAGCACCGCTCTGCTCAACTCACAGGGGAAAAGGCAGGTTGAATTTCTAGCCCCACTGTCACCCAGGGAACATGCAGACATTGAGCTGTCTCCACTGCCTCTCTGCACAGCGCAGCTAAGTGTGGATAGAATCAGAGAATATCAGGGTTGGAAGGGACCTCAGGAGGTCATCTAGTCCAACCCCCTGCTCAAAGCAGGACCTAATCCCCAACTAAATCATCCCAGCCAGGGCTTTGTCAAGCTGGGCCTTAAAAACCTCTAAGGATGGAGATTCCACCACCTCCCTAGGTAACCCATTCCAGTGCTTCACCACCCTCCTAGTGAAAACGTTTTTCCTAATATTCAACCTAAACCTCCCCCACTGCAACTTGAGACCATTACTCCTTGTTCTGTCCTCTGGTACCACTGAGAACAGTCTAGATCCATCCTCTTTGGAACCCCCCTTCAGGTAGTTGAAGGCAGCTATCAAATCCCCCCTCATTCTTCTCTTCTGCAGACTAAACAATCCCAGTTCCCTCAGCCTCTCCTCATAAGTCATGTGCCCCAGTCCTCTAGTCATTTCCGTTGACCTCTGCTGGACTCTCCAATTTGTCCACATCCTTTCTGTAGTGGGGGGCCCAAAACTGGACGCAATACTCCAGGTGTGGCCTCACCAGTGCCGAATAGAAGGGAATAATCACTTCCCTCGATCTGCTGGCAATGCTTCTACTAATACGGCCCNGCCCAGGACCGACCCCTGGGGAACTCCGCTTGATACTGGCTGCCAACTAGACATCAAGCCGTTGATCACTACCCATTGAGCCCGACAATCTAGCCAGCTTTCTATCCACCTTGTAGTCCATTCATCCAATCCATACTTCTTTAACTTGCTGGCAGGAATACTGTGGGAGACCATATCAAAAGCTTTGCTAAAGTCAAGATATATCACATCCACCGCTTTCCCCATATCCACAGAGCCAATTATCTCATCATAGTAGGCAATTAGATTAGTCAGGCATGACTTGCCCTTGGTGAATCCATGTTGACTGTTCCTGATCACCTTCCTCTCCTCCAAGTGCTTCAAAATGTATTCCTTGAGGACCAGCTCCATGATTTTGCCAGGGACTGAAGTGAGGCTGTAGTTCCCCGGGTTCTCTCTCTTTCCTTTTTTAATGATGGGCACTATATTTGCCTTTTTCCAATCGTCTGGGACCTCCCCCGATCGCCACGAGTTTTCAAAGATAATGGCCAATGGCTCTACAATCACACCAGCCAACTCCCTCAGCACCCTCGGAAGCATTAGATCCAGACCCATGGACTTGTGCACATCCAGCTTTTCTGAAATAGTCCTTAACCTTTTCTTTCACCGCTGAGGGCTGCTCACCTCCTCCCCGTACTGTGTTGCCCAGTGCAGCAGTCTGGGAGCTGACCTTGTCTGTGAAGACCAAGGCAAAAAAAGCATTGAGTACTTCAGCTTTTTCCACATCATCTGTCACTAGGTTGCCTCCCCCATTCAGTAAGGGTCCCACACTTTCCTTGGCCTTCCTGATTACACCCCTGCATGCTCGTGCAATATTTTTATACTCCTCCTAGTCATCTGTCCAAATTTCCACTTCTTGTAAGCTTCCTTTTTGAGTTTAAGCTCACTGAAGATTTCACTGTTAAGCCAAGCTGGTCGCCTGCCATATTTACTATTCTTTCTGCACATCGGGATGGTTTGTTCCTGCAACCTCAATAAGGCTTCTTTAAAATACAGGCAGCTTTCCTTGCCCCCTCATATTAGCCTCCCAGGGTTTCTTCTAGCCCCGCGTTCATAAGCGTCCCTTTAATTGCGGCTTCTGGAAGAAGGTGTTTAAATAGCGATTTGCTGGGCCATGCTGGTGACTCGCCTCCTGGCCCTTAATTCTAGCTAGAACCTGGAACGGTGCGTGTCAGGTTTGCGGAGTCCCGCACGCAACATAGCAGCTCCGCCTGTTCACGGACACCATCGGCCTGGTGAGACGACAGAGATCTTCAGCAGCCACCACCGTTACCCGCCTGGTGGCTTCTCATTGCATTTCCCTCCCCTGCTTTGCTCCTTTGCCCCCAGTCACTATGGGGTTGATGCACGTTCCCTGCTAAGTGCCATCGAGGGCTGCGTCTCTTCGCAGCGGGGAAGCTGGGATTGGGGTCTGGTTGTCAAAAGCAATGGCTCTGGTGCCGATCACTTGTTTTGGATGGATTGATGGCTCCAGGTTCTGGCCCGATCCTAACCCCAACACGACTCCCGTAGATCTCCCCAGGCGTGTGGATTCAACGGCAGAACCTCCCGAGGGACAATCCAACAGCGACACTGCAACCGCTCCTGCAGCCTTTCTGTAGCTAGATGGGTTTCCAAAATGAAATAAAGGTGCAAGCCCAGGCAGATTTCAGAGGGGTAAAAATTAATCCAGTCTGACGTATATTGAAGGGGACACTCTGATTAGATAAAACGATAAAACTTCCTCTTTCCACATTCCCCCCACCCCCCTACAATTCACAGAACAGCTATTCCAGTGGAGAGAGCACTGGACTGGGACTCAGGAGAACTGGGTTCTGTTCCCGGCTCTACCACTGGCCTGTTGGGTGACCTTGGGCAAGTCACTTCCTGCCCTGTGCCTCAGTTTCCCCATCTGTAAAATGGGGGTAGTGATATCGGCCTGCTTTGTGAAGCATATGGAGATCTGTGGCTAGAAAGTGCGACAGAAGAGCTCGGGGTTCTCATCGTTATTACAGCACGAAGGGAATTCCAATCCGGGTTTCTGAGCTGTTCTCTCTCACACCTGCATCTTCCCGAGGAAAGGTGGTATGTTCTCAGCTCCTGTGAAATCCTAGTGCAGACAAGCCCAGTCTGGAGTCTTCCCAGGATTCAGCAGGGCAGAGGGGAACCCTGGGCTCCCCCTGGTCTTTATCCTGACCTGCTAACACGTGTGAAATCTCCACAGTGCCTCGTGCACGCCAGGACTTCAGTTAGCGTTAGTTCAGCTGCGTTAGCCCGGCCAAGCTAAGGACGCAGCTTCCTGCCAGCGAAGGTGAGAGCTGCGATTACAACACCACGGTAGGTGCTGCCGCGGCTGGGGCAAGAGCAGAATCGATGTGGGTGGGAGCAGAGCAACAGCGCTCGCTGGCGATCTCCCCCGACACAGACACCTGTAGATCCCGAAGAGCCCCGAGGGCCAGCTGGGGTGAACGGGGAGGGGTGCTAGGGTCTGAGAAGGGAAGAGCGATCACTCGAGCAATCCCAGCATGCTGTTAAAAGGGACGGGGGCGGGAATCAAGCGAGTGCTAAACTAGATACTAACCAGTGACCAACAACATCCAGAGTATCTGGCAGCTCAACAGCAACCTAGCAAAGCAGCTGGGGCATGCCTGGCAACGGGTCCCCGGGGCCAAGTCCCTTCTAGCTCCCCGGCCACGGAGTCTCTGCAGTTAAAGGGATGCGGTCCGCCTGACACCTAGGTGATTTCAATACGCGCTCCACCTGCCTGGAGCGCTCTCCCGGAGTCAGGAGGGTTCAGATCTTTACAAATGTCTGTCCCCCGTAAGGGGTGATGGCAGGGGTGGGGTGAGGAGAAACAGCACAACTGTACACACACCGCTGGCAAATGCATCAAGCGCTCAAATAAATGAGAGAAAAGTGATCTCTGATCACTCTGATCCCCTCTGATCTCTCTCGCTGCTTCTAACGTTCCAGGGTCCTTGTTACCTGGCAGGAAAAAGGCTTCAGTCAGAAGGGTGATCATCCCCTTTAAACTACCAAATGTTTTCTCCTGTCCAAAGCAAAGAAGAAAGGTGCTGAGGTGATAAGAACTGCAATGGGATATTATTACTACTAGGGCTGTCAAGCAATTACAAAAAATTAATCGTGCGATTAAAAAAATTAATAGTTATTAATCGCACTGTTAAATAATAGAATACCATTTATTTAAATATTTTTGGATGTTTTCTACATTTTCAAATATATTGATTTCAATTACAACACAGAATACAAAGTGTACAGTGCTCACTTTATATTTATTTTTTATTACAAATATTTGCATTGTAAAAAAAAAATAGTATTTTTCAATTCACCTAAGTACTGTAGTGCGATCTCTTTATCATGAAAGTGCAACTTACAAATGTAGAATTATGTACAAAAACCCTGCATTCAAAAATAAAACAATGTAAAACTTTAAAGCCTACAAGTCCAATGAGTCCTACTTCAGCCAATCACTAAGACAAACAAGTTTGTTTATATTTACAGGAGATACTGCTCACCGCTTCTTGTTTACAATGTCACCTGAAAGTGAGAACAGCCGTTCACATGGCACTGTTGTAACCGGTGTTGCAAGATATTTACATGCCAGATGCACTAAATATTCATATGTCCCTTCATGCTTCAACCACCATTCCAGAGGGCATGCGTCCATGCTATGCTGATGACGGGTTCTGCTTGATAACAATCCAAAGCAGAGCAGACTGACATGTTAATTTGCATTATCTGAGTCAAATGCCACCAACAGAAGGTTAATTTTCTTTTTTGGTGGTTTGGATTCTGTAGTTTCCGCATCATAGTGTTGCTCTTTTAAGACTTCTGAAAGCCTGCTCCACACCTCGTCCCTCTCAGATTCTGGAAGGCACTTCAGATTCTTAAACCTTGGGTCGAGTGCTGTAGCTATCTTTAGAAATCTCACATTGGTACCTTCTTTGCATTTTGTGAAATCTGAAGTGAAAGTGTTTTTAAAATTAACAACTTATGGTGGGTCATCATCTGAGATTTCTATAACATGAAATATATGGCAGAATGTGGGTAAAACAGAGCAGGGGACATACAATTCTCCCCCAAGGAGTTCAGTCACTAAGGTTACATCTTCACTACCAGCGTGAAAGCGCTGTAAAGAGCTCTCCCAGCGCTGTAAAAAAACCCACCCCCACGAGGGGAGTAGCTCCCAGCGCTGGTGCACTGTCTACACTTCCACTTTACAGCGCTGAAACTTGCATCGCTCAGGGGGGTGTTTTTGCACTCCCCCGAGTGAGAACGTTTCAGCGCTGTAAAGTGGCAGTGTAGATAAGGCCTAAGTAATTAACGCATTATTTTTTTAACAAGCATCATCAGCATGGAAGCATGTCCTCTGGAATGGTGGTTGAAGCATGAAGGGGCATACGAATGTTTAGCGTCTCTGGCACGTAACTACCTTGTAATGCCAGCTACAAAAGTGCCATGCCAATGCCTGTTCTCACTTTCAGGTGACATTGTAAATAAGAAGTGGGCAGCATTATCTCCCGTAAATGTAAACAAACTTGCTTGTCTTAGTGATTGGCTGAACAAGGAGGAGGACTGAGTGGACTCTAGGCTCTAAAGTTTTGCACTGTTTTGTTTTTGAGTGCAGTTATGTAACAAAAAAAAAAATCTACGTTTGTAAGTTGCACTTTCACAATAAAGAGAACACTACAGCACTTGTATGAGGTGAATTGAAAAATACTATTTTTTGTTGATCATTTTTACCTTGCAAATATTTGTAATCAAAAATAATAATATAAGGTGAGCACTGTACATTTCGTATTCTGTGTTGTAAATGAAATCAATACATTTTAAAATGTAGAAAAACATCCAAAAATAGTTAATAAATGTCAATTGGTATTCTACTGTTTAACAATGTGATTAAAACTGCGATTAATTTTTGTAATTGCTTGACAGCCCTAGTAATAATAATATCCCATTGCAGTTATCACCTCAGCACCTTTCTTCTTTGCTTTGGACAGGAGAAAACATTTGGTAGTTTAAAGGGGATGATCACCCTTCTGACTGAAGCCTTTTTCTTGCCATGTAATAAGGACCCCCGGAACGTTAGAAGCAACAAGAGAGATCAGAGGGGAAAATACTTTTCTCTCATTTATTTTTCAATTTGAGTGCTTGATACATTCGCCAGCGGTGTGTGTAAAGTTAATCATGTGAGTTAACTGTAATTAATCAACAATGCTAATTATTACTAATAACCCCTAGAGCTTTCCATCGGTCCATCTCAAAGCGCTTTCCAAAGCAGGTTAGCATCCCTGTCCCCATTTTACAGGTGGGGAAACTGAGGCACAGGAAGAGAAGTGATTTGCCCAAGGTCACCCAGCAGGCCGGTGGCAGATCTGAGCACAGAACCCAGGTCTCCTGAGTCCCATTCCCGTGCTCTACCCCCTACACAACACTGCTTTCCCTTTCCACACAGCTCCTCTTAATCAGCAGCTCTTGCCTGTACGCAACGCCAAATAGCTCAGCCCGGAAGCACCAGAGCACCTCCCCTCCCTGCCGCGTGCTCCCATCTCTGGCTCTGAGATGCGTGGCAGCGTTGCAGGACCAGCAGCATTCCCTCCCCTCACTGAATCTGTGACCAACCTCCCCTGTGCTGCACCTCATCCGGCGCCTTCCTTTGCGCAGCTCCCTGCCCACACGAGAAGGGGGTGGCGTCCTTATCACCACCATCGACAACTGTCACAAGATGCCCCCTGCCACTCAGGAAGGCAACAATGGGGGTTATTGTTGGAGCAGGATGAATGGCACACAGTGCTTTTNGGGGGGGGGGGGGGGGGGGGGGGGGGGGGGGGGGGGGGGGGGGGGGGGGGGCGAGGGGGAGCTGGCCAAGCACCCAGACAAAAGCACCTCCAGGGATCACTCTCCAGCGTCACTCCGAGGTGCAGGACGGGCGATGCCGAGTCAGAGCCGGGCCTGGGCAATGCACCTGCACAACACACCTGGTAGCTTGCCAGGACAGCGAGCCACTACCCACACCAGGACAGAGGGGTCCAGCAGAGAGGGGGGCGGGAATTGAAATGGCGTTTAAACAGATAGGCCATGGCTGCAGCTAGCAGATTTATTTAGTTTCTAGAGACACCTAAGAGGAAAGCCAGGACTGCATCAGCGCGGCTGAGAAGGGGTAACCCGCTTCGAACAGTGGGTGCTAGTGAGTTAGCTGTCTGTACAGCTCTCCTCACTCCAGTGCCTCAGACAGAGCTGGCTGTCAAAGCAGCAGGGGAATTTGTAGTTTATCTGCATGAAGCAGGCACCTATCACCTCCCGCGTCTCGGTCTGAACCCTGCTCGGGCCAGGCTGATGTTACTGACGAGAAGCCGCACGTGCGATCGCAGATCGTTCTCAGAGGCCGAGGGAGGGATGCAATCGACAAGGGGCAGAGCGGCCCGGCAGCCCGTCTGAATGCCCACTGAGGAGGATGGAGACGCAGAACCCGTCCCGCTTCTGTGAGCGACACCTGATTAAGGAGTGCTGTTAGTCCACACGCAAGGGTGTGCAGGGCTCGGACAGGCCTCCGATCGCCGCAGCGCTTGCTGCGGGACAGTGCAGGGGGCACTCCAGGGTTACAACAGGGAGGGGTGCACGGAATCAGACTCAGCACTTCTGGGTGCAGTGAGCCCAGCGTTAACCCTCTCAGTGCCTGGCTGCACAGCTCCCCTCTCCGCTCAAACACACTTAGAGACTGGAAAGCCCAGGGAGACCCAACTATAAACCCTAACTGGAGCACAGGGTAGATTCTGCCCCATATCCGGCTGCCTCTCTAGTAATCTACGGTGCTTCTCCTTTCAGGCCAGCATGCCCATTTCCTCTTTCATCTCCCTCTGGCCCTCTGCTTGGCCTTCTCCTTCCCTTCGGCTTCATCCGTGGTCTGTCTTTTTTCTCTGTCTCTTTCCCTGGGATTCCACATTCTTGAGCTCTGTATCCCCCCGGTTCAGACTTGATCCAAATGACCAAACAGAGCAGAGCCTTCTGCGGCTGCTGAATCCAGAGCTGAGCCGTGCCATCCCCCACTAGGGTGTGGGACCCATCCCAGCACTGGCTCCGTGAGACGCTGGCAGCTCTGCCCCCTCTCCCTGCTTCAGCCCCGTCAGCACCGTTGCAATCAGACATAGCCCTTCCGTAACCATTGGACTGGGGAGGTCCCTTCTTTCTCCGGTTCTTGGGCACCGTACATCACCTTCTCCACCTGCTTGGGAGGTCTGTGTGCCGTCCCCATGGCTGGCACAGTATCAGGAACCCTGGGGTGTCTTTCCTCCATCTGCCACACACTTGCCCGCTCTTCCTCTGGAGGGGCCAGGGCCACGGGGTTCCCATACCTTCTGACAGTCCTGGGACACTGGCTGTGACACTGGAAACCTGGAACCATCCTGCGCCCAAATTAATGCTCGTGAATTAAGCCACAAAACAGCCCTCTGCCTGGGTCAGGACAGTTATTTCTATGGCAGACACAAATTGCAGGCAGAGAGAGGTTACAGGCCTGATTGTCAGCAGGTGAAGGCCCCAGGTCCACATGCTCGCATGCAGATAACACAACTGCACGGCTGCGTTGGGAACTGGAGCACTCCCATGGCATGTGGCCCCATTGGTGTGCGCGAAGCCCTGGCCTGCGCGGACGAGGCAAGCTCATGGGTACAGAGATGCCTCCCATTTTGGCTTACTGAAAAATCAGGCCCTACGGGACTTGCCCATGGTCACGCAAAGAATCAGTAGCAGAGCACAAGAGACATGTTTTAGCTTGGCTAGAAGTCATGGGCTGACGCAGAGCTGAATGGGGGAGTCAGCGCTCTCTGCCTAGCAGCTCCGCGAAGGAGTGAGAGGTAACCCCCAAAAAGAAAAATACCAAGAGAGCTAAAGAGGGTGATTGGCTTATAAACCATGCTGGCTGCAGCTGACAGGGCCTGTGATACCAGGGCCAGATCCACACCTATGGGTGCTATGGTTCTCTCCTACCCCCCCAAATCAGCACCGTTCGATCCCCCATTTGGCGAATGGTAACAGGAGGTAATGGGGGCACCTTATGTAGTACTGGGACGAAACAGAATGGGCCATGTTCCTCCCAGGTGCGAGTCCAGCGCAGTCAGTGGAGTCACCCCAGGGATGAATTCATCCCGAAGTGCCAAAGCGACTTGGTTTCATTTCCTCTTAAGTCGGAGCCCGTTGCTGCATCTGATTTCCAGTGGGGTCGCTCACGGACCTGTCTGAGGTCAGAGAGCGGGGGTAGGGGCTGCCCACTCCTCACACAGCTCACCTAGGCAAGAGGCAGGTTCTCCATCACCTGGAGCCTCTCAGTCAAGACCCGATGTCTTTCTAACTGATACCATGTAGGCCACAAGTCACTGGGCTCAGTGCAGGACCCAGTGGGTGAGATTCCCTGGGTGGTGCTAAGCAGAAGGTCTTACTAGGGGTGGTCACAATGGTTTAAAAGCCAGGCTGAGGAGACGGTAGGATTCCCCGTTTTGCCCACTAGACCAGGGTACAGTACTTGTAAATATCATGGAGACCAAGAAGAGAGCTCCAGGAGTTTATGTTCAAATATTCTGCCTTACTGACTGCAAACCTCCTGCTGCAATAGGCATTCATTACAGAGCGCCGAGCACACGCCGAACAAGACTTACTCCGAAGCCACAGACTCTGGGATGGGCTCGTCCAGCAGCTCCAAACTGTGCAGGATCCAATAGCACAACCAGGGGCGGCTGGCGTCCAGACACTACAAAAGGGAAAAAGAAGAAAGCCGTCAGATCCCGGCCCGGCGCTGCCGACAATACAACATGTGTTACACGGCAGCAGGGAGATGGAGACAGGGCTACGCTGAGGTCAAGCACAATGAAGCTGATTCACTTGTACGGCTCTGGGGTGAGTTAGCGAGCGACTGAAATTATTCTCCGGAAGAGGAGTAGAAAAGTCACAATGCAGGTCATTGGAAGCAAGGCAGATCAGAGGCCTAGGAGGGCATGGAACTCATAACACCTGCAAAGCCATGAAAATTACAGAGACGCTCCAAAAAGAATCTAGAAAGGAAATAACCCGAAAACAATAACAAAGGCTTTCATTCCAAAGGATCCCAGAGTGCTTTACCGACCATATACACAGCACAGAGATCACTTGATGTTTCAGCCATTTAATGCCACACAGCATCAGTAGAGAAGCAAAGGAGGATGCCTAACTGAAATTAAACCAGTCACCTAGAAAACTGGGTTTCACTCCGACTGGAAAATGAAAACAAAGGTAAGCGTAAAACATCCCAGCGATAACCAATCAGTGGTACCGGCGGCCCTTTACATGCAAGACATGCAATGGAATGAGCACCAGAGCTCCAGCAGCTAATACGTGGCCTGCAAAAGTGCCCCTGGACAAAACAGTAACTGCAACAGCCAGGCAGCATGCTCTGTACTGGAAGACAGACAGGCCGAGGAAGGCACGGGGAACAAGTGGGAAGTTTTACAAGCCAAGAAACAAGCTGGATAGGAGCCCTGGTGACTGCTGCTGCCAACTCTGGGACTGGGGTGGCTGACAGGGCAGCTGCAGAAGACAGCTGTGACTTTGTCACTGTGTGGTTACCTCGTAGGCGTCCGTCAGTTGTCTCAGGCCTCTCTTCAAGTAGTGGAAATGCTTCTCGCGCTGCAGAACAAATCTGAAAGGCAAACAGAAGGTGAAGAGCTCTCGGAAGCTTCACCCAGCATTTGCTAGTGTATTTGTCTTTTACATCCCAGCCGCTCAGAGTGGGGACGCCCTAACATGGCAACCTCTAGGCCACTCGGGACCCATACAACAAGCACTACACACACACACACACACCAAGAGACAGCAGAACTTCCATTAAACAGAGCAGACTGCAAGTGCCTGCGTCTTTACCATGCAACATGACAAATCTCAGCATGCAGCGCTCCATCTTGTTCGGAGCTGCTAGGCTGCAATGCATGCTGGGATCTGTAGTTCCTCCATAGCCAAGATCAAGGTAAGAAAGGTTTGATGCAAATTAAGTGCAACTTTCTAGTGCCATGCAAGCTGCTAATGCAGCCCTCAGCCGGACACTGTTCAGGCATCCTTAGCCTAGAGGATGCAGGAAGAGAAATATTGCAGCTGCCATGAAGTGAAGATATTTACAAATTTCCCCGAAGCACTTCTCCAGCAGCATATCAACCAGTTAGTCAGGGCAAAGAGAGATGGTACAGAAAAGATCACGCAGGTGGGATTTTAAGGGCAGGAAGAATAGCCTGTGGAATGATTAGCCCCTTATATGCAGTTTACAGTTGCATACTGTTACTGTGGGTACAAATGCTCTTTGCTGTTAAAATCCTGTAAAGGCATAATTGCCATCTGCTGAGCAGTGCTTAGGAGAGCAAGCACAAGGTTTGGACTACCATATTTATCAGGGTACTAGCAACCTTGTGTTCTCCCAAGAGCCCGTGCAGCTCTACACCCCACCTCCAGAAGCCAAGCGTAATGCTCACTTGGCTCTTTGCATTACCACTGCCTCCGATGTCAGTTAGAAACCCATGTTCTTGCCTAGCCGCTCTCTTACATTCCTCCACAAAAGCTTTCAACAGCTAGTCGGGGCAGGGATCTCCCTGCAAAGTGCAGCCAGCATTACCACGTGCAGCCAATCGAGGCAGTCCCAGTGAGTCGGGACGTACCAGCTGCGATACTATCCGCTAGAACAGATTTACACAATTCAACCTCCCCGCAGGAAGAGAACAGGAGAACAGCTGATTCGCAGCAGAGCTGCCCCTTCTACACAGACTGTAATTTCTTTGCTCTACATCTTGTTAAGTCTGGCCCCCGGCTCTCTGTCAGGTCCTTTGTGGTTTTAATCCACCACTTCTCACCTGTCATCGGTTTTAAATCGAATACATGCAGGGGCTTGGAACTGGATTTTTAGCTGAACCACACTATTTCCATGTTCCCACAGAGCTAGAAAACAGAAGCATGAGGTGCTCATTCCCTTCGGGCCACCGAGGGCCAGAATGAGACAGGGACTGAGGTACCTAAAGATGCAGACCGGTGCCGAGGGGCCCACCAAAGGACCTAGGTGCCTAAGGCCCATTGGCTGTCAATGGGCATTAGCCGTCTAGCCTGCTTGGGCCTTTTTAGGGATTAGCGTAGGTACCGATCCTTTAAGCTCCCAAGCTGCTTTGTAAATCTGGCTCCGAGTATGGAACATAATCCTAAACTGGACCCTCAGAGGTCAGGGACAGTTCGTATTTAGGGTATCAGAGGGGTAGCCATGTTAGTCTGGATCTGTAAAAAGCGACAAAGAGTCCTGTGGCACCTTATAGACTAACAGACGTGTTGGAGCATAAGCTTTCGTGGGTGAATACCCACCTTGCGTCTGGCAAAGTGGGTATTTACCCACGAAAGCTTATGCTCCAACACGTCTGTTAGTCTATAAGGTGCCACAGGACTCTGTCGCTGATTTAGAGTGTGAATTCCCTGGGGCAGGGACTGCTCTGCGTTTGTACAGCACCCAGCACACCAGGGCCCTGCTCTCAGCTGGCCCGTGGGCACTACTGGAGTGAAAATATCATTGAGAACACGGTGGCCACCTGATTTCAGACATTCAGTCAAGCGCCCACATGTGCACGCTAGGAGCACAAATTGGCATAAGTAACAGCGATTCCTCAGCCACAGGCCCGAGGCCTCCCGTGTGAGGAAGCAAAGGTCACCCGAGATCAGGTGCACCAGGAGCTGGATTTTAGCCAGAGGAGGTTTTGGATGGGGGAGGGACTAGATCGCACACGTGTGATGACTGGTGCTGCTCCATTAGTTCCATACTTTGCTGCTGGATTTGTTTTGATCTTGGTTTTAAACTGGGAGCAGTGGATATGAGGAAGGTGAAGAGGGAGAAGAAAACAGGAGTAGGGAGTGAGGAAGAGAAGGGAGAAGTGCTGAGAGGGAGAAGGGGGCGGGAGGAGGATGGGGCAGAGCGCTAATGAGCAGAGATTAAGGGCATACAGAATCCAACCTGGAAAAGGCAGCCTGGCCCATGCAGGAGACAGGATGGTGCGACGCTGCAGGCGTTATGCCCATCCCCCACTGTTCCCACCCTTCCAGTGACCGCACGGGGGTGTTACTCGGCGCTGTGCGTGCAAATGGAAGCTGGCTCGGCGCAGGGAGGTTATGGGACAGGTGCACCAGGTGGTCAGAGCAGCAGAGCTGTTGGGTTTGAAGATCCAGCGAGTCACCCTAACAGCTTAGCCCAGGAGGCGGCAAACACGTCTAATCCTCTTGCCTCCCAACTCTTGCCTCCCAACGGGCAGCTAGGCAGCTTGGGTCAAAGTGGAGCAATGCATGATGGGACCTGTAGTTTCTGGATGAATACTAAATGCAGCATCAGGCTGCACTGGAAGCTCCTATGGGCCACATCTCCGACACAGCCAGCCAGAACACGTGAGCAAACGAACATGAGATGGAAAAGCAGAGACAGGGACGTCTGACTCCTGGGCTCTCTCTTGATGGGCAAAGAGAGGGTGTCCCCCCCATCGCGCTAGCTCAGTCGAGTCCACTTAGCACGACTGACAACCGCCACCAAGACAGAGAGTAGCACATTCGAGGCCGTGCTTTGGCCTAGGTTAAAACCCGGCCAGCGGACATGACTTCCAAACGCACCACCCTGAACAGTTCACCCAAGAATCCCGGGTCAAACATTCCCATGGCTTCTATTGGGTCTGCTACAGTAACTTACTGTGAGGCATGGTGGTTCGTCTTGAACGCGCTGAAGACTTCTTGCACCAAGTCTTCCACTCTGGTCTGCAGGGAGTGACGGTCATGAAGCAGCAGAAAGGAAGGGGGCGGGGGGAAGAAAAAGAGATCTTTAGTTCTGAAAAGCAACCTCACCAAGTGTACCTAGCAAGCAGCATTTGTGACCACAGCCCATCCAGCCATGCCGGTGCAGCTCAGCTAAGACCAGGGTGTGCCCAGACAGCAGACTCCAGGACAGAGTTACAGGATTACAACGTGAGAAAAGACCACGCTGTGTCAGAGCCGCACACGGCTTCTGGCCTTCTGATCCCCAGGCCAGCGAAGAGGCCTGCAGCATGGCTGGATGGGCAACCCCAGCTGCTTCTCACGTCTGAGCAAGTTCACTCTCACTAACAGAACGGGGAAAAGAAAGCCGGGATCAATATCGACGTGTGTTTCAAATCCGCGTGGTGGTCTGACTCCAGGACAACAAGTCGGGAACTCTTCTGTTCTCATCCCGTCTCCGACCCCCTGTGGGGCTGTGGGACGTCACTCACCCACTCTGCCTCACTCTCCCTGTGTGCCAAATGGCCTTTGGGGACGATCACTCCGGCAGGTCTGGCAGAGTGCTTAGGCCTTGTCTACCACCAGCTGTACAGCTTTGATCGTACCGGGCTAGCGAATGCGGTATAACCGCTCCCTAGTGTGGATGCAGTTCTGTCAGGATCAAGGTCCTTATACCGGTATAGCTGTTCCCATATGGGAAGGGGAATGAACAATACCAGTGTAACTGTCCCCAGCAGGCGTTGGCGCAGTATGCCTATACTGGTAAAAACAAAGACACCCCTAACCGAAATAGTTACATCGGTACAAAACCCGTGCGCAGACAATGGAACATAAGAACGGCCATATTGGGTCAGACCAAAGGTCCATCAAGCCCAGTATCCTGTCCTCTGACAGTGGCCAATGGCAGGTGCCCCAAAGGGAATGAACAGAACAGGTTATCGAGTGATCCATGCCCTGTCACCCAATCCCAGCTTCTGGCAAACAGAGGCTAGGGACACCATTCCTGCCCATCCTGGCTAAAAGCCATTGATGGACCTATCTTCCATTAATCTATCTAGCTCCCCTTTGAACCCCATTATAATATTGGCCTTCACAACACCCTCTGGCAAGGAGTTCCAGAGGTTGACAGTGCATTGTGTGAAAAAATACTTTCTTGTATTTGTTTTAAACCTGATACCTATTAATTTCATTTGGTGGCCCCTTGGTCTTGTATTATGAGGAGTAAACAACACTTCCTTACTTACTTTCTCTATACCACTCATGATTTTATAGACCTCTATCATATCCCCCCTTAGTTGCCTCTTTTCCAAGCTGAAAAGTCCCAGTCTTATTAATCTCTCCTCATACAGAAGCTGTTCTATACCCCTAATCATTTTTGTTGCCCTTTTCTGAACCTTTTCCAATTCCAATACACCTTTTTTGAGATGGGGCGACCACATCTGCATGCAGTATTCAAGATGTGGGCGTACCATGGATTTATATAGAGGCAATATGATATTTTCTGTCTTATTATCTATCCCTTTCTTGATGATTCCCAACATTCTGTTCACTTTTTTGACTGCCACTGCACATTGAGTGGATGATTTCAGAGAACTATCCACAATGACTCCAAGATCTATTTCTTGAGTGGTAACAGCTAATTTAGACCCCATCATTGTATATGTATAGTTAGGATTATGTTTTCCAATGTGCATTACTTTGCATTTATCAACATTAAATTTCATCTGCCATTTTGTTGCCCAGTCACCCAGTTTTGTGAGATCCTTTTGTAGCTTTTTACAGTCTGCCTGGGACTTAACTATCTTGAGTAGTTTTGTATCATCTGCAAATTTTGCCACCCCACTGTTTACCCCTTTTTCCAGATCGTTTATGAATATGTTAAATAGGACTGGGCCCAGTACAGATCCTNAGCTAGGCAGCTTGGGTCAAAGTGGAGCAATGCATGATGGGACCTGTAGTTTCTGGATGAATACTAAATGCAGCATCAGGCTGCACTGGAAGCTCCTATGGGCCACATCTCCGACACAGCCAGCCAGAACACGTGAGCAAACGAACATGAGATGGAAAAGCAGAGACAGGGACGTCTGACTCCTGGGCTCTCTCTTGATGGGCAAAGAGAGGGTGTCCCCCCCATCGCGCTAGCTCAGTCGAGTCCACTTAGCACGACTGACAACCGCCACCAAGACAGAGAGTAGCACATTCGAGGCCGTGCTTTGGCCTAGGTTAAAACCCGGCCAGCGGACATGACTTCCAAACGCACCACCCTGAACAGTTCACCCAAGAATCCCGGGTCAAACATTCCCATGGCTTCTATTGGGTCTGCTACAGTAACTTACTGTGAGGCATGGTGGTTCGTCTTGAACGCGCTGAAGACTTCTTGCACCAAGTCTTCCACTCTGGTCTGCAGGGAGTGACGGTCATGAAGCAGCAGAAAGGAAGGGGGCGGGGGGAAGAAAAAGAGATCTTTAGTTCTGAAAAGCAACCTCACCAAGTGTACCTAGCAAGCAGCATTTGTGACCACAGCCCATCCAGCCATGCCGGTGCAGCTCAGCTAAGACCAGGGTGTGCCCAGACAGCAGACTCCAGGACAGAGTTACAGGATTACAACGTGAGAAAAGACCACGCTGTGTCAGAGCCGCACACGGCTTCTGGCCTTCTGATCCCCAGGCCAGCGAAGAGGCCTGCAGCATGGCTGGATGGGCAACCCCAGCTGCTTCTCACGTCTGAGCAAGTTCACTCTCACTAACAGAACGGGGAAAAGAAAGCCGGGATCAATATCGACGTGTGTTTCAAATCCGCGTGGTGGTCTGACTCCAGGACAACAAGTCGGGAACTCTTCTGTTCTCATCCCGTCTCCGACCCCCTGTGGGGCTGTGGGACGTCACTCACCCACTCTGCCTCACTCTCCCTGTGTGCCAAATGGCCTTTGGGGACGATCACTCCGGCAGGTCTGGCAGAGTGCTTAGGCCTTGTCTACCACCAGCTGTACAGCTTTGATCGTACCGGGCTAGCGAATGCGGTATAACCGCTCCCTAGTGTGGATGCAGTTCTGTCAGGATCAAGGTCCTTATACCGGTATAGCTGTTCCCATATGGGAAGGGGAATGAACAATACCAGTGTAACTGTCCCCAGCAGGCGTTGGCGCAGTATGCCTATACTGGTAAAAACAAAGACACCCCTAACCGAAATAGTTACATCGGTACAAAACCCGTGCGCAGACAATGGAACATAAGAACGGCCATATTGGGTCAGACCAAAGGTCCATCAAGCCCAGTATCCTGTCCTCTGACAGTGGCCAATGGCAGGTGCCCCAAAGGGAATGAACAGAACAGGTTATCGAGTGATCCATGCCCTGTCACCCAATCCCAGCTTCTGGCAAACAGAGGCTAGGGACACCATTCCTGCCCATCCTGGCTAAAAGCCATTGATGGACCTATCTTCCATTAATCTATCTAGCTCCCCTTTGAACCCCATTATAATATTGGCCTTCACAACACCCTCTGGCAAGGAGTTCCAGAGGTTGACAGTGCATTGTGTGAAAAAATACTTTCTTGTATTTGTTTTAAACCTGATACCTATTAATTTCATTTGGTGGCCCCTTGGTCTTGTATTATGAGGAGTAAACAACACTTCCTTACTTACTTTCTCTATACCACTCATGATTTTATAGACCTCTATCATATCCCCCCTTAGTTGCCTCTTTTCCAAGCTGAAAAGTCCCAGTCTTATTAATCTCTCCTCATACAGAAGCTGTTCTATACCCCTAATCATTTTTGTTGCCCTTTTCTGAACCTTTTCCAATTCCAATACACCTTTTTTGAGATGGGGCGACCACATCTGCATGCAGTATTCAAGATGTGGGCGTACCATGGATTTATATAGAGGCAATATGATATTTTCTGTCTTATTATCTATCCCTTTCTTGATGATTCCCAACATTCTGTTCACTTTTTTGACTGCCACTGCACATTGAGTGGATGATTTCAGAGAACTATCCACAATGACTCCAAGATCTATTTCTTGAGTGGTAACAGCTAATTTAGACCCCATCATTGTATATGTATAGTTAGGATTATGTTTTCCAATGTGCATTACTTTGCATTTATCAACATTAAATTTCATCTGCCATTTTGTTGCCCAGTCACCCAGTTTTGTGAGATCCTTTTGTAGCTTTTTACAGTCTGCCTGGGACTTAACTATCTTGAGTAGTTTTGTATCATCTGCAAATTTTGCCACCCCACTGTTTACCCCTTTTTCCAGATCGTTTATGAATATGTTAAATAGGACTGGGCCCAGTACAGATCCTTGGGGGACACCACTATTTACCTCTCTCCATTCTGAAAACTAACCATTTATTCCTACCCTTTGTTTCCTATCTTTTAACCAGTTACCAATCCATGAGAGAACCTTGCCTCTTATCCCATGACTGCTTATTTTGCTTAAGAGCCTTTGGTGAGGGACCTTGTCAAAGGCTTTCTGAAAATCTAAATACACTATATCCACTGGATCTCCTTTGTCCGCATGCTTGTTGACCCCTCAAAGAATTCTAGTAGATTGGTGAGGCATGATTTCCCTGTACAAAAACCATGTTGACTATTTCCCAACCGATTATGTTCATCTATGCGGCTGACAATTTTGTTCTTTACGATAGTTTCAACCAATTTGCCTGGTACTGAAGTAAGGCTTACTGGCCTGTAGTTGCCAAGGTCGCCTCTGGAGCCCTTTTTGGAAGGAACGGTAGATGTGTTATCATTGGAGAGAGAAAACAACACTGGGGGACGTTCTCCCTGTTAACACCTGGGTACCGCCACTACAGCATGCTGAGGCCCTACAAGTCAATGTACAGACCATACTTTGCTACCAACCACCATGAGACAGCGGCAAGTCAACCGTCTCCAGTCAACAAGAAAGTGCCACAAGTCACCAGACCTTTTAAGGGAGAGGCTCAGCAGTAACACCTGGCTGTGAATTACAAACTCACCCTGCGGAAGGTTTTTAAGAGGAGGTGGGACAAACACCTGCATGGGATGGGCCAGGCTGACTTGCTCCTGCCTCAGCACAGGGCTGGACTAGATGATCTCTCGAGGTCCCTTCCAGCCCTACGTTGCTCTGACTCTATGCTCCAAAGACAGACCTTAAAGAACGATCACGGGAAGGGGCTAGGAGTGGCTTAAAAGTGTCATTCTTGTGTGTGCCATGAATTCCCAATCTCTCTTGCCTAGGCGGCCGGCCACTCCAAAATCCCTTTCTGCAGCAGCAATGAACACTTAGGCCCCAGTCCGGCCAATTCTTAAGCACACACCTAACTTGATCCAGTCAGTCCAACTGAGGTTAATAGGGCTGCTCACGTGACAGAGGCAGGCATGTGCCTAGCAGCATGCTGGAGCATGGCCTTGGCCACTGTGCCACTCCGAAGACGCAGTACAACGGCCAGGCTCTTTGCTAGAACATTCCTGCTACTTGGTTTTCTGGCCGGCCACTCTTGTCAGTCTTTTCCAATTGGCCGAGAGCTGATAGATGCTCGTCACCTGAGGTGCGAGGGCAGAGATGTCTCAGGTCTCAGAGAGCTAAGAGCCACCCAAATATCACATCTACAACCAGCCAATGGAACCATGGCCCAACAGCGCCACATGGTGCCTTCGGTTGCCCTTGCCACTTCTTGCGTGAGGGGTAGGGACAGTGTAACCACAGTTGCTGGTTCTGGAATTCATCAGGTTGCAAACGTACAAAGCTGAATCTGGCAGCAATGGCGCCATGTTTTGCAAATGTCACTGCTCCCTAAAGGAATCAATTGACACCAATAACTCTCAAAGGCTTTTCCTCCCTCCTGTCAGAACCCCTGCCTGATCCGACAGGGTTTATTCAGCTAAGTATATATTAGCTTTGCCTTATCGGAGGCTCCTTTTCAAGGAATCAAAACATACCCATGAGCCATCAAACAACCCCACGTGACTTTTGTTTGTCCAAGGTGAATTCATGTATCTCCAACAGAGAAGCAGCTTATCAGGAAGCTTGAAAAGAAAACTGCTCCTCGGCCAGGCTTCAGTTTAACTGGCCACGAGGAAAAACATGCCTTTAAAAACCAGTTCACTTTACTCTGGGACCTCTGATACCAAACTATTACACTATAATGGGATTGTTATGACATGACATCCCTATAAAGCCAAGTTAAGGCTGTTTGGGAGCCCTATCTATACGTCTCCAGACCTTAATGTGTCATAGATTTTAAGGTCAGAAGGGACCACTGTGACCATCCAGTCTGACCTCCTGGATAATGCAGGCCATAGGACTTCCCTGAATTAATCCCTGGATGAACTAGAGCACAATATTAGAAAAACATCCAATCAATCCACCACAAGCATACACAAGTCGTTCCAATGGTTAATTACCCTCGCTGCGCCTTATGTCTAGTCTGAATTTCTCTCGCTTCAACTTCCAGCAATTGGATTGTGTTAGACCTTGGATTTCTTTTAAATTAATTCTAAATTTCCTGGGTTTCTAATGCTTGTTTTGGGAGATAATCACAACATCTCTGAGATGTTTCTTACTCTTCAGTTAATGATATATATTCAATTTTAACTCTGTCTGTGATTTTTTTGGTTGGGAATATGAGAAATTGAGACATTTTTACTTTAGGATGGTGTCCAGATTAACAGATTCTGGTCCTTCTGGCTTTATTGTGATCATTCCAGTGGTTCTCAACCCGCGGCCCAATTAGCACATGGATTACCGGCTGCCTGGCCGCCCAGCACCCACGGGGTCTGGGCTTCCCAGCCGGGCAGCACATGGTGTGGTGGGGTGGGGGTCACTGGCTGGCCCCGCATGGTGGGGTCCGGGGCTGCCACCCGGCCGGCCCCACACAGCAGGGTCCAGGGTCCCTGCTGCTGCCTCCCCCCCCCGCCCAGGGCTCCACTCCTTGCCCCACTTTGTGGAGGGGTCTCTGGGTGGGAGGCACTGGGCATAGGGGTCTGTGGGGGGCATGCTGTGGTTCTCAACCTGCAGCCCAGGTAACAAATTGTGGGTCGCATATGAAGCCCAAAATGATAAATTGGTTGAGAACCACTGATCTAGGCTGACCTCCTGAATGACACGGGTTGCAGAATCTCACCCGCTGATCCTTGCATCCAGCCCAGAACTCCTGGCTGAGGGAGAGCAGAGAGATCTAAATTTAAACATTAACTTGATTTGGTAGTATAACCCCTAGGTCTGGTTTTTGAAGCACACTAACTGTGCGGTCGGCAAAGCCTATGGCAATATCTTTTCATAATGTAACAATCTGGGTGTGGCGTGGGTATTCTCTGGATCTGGAAACAGATACCCGAGTTATACCCGAGACAAAAGGGGTTTTTATTCTGTTGGAAGAGCTGGGAAACTATAAACACAGCTAGTGATGCCGCTCCCTGGAGATGCAAGTCAGAGAGGATAAGCATTGCGTGAGCCAGAAATACCAAACTCCCCCCCTCACCGCTGCAGGGAATCATTTCAGGGCAGGAGTGAGGCGGATCTGTACATGGCCATGGTGAGAACAGAGGGCTACAAGTCTCCAGGGTTGTCAGGCTGACACCTTCCACCAGCACTAAGATTATTTAGTGTTTCTCTTATGGGGGCACTCACAGGCCCCAATCGGGATCAGGGCCTATCTGCACTAGGGGCTGGACAGACACAAAGAAAGTCACAGTCCCAGCCACAAGGAGCTTCCATGCTAACTAGACAAGCCAGACAAAACAGAAATAGACAGTAAGCTCTTTGAGGCAGGGACTGTCTTCTCGTTCTGTGTCTGTACAGCGCCTAGCACCATGAGTTCTGGGCCACGACTGGCGCTCCTAGGTGCTACCCTCATACACCTAATAAGTAACAATCACAAGCAAGATGTCAAGAGATGGTTTTTTTTCTCCTAAAGTATCTTCCATGCCCTCTCTCTGTCCAGCTGACCCTGAGGGCCCTCCCTTTCCACTCCGCACACAGGCTCACCGTGGGGAGGACAGAAAATCAGCCAACGCTCTCTAATGAAAACAACAAAACAATCCTCTGTTTCTAGGAAAATGCGAGCGCAGGACACTTCTCAAAAAGCACCACTTTCAGCCGAGGTGTTCGGTAAACCCTTCCTAACAAAAGAGGAGAAAGAAAAATGAATCGACTGAATCAGACACCACAAAGCTCTAAGAAAAGGGTCATAACAGGCACATTCTTGAGTCACGTGTGTGCTTCACAAATAGCGAGAAAACGATCACGAGCTCTCTCCCCCTTAAGAGCGCTGGCCTTGCCTAGCGTAGGAGGAATTTGCACTAATCTACCTCAACCCAGGAACACAAATATATTGTGGGCAGCATTTGCCTGCTCTACGATATTGGAGACTCTCCAGAAAACACTGCGTGGTGAAACCCCGATTTACTCTGGTAAATGTCTGGTCAATATGCTCGTCAGGGCTGCACCAGCCCCGGAGATCTGCTCCTGCCCATCCCGGGAGCTGCACCGCTTATATGTCGTATCCACCTATTGTCACTCACGTTACATTTAGACCACAAATTCTTTGGGTCAGGGACCATCTGCGTTCTCTCCATACAGCACCTAGAACAGGGGGGGGCCCCGGCCCACGACTGGGGTCTCGACTCCCCAGCAACACAGACAACAGAGCACAGCTTCAATTGTGCAGGACTCGGGAACTCTTCCAGAACTGGAGCACCTTCCTGGGGAGCCGGCGAGCTCTCTGTGCTCTTTAGACGCTATACACACGCACAGAAGACCCCTAAAACGCAGCCACTTTGGGGCTGGACAGCAGCATGCTGCACAACTGAGAGAGAAGGAGCAATCTGAGCCTATGACGCGCTCTTGCAAAGAAATCCCTGGATCTACAACATCCCCCACTAGGGGTAGCACCAGCAGGAGTGATCGTTTAAACCAGTGGCTCTTAACCAGGCATACATGTACCCCTGGGGGTACGCAGAGATCTTCCAGGGGGTGCATCAACTCATCTAGATATTTGTCTAGTTTTACAACAGGCTACATGAAAAGCACTAGCCAAGTCAGTGCAAACTAACATTTCCTACAGACAATGACTTGTTCATACTGCTCTAAATACTATACACTGAAATGTAAGTACAATCTTTATATTCCAAATGATTTTTTTATAATTATATGGTCAAAATAAGAAAGCAGCAATTTGTCAGTAATAGTGTGGCTGTGACCCTTTTGTGTTTTTAGGTCTGATTTTGTAAGCAAGTAGTTTTTAAGTGTGGTGAAACCTGGGGATACCAAGACAAATCAGTCTCCTGAAAGGCGTACAGTAGTCTGGAAAGGTTGAGAGCCACTGGTTTAAACAAGGCATTGGCAGCTGCCCGTATTGAAATTTGACATTTTGTAGGCGTGCCCCGAGCAGGGTTAGACCGCACTAGTGGTGGCCTGAGGCTTGCACCTATGGTGTGCGGTCACAAACCACAGGGAGGGCCATGACTACAAACTCAGTGAAAAGCCGCAGCATGAGCAGAGTATTCACGGGAATACCCCACTGAGATCTGGGCCCAGGAAATAAGTGCATAGACACCAATGCAGAACACTGCCATTATACGCAGTCTGGCCACCAGGAAAAAACAAAATAACCCCTTAATAACTAGTCAGAAAAATTATACTGTGGAAAGGGGTTGTAGCATTAATTGAACTGCCGGCCATAGCGATCACCAGCAACAGGTGTCTCACAGATAACACTCCCGGATCCAAAAGCATTTTCATGCCTGCTGGTCCTGCCCTGGGGGATGAACTCCAGAAATTCAAAGGCATGGCATGATCCAATGGCTGGAAGTTGAAGCTAGCCATATCCAGACTGGAAACAAGGTGTAAATGTTTAACCATGAGAGCAATGAACTATTGGAACAATTTACCAAGCTTGTGGTGGATTCTCTGTCACTCACCATTTTAAAATCAAGACTGGATGTTTTCCTCAAAGCTCTGCTCTAGGAATTATTGGGGGAAGTTCTCTGGCCTGTGTTAGACAAGAGGTCAGACTACAGTGGCTCCTTCTGGCCTTGGAATCTATGAAAATCTGGATCAGCACCGATGCCCCCCATCCAGGAAGCCATTTTGGATGCTGAGGCAAAGGCGCCGACTCTGTGGGTGCTCAGGGGCTCAAGCACCCATGGAGAAAAAATACAGGGTGCTCAGCACCCACGGGGCTGGCCGGGGCTGCTGCTCTGGTGGCCCTGGGGCTGGCTGCCAATCAGCTGTTCAGCAACTGGTCCTGCCCTCTCCTCATCAGCTGTTGAGCAGGGCTGCCCCACCACTTGCTCCTCTCTGCCCCCTCCCCGAAACTGCCCTTAAGGCAGGAGGGGGCAGAAAGGAGCGAGCGCGGGCAGGAGACATAGGCAGCATCCATCATCATGCCAGAAGGCTAGCAAGCGAGACAGACCTCCAGGGAGGGAGGGCAATCACTGGGCGAAATTCTGGATGGATTAAGTAGTGGTTTTGTATCCCACACTTCAGAATGCCAGGGCCACACGGACCTATTGGGGCTCAGCACACATCTCCATTTGTCAGTGTCTTTTTCCTGTTGAACACACCCACACGGCTATTTCTCCCTCCCCATCAGGCCTCCGACTTGACAGAGGTGCCACAGCCAGAAGGGGAGAGGGAAGAAACATGCTCATCTTTGCCACCACCACAGAGAACTTCCTGTTTCCACCACAGATGCGCCAGGTTTGAGTCAGGCAATGAATGCAAAGAGCTCAACAACTGCTGTCCCTGTGACTAGGGCGCACACATGCACCGCACAGCCAGCCAGCGTGGGCACCCAAATCTCTCCAGCGCCTAATCAGCTACGCTCTGTGCGAAGAACCCTACCCCTTCATTGAAAGAGACGACAGCCAACTGGTCCTGATTCTGAAAGCTATGAATGGATCAAAGCCCAGCTGCATTAGAGGCTGCATCTCCACCTCTGGAGCACTGCTCGGGGGCAATGCAGAGCCTAAAGCCCGGGGCGAAGTGTGTGAGAGCCTATAAGAGACTGAGATAAGGCACTCGAAGGGATCTGGCTGCAGAACAAACTTCCAGCAGGGATTAAACTAATCCAAAGCCTGGGCAGCTTTAGGAAATGCCACCACGTCTCCTTTAATACAGCTTTTCCGCCAGAAACAGAATGACTGTTAGCACAACAAACCTACCCAAGGAGAGCTTCCCATGGCCGGAGAAGGGAGAAGAGCGGAAGACTCAAAGTCCACTAGGGACCTTGCAATGCCAATCTAATGAATGTGGGAGGGGCCCAGACACTATGGTGATGGGCACAAGTACAAACCCGTAAAATGGATGCATCTTTTTGAGAACTTTCCTCCATTCTGACCCAACACTCCAGCCCATGCTTACAGCTGCCTGCTGAAACTGCCACTGGGCATGGAGATAAGGACACTGAAATTAGAACTCCCCTGGACTTCTTCTATTACCTAGATCGGGGTGGCCAATCTGTGGCTCCAGAGCCGCATGCGGCTCTTCAGAAGTTAACATGCAGCTCCTTGTATAGGCACCAACTCCAGGGCTGGAGCTACAGGCACCAATTTTCCAGTGTGCCGGGGGGTGCTCACTGCTCAACCCCTGGCTCTGCCACAGGCCCTGCCTGTGCTTCTCCCCTTCCCCCAATGCCCCCGCTCCTTCCTGCCCCATTTCCTGAGCCTGCCATGCCCTCGCTGATCAGCAGGGCTGCTGGCAGGTGGGGGGGGCGCGGGGGGGGAGCTGCTGACGTATTACTATGGCTCTTTGGCAATGTACATAGGTAAATTCTGGCTCCCTCTCAGGCACAGGTTGGCCACCCCTGACCTAGATCACTAAAGCTGCAGAACTAGAATTAATTTGCAAGCTGGACACCATCGGATTAGGCCTGAATAAAGACTGGGAGTGGTTGGGTCATTACAAAACCTAAACTTAATTTCCCCAATACTAATTTCTCCCTACTGTTACTCACACCTTCTTGTCAACTGTCTGTAATGGGGCCACTCTCTTACCACTTCAAAAGTTATTTTTCCTCCCTTCGTATCCTGCTGTTAATGGATTTCTCTCATTAGACTGACCTAGCACCAGCTTGGACTCTTGTTCTGTCTGTTTTAATAGCCTCCTTCCTTCCCACCACTCACAGCCTTTGCTCGCTTCGTTCCTCTCACTTGGACAACAGAGCCCGGCAGTCTATAGCCACATTGCCCTTTCCGGCTCTCACGACCGTGCAGAGGAATTCAAGGACCTCCCAACAACAACCTGTTTCCAGTGACATTTAAACTAACTCGTGTAAACAAACACGTGTCTGCTCTCCATGCGGCCCATTCCGGATGAACGACGCTGGGCACCGCTACCAACGCGCCCCCTCCCGCACTGTGCTGCAGGAGTGAGAGCACTCACAATCCACACGAGGTGGGAGGGGAAACTGAGGCACAGGGAAAGGCAGGGATTTGCCCAAGATCACCCAGCAGGGCAGTGGCACAGGCCACTCAGGCCCTAGCCCAGGGCTCTGCTCAATAGGCTAGACTGGCTCCTTGGTATAAACTCCCCCATGCCTGCCAGTAGCGGCAGTTATCTTCGTTATCATAAACCAAACCGCGCCCGGGCCAGCCCCCCTCTCCCGCTATATAACCCCCCCCCGCCCGGGCCAGCCCCCCTCTCCCGCTATATAACCCCCCCCC
>QXTE01000391.1:455690-472999 GCA_003942145.1 Platysternon megacephalum | reverse complement strand
CTCTGCGTGCCCCGAGCAAGTCCCCTTCCCATGTGTTCCCCCCTAGCATGTCTTCTGCATGCCCCTAGCATATCCTCCTCCCGTGCGGTGTGCCCCAACGTGTCCCCTTCCTACGTGTGCCCTTAGCATGTCTCCTTCCCCCATATGCCCCTGGCATATTGTCTGCATGCCCCAGCATGTCCCACTCCCACGTGTGCCCCTAGCATATCCCCTTCCCACATGTGCTCCTAGCATGTCCCCTGCATGCCCCCTTCTCACATGTGTCCCTCACGTGTCCTCTGCATACCCCTACTGTGTCCCCCTCCACATGTGCCCCTAGCATGCCCTGTGCCCCAGGTGCCCTTAGCATGTCCCCTGCATGCTTGTACTGGGCCCACTCCCACATGTGTTGCTACCATGCCTGCCCCTCCTGCATGCCCCTGGAGCATCTCGCTACCCTGTGTCCATAGCATGGCCCCCATGTAGGGTGACCAGATGTCCCCATTTTATAGGGACAGTCCCGGTTTTGGGGTCTTTTTCTTATATAGGCTCCTATTACCCCCCCCCCCCGTCCCGATTTTTCACATTTGCTGTCTGGTCACCCTACCCCCATGTGTCCCTTGTTCCTCAAATACCCCCCAATGCCAACGGCAAGGGGGTTACAGGAATGTCCTGACTCTTATGTGTACATAGGGTGACCAGATGTTCCGATTTTATAGGGACAGTCCTGACTTTTGGGGTCTTTTTCTTATATAGGCTCCTATTACCCCCCCACCCCCCTGTCCTGATTTTTCACATTTGCTGTCTGGTCACCCTGTGTGTACATTCTGGGTCACCAAAGAGTGTCATGGGAGGTCTTAAATGAAAGCCGGGGTCCCACTGATGACTGTTACCCTTGTGAAATGCATGTACAGCGAGTAAGGAGTTCTGTGTGTATTCTGCAAATTCGTTCTTAGGGTGTGTATCACAGCGGGAGGTTTCCTGTGTATTGACCTATGTATTCACCTCTCTCTCCCTTGGGATGTAAACTACACCCATAGGCTAACACTGTAGGCACACTTGCATACGAAGTCAACAGGGGAGAGCCCAGAGGAGGGTTATACTGTCTCCGAGGTCAGACAATGAACTTCGGGGATACAAGTAGAAGGCAAGAAAGACGCCCCCATATCCTGTGCCTAGGAGGTAAACGGGATCACAACCAGCCTTGGCTGAAGATGCTGCTGAAGGGTTTGGCTGAGATAAACCTTAGTCCCTAGAAAGCAAGTTAGGGATTTGGTTTATATGTAACCTTTTGTTTCCATGATCCTTGCCCAGCGTCTCTTGAATCTTGGTAATAAACTTCACAATTTGCCTGCCTGGTTTTGACCTGCCCCGAGTAGGGTGACCAGACAGCAAGTGTGAAAAATCAGGACAAGGGGTGGGGGGTGATAGGAGCCTATATAAGAAAAAGACCCAAAAATCGGGACTGTCCCTGTAAAATTGGGACATCTGGTCACCTAGCCCCATCGCCAATGGTCCCTGTTGAACAGGTTCCGGACCAGGCAAGGTCTCTGTGCGGCCAACCAGTATCGCTGGGGCCTTCGTGACAGCCCTGTGTGCAGCTGTGACACAACACAGACGATGACACACATTGTCAGTGAATGCCTGCTGACTAGGTTCAGCGGTAGCCTAGAAGAACTGAATCATGCCACTGAAGATGCCATCACTTGGCTAGACGACTATGCACACGCTAAATAAATAAACTTCCCCTTGTTTTCATATAAATTAGGGCTGTCGATTAATCGCCGTTAACTCACGCGATTAACTCAAAAAAAGTAATCGCAATTAACAAAATTAATTGTGATTAATTGCAGTTTTAATCGCATTGTTAAACAATAGAATACCAATTGATATTTATTAAATATTTTGGATGTTTTTCTACATTTTCATATATACTATATTCTGTGTTGTAATTGAAATCAAAGTGTATATTATTTTAAATACAAATATTTGCACTGCAAAAATGATAAAAGAAATAGTATTTTTCAATTCACCTCATAAAAGTACTGTAGTGCAATCTCTTTGTGGTGAAAGTGCAACTTACAAATGTAGATTTCTTTGTTACATAACTGCACTCAAAAACAAAACAATGTAAAACTTCAGAGCCTACAAGTCAACCCAGTCCTACTTCTTGTTCAGCCATGTCCTGGGGAATGGTGGTTGAAGCTTAAAGGGACATATGAATCTTTAGCGCATCTGGCACGTAAATATCTTGCGACACCGGCTACAACAGTACGCCTGTTCTCACTTTCAGGTGACATTATAAACAAGAAGCAGGCAGCATTATCTCCTGCAAATGTAAACAAACTTGTTTGTCTGAGCGATTGGCTGAACAAGAAGTAGCACTGAGTGGACTTGCCGGCTCTAAAATTTTACATTGTTTTATTTTTGAATGCAGGTTTTTTGTACATAATTCTACATTTGTAAGTTCAACTTTCATGATAAAGAGATTGCACTACAGTACATGTATTAGATGAATTGAAAAATACTATTTCTTTTGTTTTTTTACAGTGCAAATACTTGTAATACCAAATAAATATAAAGTGAGCACTGTACACTTTGTATTCTGTGTTATAATTGAAATTAATATATTTGAAAATGTAGAAAAACATCCAAAAATATTTAAATAAATGGTATTCTATTATTGTTTAACAGTGCGATTAATTGCGATTATTTTTTTTAATTGTGATTAATTTTTTATCGCTTGACAGCCCTACTATAAATACATCTCAGGGCTGTGATATTTACCAAGGAGCTGGTCCTGAGCAGAACCAGACAAGCTGAGGTGTACGCTGCTCCCTTGGGGATAGCAGCGCTGCTATTCCTGTGAGTGTCAGTGGACAAGGGGCTTGGCACTACAGGGGAATGCTTTACAGGGGCTCAGAGACTGTGGTGTCCCATTGTTAACCCGCAAGGCAGAGTAAAGGCTGGCAGAGCCCAGAGGAGAGTGTGTGGGTGGCTCACAGCCTGGTGGGGTCAGGGAGCTGACACCAGTTAAGCACAAGCAAGTCTCCCTCATGCTGGAGGCAATGGGGGTTGTGACAAAGTGGGGATTTTTCATAATATTTTGTATGACTACTGTGTGTGTATCAGTTTCCCCTGGGGTGACCAGATGTCCCGATTTTATAGGGACAGTCCCGATTTTTGGGTCTTTTTCTTATACAAGCTCCTACCCCACCCCCCACCCCCGTCCCAATTTTTCACACTTGCTGTCTGGTCACCCTAGTTTCCCCTATGTGCTGCATGGTTAATTAGGTGGGGAGAAAAGGCTGTTTGCTCTTTGCAGAGACCCAGAGATACAGGTGTGACTGTTGCCTAGCTCTCTGGGGCCTGGGCCCAGACAATGGCTCGGCCATTTGGTACCTAGCAACTAACAACCATGGACAACAGACCCCCTCTGCAGGAAGCCAGCAGGTTTGGCCAGCTGGAGAACAAAGGGCCAGGTGACCAAGTTTGCCAGGGAACTAGAACAAAGGATGGAGGAGGGGCCCTTGGGGGGTTGTTATGTGTGGGTCGCTGGAAGCAGGACACACTCTTCTGGACTGGGACTCAAGGCGGGTCAGAGAGAGAGCCCTGAGCTCTGGACTGACCCAGATGCTTAGGTTCTCTATGCTAACCTAAGGACTTTGTAGGCTGTGTTCCAGACATCACAGAAACCCTTCTGCTTTACAGTGGCTGACAGTCCCTCCTGATTCAGTTGGGGGTGCATCGCACCCTTGGGGGGTACAAGTCTTCCCCAAGTGTCCAATCCAGGTGGACTCACTGCAGGGAGCTCACAGCGTGAAGCAGGGTGCTGAAGGCTCCGAGGTTCGGCCCCAGGAGGCGGTGAAGCCAGGGGCTCACCCCAGTGACCGAGTGTGACCCTATGGGGGCTGATGCACTGAAGGGCTCCTCCCAGGGACTGTTCCAGAGCCAGATGAGAGCACCAGACCTGTTGATCTGTGACAGGGGTAACAAGATGATTCACAATCCTGAGTACCCCAAGAAACATCACACCCCTAGCATGGCCCCCAAGGTTGTCTCCTTCCCCATAGCTCATAGCCTGCATGCTGGGCACTGGTGCAGACCCCCCCAACCAGGATCAGGACCCCCAATTCCCATTGTGCCAGGTGCTATGCAGACTCCAGCTTAGATCAGGGGCCCGTTGTGCCGGGCGCTGCACAGACACATAGCAAGAGAGCCCTTGCCCTAGCTGAGATCAGGGCCCTTGATGACCATCAAGAGGTCATCAAGTCCAGCCCCCTGGCTGAGGCAGGACCAAGGAAAGCTAGACCATCACTGGCTGGCATCTGTCCAACCTGTTCTTAAAATCCTCCAATGACGGGATTCCACAACCCCCCTTGAAAGCCTATTCCAGAGCTGAACTATCCTTATAGAGAGAACGGTTTTTTTTCTAATATCTAACTTAAATCTCTCTTGCTGCAGAATAAACCAAATTACTTCTTGTCCTATCTTCATGGAGAACAATTGATCACTGTCCTTTTTATAAAAGCCCTTAACATATCTGAAGAGCATTATCAGCTACCCCCCCCCCCTCAGTTTTCTTTTCTCAAGACTAAACGTGTCAGTTTTTTTTAGAACCCGAGTCTTTTACATGGCAGCCCCAAGTTCCATTCACTTAGACACACTGCCTTTCAGAATGAATTTGCCAGGACTATGTGCTTGGCTATGCTGTCTAGAAAATACATACCCATCTTCACAGATGAACGAGCAATATGTAAATACAAGGAATCACTAGCTGGACGGCCTAACTCTAACCATAGACCCCACTCCTCTTTGAGAGTTGGGGAGAGAACCCAGGAGTCCTGACTTCCTCCAACTCAATGGAGCCCAATCCTCTCCCAGAGCTAGGAATAGAACCCCGGAAGCCTGAGCTCTATCATTCTATTGTTGTCTAACAAATAGTTGTTGTGTGACTCACTGGCAAAGTGTGTGTTTTGTTCCCCTCTAGGGCTAATGAACATATAGGGTAACAGCCTTCTAACGCTATCGGTTTGCCAACTCCTAAGCTGGGGTACAAGGGCTTGCTCAGCAGTCAGAGGTGTGAAATGCACCGAATTATTAACCCAGGCAGCAGGAGAGCGGAGACTGGCCTACAGGCTCCCAGCCCAGTGCACTGTCCCATTCTGAGAGTGTAGGGAGGGGTAGGGGGGAATTGGATCCTACCACACACTTCCCTCTTGGTGCAGGGAGCTGTATTCTTGAGCAGCCCTTGACCTAAGAGCTCATCTAGCCCTGATCCGTGTCAGTGCCTGACCCAGAGGATGGCGCAAGCGGCCCAAATCAGAGCACATGTCCCCAGTGACTGCTGGTGCTCTGAGTTTCCTGCCCGAGGGGTAGATCAGGCAACCTTCCCCCATGCCGGGGAGCACTTACTCATGCAGCAGTGGGACTGCTCGCGTGAGTAAGAGCGACAGCTGTGCTGCCCAACCCTCGCTGAGCTCCTGCTGGGTCCCAGGAGGCCGTGGCTGCCTGCCCCTATCCCCCACCCTCACCGGAGCAGTCCACACTCTGGTTGGGGGCAGAGCCTGCCCACAATGAATGGCAGGCAGTGGGCGCTGGCTGGTCCTATTGAGGACAGGAGAGCATAAGCCCCAGCCCCGGCTGCCCCTTCCACTTGGGCTTGTTCTCTCCCTCATGGGGTCACGTTGTAACCCTGGCCCTGGCCCCTGCTGCAGCTGGCAGAACACTGCCCGGGGAGAGAGACGCCCATGGAGAGGGATGGGATGGGAATCCGCCCGAAGGGGCCGTGGGAAGGGGGCTAGAGACAAAGAGATGGTGCTGGGTGAAGAGGGGATTTGCTGAGGAAGCTGGACCGCGAAGGGCCATGTGCCAGGAGCCCGGCCGCGAGGGCACAGAGCGTGTGACGAAGGAGGGTTACCCCGGTACACTGGCGCCTGTGGAACTGGGGTGGCCCTGCGGGTGAGGAGCTGTCATTGGTGGGGGAGCTGCTTGAAAGAGCTGCAATCATCGCGTCAGTGAAGCAAAGCGGTGTGGCGAGCCAGAGGGAGGTGAAAACGGGCCAGCAGGGGTGAAACTGGACTTTGCAGCCAGGGGACGGGGACTTGAGTCCTTCTAGGGGTGATGCAGCAGGGGGTGGAAAAACTCCTTTTACTAGGATGGTATTTTACAGTTTAGTATTTTCCTAAGCAAGCACTTGATGTTACTTTCCATTATTTCTTGTCTATTATTATTCGATTATTTCTAGTCTATTATTCTTCCTGCCAAATTTCTGGGGGGTTCCTCTATAAAGTTTAAAATGTAAGGGTCTGTCCGGTGTGTTGTGTTGCCTCTGCCTCTCTTCCCAGTAGGCAGAGCCTAGCTAAGGCCTGGGTCACCAGTCAATTTCCTCCTATAGCCAAGCCCCGAGGGAGAATCCTGCAGTCTGTGCACAGAAAGGTGTCTTTTTGCAGGTGAACATTGGCCAAATAAATCTGTATGCAGTTGGCAAAGGCAACATAGTCCGGCAGGTAAAAGGTGCTAATGCCTGCATGGAGTGTGGGGGGGGCTCCTTGTCAATGGGATCCCCTTTTCCGCATGTACAGCCCCGGCGCTGGGAGATCACACTGCATTTCTGTGTGTGCTCTCTCTGCTTCATATCGGTTGCTATGGCAGATCTCCATGGCTGTGCCCTCACGTCCTGCAGAAATGGGGAGCCTGCTCAGTGCTGCTCGATAGGCAGCAGCAGGCCTGAGCTAACACGCAGCGCGGACTCTGCTCCGAGGGCGATGGTGCCTCCTGCTGCCTCATTGCAGTCAGTCAGAGCTGCCTCCAGCAGGGGAGGGAACAAGATGATTGGTGTCTCCTAGCGCAAGGACAAGGGGGTGATCAGTGGAAGAAAAGGGGGGCAAACTGAAAATCGCTACAAGGAAATCCCTTCTCCCCCAGTGGGTGATCGGCCTGCGGAACTCCCTGCCACAAGTTGTGAGGGCCAAGAGCTGAGCCAGGTTCAAAAGGGGACTGGACATTTCTATGCAGAACGAGACTATCCAGCATTGGAATAGCTGATGCTGGCACGCATTCTGGCAGGGATATGAGCCCTCTTGCTTCAGGACATGAGCCCAGTGCTGTGAGAGACCAGGATGAGACCTGTGGGAGGAGCAGATTATCCCGCAGCTGCTACTATGGGGGTCCTACCCCTTTGTCTAAAGCACCTGGTTCTGGCCACTGTCAGGGATGGGATCCTGGACTGGATAGGCCTGGGGTCTGATCCAGGCTGGCAGTGCTTATGCTCCCATGAATCTGAGTGACTATTTATTCCATGTAATACAGCAGCACCTGATCTGCGTTGGGGCTCATTGTGCCTGGCTCTGCATACCCGCAGAATAGAGACAGGCCCTGCCAACCTAGAGTTGGATGAGCCAAAATGCCCACCTTTCTCCTACCCTGGTTAATAGCAGTGCCCTGCAGCAGCTGCCTGACACAGCAATTCACCACGGGGTTACTGCAGCGTGTGTGGCTGGGAGTCCGGACTCCTGGGTCCTTTCCAGAGTCTGACACCCACGTGTGACCCGGGGCACGTAGCTCCAAGTGGACACCTGTCTGTGCTCCAGTCCCCCCTTTGAGAACTGGGGTAACGCACCTTGGTAAAGCGAGCCGCGATCCTGGGCTGAGAAATGCTCTGTCCGTTCAAAAGGGTTATTATTAAAGGGGCAGGTGGAGAGCTCCTTACATCTAAGTGGCCGAACGTTTTCTGTTACGCTCTTCGGAGGGTTTTGGTGAAGAGCTCGAATGCCGCCATGGCGTGGTGCAGCGGGGATCTGGAAAGTTAGCAGGGGTTGGATAGTCTTAGGGTCAGCGAGGTTACAGGTGCCTTTCGGGGGCACCAGAGCAAGCTGCTCTGATTTGCCAGCTGTTGAAAAGCACCATTTCCTGTCTGAGCTTCACTCAGTAGAGCTTGCTACTGAAATCCTCCAGCATCCCATCAGCACCTGCGTGCACAGCCCCAGTGGTTCCCTTCAGTGTGCCACACGTAGCTGGGGCAAATGCTTCCTGCTTCCCCACCAGGGACCTTCCTGGCTGAGGGGAAAGTGCACTAGGCTGGGAACCAGCAGACTATGAGTTTATGCCTCATGTCTCCTGACTGCTGTCCAAGCTCTGTGTCGTTCACAACCCTTGTAACTGAGCCAGGCTAGCTATCCCACTGAGACGTTTCGCAGGGTCGGAATAGAAGTCTGCTCTCTGATGTGGGCCGGCCCAAGCCTCAGCCGTGCTGTCAGAAAGAAGCTGCCAAATCTAAGCGCTTGGCTACGTTGGCTGGAAAATGAGGCTATTCACCGTTTCAATGGGTTACGCATTTTCCTCTTGTGGCTGCTCTGCAGATAACAACCTACATCTGCTGCCACCTATTGTAGATGATCCTTTAGTTCAGGTGGTAGAGGCCGGTGCTGAAACCCCAGAATTCAAACCTTGCTAATGCAAGGGATGGAGGTTTATGGATCATCCATCACAGAATGTTTTGAAATCAACCAAGGCAATTCTGTACAATTAAGTTCGTTAAAAGAATGTTCAAGTTGCAAAGTCCAGCACTCAAAAGTTAGCAAATGTCAGAATAATAGGGGTTGCTTTTGCAACCTGAATTCAGCTGTCTGCATTATGAGACAGTCTATAACAGTGGTCCCCAAACTTTTTACCTTGCACCCCCCTTACTCCTGTCTGTGCCGCCCCCCGAGCTGAGGCTGCAGCTATGGGAGGGGGGGACGCAGACAGGGATAAGGGGGCTGGGGCCACATCTGGGGGTGGGCTTGGGGCCGGCTCTCCCTCTCCGGCACCCATGGAGGCTGGCCCAAGCCCTAGCCATGCCCCCCCAAACATTCCTCTGTGCCCCCCTGGGGACCTGTGGGCTATAGTTACATGATCACAGATTTCTTTTTCCCCTCAGGCCCTCTGCATCATTCAATGCACAAGCTGACCTTTTTTGTTTCAGATAAAATGCTTCAGCTGCTTCAGAGAATAATATGAGGGGAAAATACATTCTTTTGCCCTCACGGCATCATTTCAGAAAAATTCTGGGGCAGGCAAAGTTGTGCCAGCACAGAGAACATAATATGTGATTGTATTTGTGACGTTATTGACATAAACTGTGACCGTATAGATCATTGTTGCAACCAGGGTCCTATGTTGCACCAGGTCTTGTACAGAGGAGGCCAAGTCGGGTGTCTATGGGAAGGTTGTAGTTTGCTGGTTATGATTACGCTATCTGTATGTGTGTATCATTTTTGAATTCGAAGTTATGAATATTGGCTATGTACTTGTTTGATTCTAAGTAGCCTCAGTGAAGCATGTGGTCAGCTTCTTGAGAAAGGACTATTCTCAGTAAGTGCCCAGTCAAGAAACACTTAACTGACAATGGACTTTGGGAGACGCCAATCCACATCTGAGCTTTCCTGGGGATGTTCAAACTAACATGTAAACAATGGCGTCGGCCTGCAAAAAGCTGATTCANGGTCTGGTCCTGAAGGTTTTTGCTGTAGGATGGCCACCTTAAGATCTGCTATTGTGTGGCCAGGGAGGTTGAAGTGTTCTCCTACAGGTTTTTGTATATTGCCATTCCTAATATCTGATTTGTGTCCATTTATCCTTTTCCTTAGAGACTGTCCAGTTTGGCTGATGTACATAGCAGAGGGGCATTGCTGGCATATGATGGCGTATATTCATAGACATGTGACTTGCCCAGGTGACTGCAAACTCCACCTTGTTGAGGGGTGTGACGAAGTGGGGGATTGTCTTGTTTTTCCAATGGTTTGTATGCAGAGGGGGTGGGACTCAGTTTCCCTGGGTGTTACTGGTTTAACGAGGTGATGGGAGAGGGAGTTGTTGTTACAGAGGACCAGCGAGGGAACTTGGGACCCCAGCCAATGGCCTGGAGAATGGATACCCCAGCGACTGGTGACCTGGCGACCCGGAGGCCCAGCTCAGGAGTCGCAGCCGGTTCAGGCCAGTGGGAGGACAATGGGCTGTGGAGAGAGGACCCCGGTGACCTAACCAGCCAGTTCCAACCAGATGGGGCGAGAGGACAGAAGAGAGGAGAGGAGGCCCAGGCGACCCTGTTTACCTGGAGAGAAGACAATGGACAGAGGCGGGGTTTGGGGGAGGTGATATCAGATACCCAGCTGGGAAGCAGGGGGGCTCTGGACTGGAGAGGGAGAGCAGGCAGAGCCCACCTGGATGCAGGGGAGACTTGGACGTGCTGTGCTGAGGGAGGCCAGGCCTGACAGCCCTGAGAGTTTCCTATGCTGTGTTCAAACGCTCAATAAACCCTCCTGTTTTATGCTGGCTGAGAGTTGCTCCAGTCTAAAGAACAGGGTGG
The DNA here is from genome assembly GCA_003942145.1 of Platysternon megacephalum. Classification (NCBI taxonomy): domain Eukaryota; kingdom Metazoa; phylum Chordata; order Testudines; family Platysternidae; genus Platysternon; species Platysternon megacephalum. The sequence continues at coordinate 462,672 of QXTE01000391.1, read as the reverse complement.
CATTATTCCCTTTGGGAGTGGAGGCCCCGGGGGTCCAGAGCGAGTGGACTCCCTGAGGGGGCCCATGGAGAGAGACAGGCGTGCTAAGGCTCAGAGAGGTGCGGCTCCAGGAGGTGGAGGGGCTTAACCCTCAAGAGAGAGTGGACTCCCGAGAAGGGCTGTCTCACTGAAGGGGTTTCTCCCCACGGACTGAACGGGGCCAAGAGTGGGCACGATCTGTGAGTCCGTGACAAGGGGATTTTACACAGGAGAACAAAGGGGTTTCCACCCACAAGAGAAATACTATATAAGGCCCTGGGAACCCCTCCATTTGGTCTTCAGCTAGCTCAAAAGATGGCCTCTCCACCCCAAAGAGATGCCTGAAAGAAACTGGAACAAAGGACAATAACGACGGGGGTGTGAGTGATTGCTGGACCCAGACTAGGAAGGAGTCTAGTCTGTGGAAGAAGCTGATGGGAACTTCTCTGAGGGAGAGCTTTACCTGCATTTAGTTTCCTACTGTATTAGGCTTAAACTTGCATGTTTTTGTTTTATTTTGCTTGGTAACTTACTTTGTTCTGTCTGTTATTACTTGGAACCACTTCAATCCTACTTGTTATACTTAATAAAATCACTTTTTGCTTATTAATTGACCCAGAGCAAGTAATTAATTCCTGGGAGAGCAAACAGCTGTACATATCTCTCTATCAGTGTTATAGAGGGCGAACAATTTATGAGTTTACCCTGTATAAGCTTTATAAAGAGTAAAACGGATTTATTTGGGGTTTGGATCCCATTGGGAACTGGGTATCTGGGTGCTAGAGACAGGATCACTTCTTAAGCTGTTTTCAGTTAGTCTGCAGCTTGTGGGAGACGTGGTTCAGATCTGGGTCTGTGTTTGTAGCAGGCTAGTGTGTCTGGCTCAACGAGACAGGGTACTGAAGTCTCAAGCTGCCAGGGAAAACGGGCTCAGAAGTAGTCTCAGCACATCAGGTGGCAGTCCCAAGGGGGTCTCTGTGACCTAACCCGTCACAATATTTAGTCTGCAAAGTTGGGAGCAGGGGGGTCAGAAAGTGGGGCATGTAGACCTATGAAGAGTCAAGGAGGGAACCAAGGTCTTGGGGGAGGGGCAACTACCCCCCACGCATCATAGCAAATGACACCCCTGTTTTGCCCATGTTAACTGTTTCATTGAGAAGCTCTAGCACTTCCATGTTTTGCAGCAGAGGCTTGAAATTTGGCAGAGGGGTGGCCCTGACGGCCTTGCTATTCCGGCAAAAATCCACCTCAATCTGGCACAATTATCAACCTTTTAAAAAAGTCTCAGTTTGCACATGCCCAGTAGAGGCTTGTTAGAGTTGGGCAGCTAAAATCTCAGCAGAGTCCATGCTCCAGCCAAGGGCTGCAGAACTGTCCCTACAATTGCTGCTCCTGTGGGGGGCAGGGGAGAAGAATTGCAGACCACAGGGGAGAGGGGACAAAGGCAGGAGCAGAGGGGGGCCGAAGCCAGGAGTGGGGGAGAGGATATAAGAGAGGAAGGAGTTGTAGATGGGAGAGGCTAGGAGTGGGGGTGGGGAGGCAGTAGCAGGAGCTGGGGAGTGGAGATTGGAACAGAAGGGGACAGGGAAGGAAGCGGGGCAGAAGAGTGTAACCACTAGACACTCCTCTCCAGACCCTGGATTGGATCCCAGGATCCCTGAGTCTCTATATGCCTCTGCTGTGAACAAATAGCTATCAAAGCTACTGGTAAAGTCTGTCTCCATCCCCCTCTAGTGGCAGGTGCAAATATTGCACTGGGCATAGCACAGTAATGGGGGCACTGCCAGAGGAGCCCATGTAAAGGCGAGGACACAGAACACCCTGTAAATCGGTGACACTGAGCACTCACAGCTGGAACTGCAGTCACTGGGACCTGTATTTTGAACATATAAACTGCTGTATAACGCTCAGTACTATGGAAGATCAGGCCCTGACCGGGCACCCAAAATTAGTGGGTACTTGGCAATGGTGGCCTTAATCTCTGTGTGCCTCAGTTTCCTGTGTGTGTAAGGATAATGTCTTCAACCAGATAATTCATTAACGTTTGAGAAGCTCTCAGACACAACGCCGAGAGCACCACAGGAACGCCCAGGAGGAAACGCACAGTTCTGTGTTTGGATGGGGCAGTAAATAATGCAGGGGCCACACATTGAATCGGGAGGCTAAAAGGCAGTTGCCCATGCACAGAAGGAGGCAGGGTCTCATGGAAACAGTAGCACGTGATCATGCCATTAAAGACTGTAGCATAATGCACATGGGCACGGGGGCGGAGTTACAGCTGCACAGCATCTCCTAATTTTCAAGGGCTCCACTTTGCAACCTGAATGTTCTTTCAATATAGGGGTTTTTATGACATTATTCCTATAGCTTGCTACTGCCCTAGACCCGCAGCCTTGTTATTGCAGTGCATGGTATGCTGCTGTTTCTCTAAGGGAGAACTGCGGGCGGGGTGGAATTTCACTGCCTGTACAGCCACTGGCAGAGTCGGTGTCTCGGAGATGGGAAATTCACCACACCAGTAGAAGCATTGGCTTGCTGAGGGGTCTCTGCTAGGCTTGAATGATGGCAAGAGAGGGGAGAGCAGTGAATGATGCCAATAAAGGGGATGGGATGAATATTAGCTGTAGTTTGAGCAATATGAATTGCAGCAGTGAATTACTCTGAATTGCCAGTCCTATTCCTCTGGCTTAGGAAGGCAGAGAAATGAAACTAGGATACAGGTGTGTTGTGTAGCACTGAGGGACCCCTGTTGTGCAGGGTGCTGCACAGACACACACAGCGAGAGACAGATCCTGCCGCAGCTGAGATCAGGGCCCCGTCGTGCCAGGCGCTGCACAGACACACAGCGAGAGACAGGCCCTGCCCCAAATGAGATCAGGGCCCTGTTGTGCCAGGCGCTTCACAGACACACAGGGAGAGACAGGCTCTGCCGCAGCTGAGATCAGGGCCCCATTGTGCCAGGCGCTGCACAGACACACAGCAAGAGACAGGACCTGCCCTGAACAGCTCACAGTCTAAACAGACAAGGGATGAGAGGGGAAGGCACTTGCCTGAGGTCACCCAAAAGGTCCATATTTCCCTTAGCTGGGTGCTCCCTCTACGCTTGGACTCTTTGGGTTAATCTGGTCTCACCAGAGACTNTGGAGCGGGAGGGCTTGGCTCCGCTAGGGTGACCAGATGTCCCGATTTTATAGGGACAGTCCCGATTTTTGGATCTTTTTCTTATATAGGCTCCTATTACCCCCCACCCGTCCCGATTTTTCACATTTGCTGTCTGGCCACCCTAGGCTCTGCCCACCTGAGCATGGGGCTCTGTGTGGGGGCACCAGCCTGACCCCAACACAGTCACGCTGGGCTGACGGCAGCTGGACTGCATCACGCGTCCTCTCCTGAGGTGGTGGCAGTGGGTTCCAGAGCTAATAGGGGCACCTCCCCGTCCTCCCAGCCAGGGCCGGCTCTGGCTTTTTTGCTGTCCCAAGCAAAAATAAATAAATAAAATAAAATAAAAACACTGCAGCGCGGCCGGAGCGGCAAAGCAGGAAAAAAAACAACAATAACCCTGCGGCACGGCCGGAGCCAGGATGCAGGGGGACTCCCTGTGCTGCAGACGTGCCCCGGCTAGCAGGGGGGGGGGAGAGAGAGAACNGAGATCAGGGCCCCGTTGTGCTGGGCACTGCCCAGACACACAGCGAGAGACAGGCCCTGCCCCAGCTGAGATCAGGGCCCCATTGTGCCAGGCGCTGCACAGACACACAGTAAGAGATAGGACCTGCCCTGAACAGCTCACAGTCTAAACAGACAAGGGATGAGAGGGGAAGGCACTTGCCTGAGGTCACCCAAAAGGTCCATATTTCCCTTAGCTGAGTGCTCTCTCTACGCTTGGACTCTTTGCGTTAATCTGGTCTCACCAGAGACCCATGGCTAGTAAATGTTGTTCTGTAGCCTCATTCCCCCCACGAATCCCAGCGCTGCTCACACACTGCACTCACACACCTTAGCTGTCCTGTGCTCAGACCCTACGGCAACCAGCACAGTGTTAGAACGTGGAACAGAACCAGGGCAAAGGGCTGAGTCCCTGCTCTCTGCCTTCGCACCTGATTCTCCAGGGCACGGAGGTATTTGAAAGCTGATGCCACCAAGCTTTCTCCTTCAGGCCAGCATGGTCCCATACCCACCAGGGGTGCACCTTGCCTTGCAGCTCCCACAAAGCCAGGCACCAGAGACATACAGGGATGTCCTAGGGACTTGACTCGGCACCCCTCCTCTGTGCAGAGCTTAGATCTGCAGCTGCAGGACCGTGCCCACGGTGTGACTTGGCCAACAGAGGCGCTCCGGGGCTGGGAGATGGAGCTGCCGGCAGGGCAGGATTACTGCAATCCAGGGCTGCAGGCATATTCCAACACGGCTCCGCCCTCACACTGTGGCCCCGCCCCACCCCANCAGACAAGGGATGAGAGGGGAAGGCACTTGCCTGAGGTCACCCAAAAGGTCCATATTTCCCTTAGCTGAGTGCTCTCTCTACGCTTGGACTCTTTGCGTTAATCTGGTCTCACCAGAGACCCATGGCTAGTAAATGTTGTTCTGTAGCCTCATTCCCCCCACGAATCCCAGCGCTGCTCACACACTGCACTCACACACCTTAGCTGTCCTGTGCTCAGACCCTACGGCAACCAGCACAGTGTTAGAACGTGGAACAGAACCAGGGCAAAGGGCTGAGTCCCTGCTCTCTGCCTTCGCACCTGATTCTCCAGGGCACGGAGGTATTTGAAAGCTGATGCCACCAAGCTTTCTCCTTCAGGCCAGCACGGTCCCATACCCACCAGGGGTGCACCTTGCCTTGCAGCTCCCACAAAGCCAGGCACCAGAGACATACAGGGATGTCCTAGGGACTTGACTCGGCACCCCTCCTCTGTGCAGAGCTTAGATCTGCAGCTGCAGGACCGTGCCCACGGTGTGACTTGGCCAACAGAGGCGCTCCGGGGCTGGGAGATGGAGCTGCCGGCAGGGCGGGATTACCGCAATCCAGGGCTGCAGGCATATTCCAACACGGCCCCGCCCCGCCCCACCTCTTCTTGGGGTGGTAATGGCAGGGGCCACCCTCACAAAAGCCATCTGGTGAGGCCTGCCCATCTCCCTGGGTCACTGCTTCCCTGGCTGCCTGTAGGAGAGGGTTTGTCCTGGAGCGGGAGGGCTTGGCTCCGCTAGGGTGACCAGATGTCCCGATTTTATAGGGACAGTCCCGATTTTTGGATCTTTTTCTTATATAGGCTCCTATTACCCCCCACCCCCATCCCGATTTTTCACATTTGCTGTCTGGTCACCCTAGGCTCCGCCCACCTGAGCATGGGGCTCTGTGTGGGGGCACCAGCTGACCCCAGCACAGTCACGCTGGGCTGACGGCAGCCGGACTGCGTCACGCGTCCTCTCCTGAGGTGGTGGCAGTGGGTTCCAGAGCTAATAGGGGCACCTCCCCGTCCTCCCAGCCAGGGCCGGCTCTGGCTTTTTTGCTGTCCCAAGCAAAAAAAAATAAAATAAATAAAATAAAAACCCTGCAGCGCGGCCGGAGCGGCAAAGCAGGAAAAAAAACAACAACAACCTGCGGCGCGGCCGGAGCCAGGGTGCAGGGGGACTCCCTGCGCTGCAGACGTGCCCCGGCTAGCAGGGGGAGAGGGAGGGAGGGGGGGGAGAGAGAGAACGGGGGCGGCCAGGGCTTCAGCGGGGTGCTCGCCACGCGGCCCCGACCACCGCGCCGCCTGCCGGGAGGGCTCCGCGCTGCTCCGGTCGGCGGGGAGGGAAGGACGCGGGCTGCCCTGCCGGGCTTGCTACAGACCTGGCACCGGCTGGGGCAGACGGAGTGCGCAGCCCGCTCCCAGCAGGGCGCTCCCCTCCTCCGCCCCCTACAAGGCGGCTGGATCGGCGAACCAAAAAAAAAAAGCGTCCGTGCCGCCCTAGGATTGGGCGGAATGCCGCCCCGTAGGATCTGCCGCCCCAAGCACGAGCTTGATCGGCTGGTGCCTGGAGCCGGCCCTGCTCCCAGCGCTGGGCTCTCTGCAGACTCAGACAGTGTGGCTGGGTCGGTTACACCTAGGGCAGCTGCCCCCACCCCATTGATGGGCTCAGGCTCTCGGCAGACTCAGGCAGGGTGGTTGCCTGGGTCACACGGGGAGGGGGCAGTTTCCCCCACCCAGCGATGGGCTCAGGCTCTCGGCAGACTCAGGCAGGGTGGTTGCCGGGGTCACGGGGGGGGGCAGTTTCCCCCACCCCAGTGATGGGCTCAGGCTCTCTGCAGACTCAGGCAGGGTGGTTGCCTGGGTCACACGGGGAGGGGGCAGTTTCCCCCACCCAGCGATGGGCTCAGGCTCTCTGCAGACTCAGGCAGGGTGGTTGCCTGGGTCACGGGGGGGCAGTTTCCCCCACCCCAGCGATGGGCTCAGGCAGGTTTGAGCCAGTCCCCCGTACCCGCTCCTGCCCCTGGCCCCACCTGCAGCCCGGGTAGCGGTCCCCGGGCGGGGAAGGGGCCGGCCCTGGCTCTGCGGCGGCGCGGTCCCGGCTCTCCCCCCGCCGGCGGGCGCTGGGGCTGCAGCCCGGCCGGACGCGGCGGGCGGGCGGCGATGGCAGCAGCAGGCGCGGCGCGGGGCTGAGCCCGGAGCCCGCAGCCCGCCCCGGCTCCCCGCCATGGCCAAGCAGTACGACGTGCTGTTCCGGCTGCTGCTGCTCGGGGACTCGGGCGTGGGCAAGACCTGCCTGCTCTGCCGCTTCACCGACAACGAGTTCCACCCCTCGCACATCTCCACCATCGGTACGGGCCGCGCCGGGCTCCTGGCGCATCTTCCCCAGCGCCGGGGGGCTGGGCATGGGGGTGATGGACCGGGTCCGGGGGGAGGGGCGCGCTGATGCGGGTTGGGCATGGGGGGATGGACCGGGTCCGGGGGGAGGGGCGCGCTGATGCGGGTTGGGCATGGGG